>OZ025290.1:248771436-248798855 GCA_964019185.1 Maratus speculifer | reverse complement strand
AAATATGCATGACGCAAATTAAGCTTAATTTAAACCTCAAATTTAAATTAAGCTTATAATATGTGGCTCTGTAAAAGGATACGAGTATTACATGAACCTTTTATTGTAGGGAAGGTATTATTGTGAATCCCAATAATACATATCAATTTCATTATGCTATAAATATAATATCTATTAAAATGTACTAAAAGTATCACTATCTATAGCAACAATTGTATATAATTTCATTTAGACCGGGAAGCAGGAGCATAGACAATCACCTTATCGAGGTCATGGATGAAAATCTAGGACTAGTTAAATCTTGATTAGCATATTACAACGCAATCGGTCTGCCAAGGAAAATCTGTGTAGAAAATAAAAAACCCAATTTTAGCAGATGACTCATAAGTTTACGATTTTTTTCCTACTCCCAAACTTCCATGATTTTATACTTTTGGGTGCAGGAAAGCACAATGGTAAACTTATGAGTTAACCACTAAAATAGGGTTTTAGGTGTTTTCACCGAGATATAATTTGGCAGACCGATTGCGTCTTAATATGGGAACCGAGATTTAACTAATCCTATATTTTCATCTGTGAACTCGATGAGATGATTGTCTGTGCTGCCGCCTCCCGGTCTGGTTGTGCGTATACATTCTTCTACCTGACTAATAAACGTTACCTTTCAAAGTACGTTCAAAGTACCTTTCTCAAATAGAGAAAATGGTCTTGGCGAGAAAAGGAAATTTGGCAACATATTTTCTGGAATCCTATTTTCTGTTCTCATAGAGAAGAAATGTTTTGCAATAGTTATACAATATATTTCATATAAAAAAGCCAATTTTCTATTTTTATGCAAGAACATAAGTAAATTGTACATAAAAACAATAATAATATTCATATAAATTCTTAAAAGACAAACGAAACATTTTACAAGTTTGTTTTCATTACTGTTTACATCATTTGGCAATAAATCATACTTTCTGAAGCCGAAAATTACGCTAAGCTTTAAATATATATATATATATATATATATATATATATATATAACGCCCATGACTCTACATTAATAAAGTACCATTGATTTTTACTTTTAATTCATCATTTTCAGTGTATTTTTTACGTATATATTTTAGTGGAATTTGAAAAATATTTTTTATAATATTGTGAATAATACAGTTTGATTTTTCCTATGCAATTAGAATATTACTAGTAATATGCACCAGGTGGCGATACTTACGGTATAAAGTCGGTTTATGAGTTCGCAACTATCCGGACATTTTCTCCCATACACTTTTTTCTGATTGTAAGGCCTATTATTATGATCAAGGCCCCCTTATCATAATCAGGCCTCGCATTCAGGAGAAAATCTATTGTTGAAATTGTCTCTATAGCTGCCAACATATTAACTGATTTTGTCTCGTATGTAGCGCCATCTGGTGCGTACTACTGCTAATAATCCCATAGGAAATAATAGAAAACATTTCAGTTTCTAACATTAGATGGCGCTACCAACGTGAAAATCATGTAGTTCAGCGCCCCCTGTACTGCGGTCAAAGGAAACTTGGCGAATGACAAGCCTTGATATTATGATAAGTTAGCCTTGATTATGATAAAGTGGCCTTGCTGAACAATATATTTGAGCGACAGAGGGCGCTAACAACGTGAATTTTGATCACGTGTACTGCAGACAAAGGAAACTTAGGGAATGACAAGCCTTGTTATTATGATAAGTTAGCCTTGCTACGGAGAATGGATAGAGCCATGGAGCTAAGATAAGGGGAGACGACATATCAATCTAGCATTGTGGTGAGCACTGACGCCGAAAGACGAGTTCTTCCCCCCCCCTCCCGCATCCGCCATGTTTGACTTTTACCGCAGTTGACTTGTGCCGCGGGAAGAAATTGGGAAGGTAGCAGACGGCACAAAGCAGCTTACCCAGGTCAAATATGGTGGAAGGTGGGGAAGGAACGGCTACAAGTGACGTCATATATGTCGTCTCTATATATCTTTTTATCTCCATGGATAGAGCACAGAACTCGAAGCCAAGGGTACAGTGCAGTTATGGGTTTCGAATCACAGACTTCTCATATAAGTTGCCTCCATATTCTATTGTTCTTTGAGCCATATTTTGAATCCAACATCTTTCACTTTCAGCGCCAAAATGATGACGTTTTTTGGCGGTAATCCCTTTATTGTAAACTTTTAGATTTCGTTCTCGCAATTCGGCGGCAATGTTGAGAGAGTCCGAGGAGATTTTAGTGGGAGAAAAACAGGTTTGGCGAGCTAAATCTGCCCTCCGTCTCGTGACGGAAGGCAAACATCCCGCCATTAAGAAAACCAATAGACCCTATAACCGCGACCTGAGGTCGAAGCTAAAATTCGCTTTACCTTAGAGCCCTCGTTGGTTCTTGAACCCGAAGGTCCCTTCCCCGTACAATGAGGACTCCTACCAGAGAGTGAAGGTACATCTAGCGTACATCCTGGAGGTACATCCTGGAGGATAATGAAAATTCCTCCACGACGTCCGAAACGACACCCGGCTCGGGAGTGAGTAGCGGGAAAATTAGATTTGAGGCACTGCTAAAAGTGCTATTGCACGTAAAAATTGCAAGCGACAAAAATAGCCTGCGTTTGTTTCGTGTTCTTAGCATTTCATTGGCTGTTCGAGAAGAGTCTTTACCATCATTTGGATTTCCAAGCATTTGATTGGCTCTTACTGGCGACTCGCTTCGTTCCAGACGTCAAAGACGCTCCGACAAAAGAGAATCGCGCGCTACCAACCGACTCCTCTGGTCCCATAGGATAACATGGAGACGCCTGTAGCACGACACGTGTAATAGCACTTTAAGTCTGAATCACTGGGCGTAGAAAACCCTAGTCCCGCACAGACATGTCAGACTTCGATCGGATCAAGAGTTCCTCTGAGAGCGATGTGACACCGCTTCAACCGGTGAGCGTCCGACCCAGATCTCTGTGGTGGGTCGAGGAGGCGGGCCTACCGGCCGACTCCATCCCATGGGTATCGGGCCTAGAGGGACAGGTTCAGCCGGGTGGGAAGGCCTACCAAAAGGGCCTAGAGGGACAAACGCCTCCATGGCGCCCTTCCGTCACGACCCGTCCCTTGATCGAACGGGGCATCCCTAGTCTCCCCCCACTTAGGAGCTGGCAACGCCACTGCTTCCGCTGCAGCGGAAGTGGAGTCTGAGTTTCCCAGCGGAATCGGTGGTGTCACACCGGGCACTGGCCAAGCCTCTTCGATCGTTAGCTCCAGGAGTCGCTGCATGCCGTTCCTGCGGGCCTCGATGACACTAGAGTGTCCCCACTTCTTGCACGACAAAGCCCACACTCTCAACTCAGGCTCGCTCTCAATCAAGTGAATAGCCGGGGACCCGATCACCTTAGTTTCCCGTTATCCAGAATCACCGTGCAGACCCTGAAAACCGACACTTTGACCCTCACATGAGGTTCGCTGGCGAGTTCCCAAGGCCTGTTACTGGGATTGGGCTATGATCGTCCTCTGGTGGAATTTCTCGAGAACCGAGGACCATGGGACTGTGGTGATGTACACCGCCCCAGACGATCGCTATCCGTGGCCACCGTACCACACCGCCTTTGGTCAGTCTAGTCTCACTAGGAGATGGTGATTCAGTCCCCGACCGGCCCCTGTCAAGCATCGTGTACAACGAGCGCTGCTCCGCTTTCAATCGTCTCCCCCACTCAAGGGGTCGGGTCGAGACCATCTGGAGGGGTGACCACGTCTAGTTCGGTAACACCGAGTAAACTGCGTGCCCGTCCCTAGGCCCTTGCGACTCTCGCGACGAGGACTTCGGTTAGGATCCCAGTTCGCAAACGGCTAGACGGCTACTACTCGGGCGCACCTATCCGCCCCCCCCGCCCTCCGATGTCTTCGGCCGGCGGCCAACCCCCGTGAGGAGCCAGCCACCGTTTTCAAGTGATTGGATGAATGGCCGAAAACGACAGCTCACTTACCAATCGAGAAACCCGATGGTTCCTTCACTTGGAATTTTCACCCAAGAAGCCATATGACGAGCCCCCGGACGACAACGTCCACAGGGACGCTGACGCCGGTGACCCATTTCCATGGAATCCCGGATGGGTTTTACTTTACGCCAGCCTCACAAGATGAAATCACTATAATAGGAAACACATTTATGTTGGTCAGCCGGAAAGTAGAGGTGCCCCTAGCAAGACCCTAGGAATACGGGAAAGCCTTCCTCACCGCATAGTCCCGGACTCGTTCTAGGGTTATTTCGCCCCCGCTTCCTGCATTTACCGATTTACGAACGACCCTTAGTACGCTCCTGCTACGTACCGCACAGGGATGGTGACTAGGTACTCGTAACTAAAATCTCGAGGGCCAAGAAAACCCCTCACGGCTTCAAAAGACGACACCCGGTCTAGGCTTTTATGTCCAAAACACCCCGCACTCCCCTGGAGGTCCAGGAAGGGTTTGGTGTCACGGACTAGGTGCCGGTAGAGACCACAGATGGACCCAGAAAGTTCCGCCTAGACTGCATAGACACAGCCTAGCTAGAGGTTGCGCGAACGGGACTCTGGGCGCCCCGCTCCGTCCCCCCGCCCTCCGGCCGGGGAACCGAGCGAGGCCAAAACGAGGCTCGCCACGTTTTGTGGCCACCTTACCTCAGAGCCCTCGTTGGTTCTTGAACCCGAAGGTCCCTTCTCCGTTCAAATCCTATGAATGATAAAAGACATTTGTTGGAGCCCGACCAGAGTAATCTAAACGTAATCATAATCCAACAATAAAATATTAATCGTAATCTAAACGTAATCGTAATCCAGCATAAAATATTAATCGTAATCGAAACGCAACAGTAATCCAACTGACATAAAAAGAGACATAATCGTAATCGGTTTTTAGAAATAGAAAATAATCATCGATTACAGTCCTCTGTAATCGACTCGAAGTCTGGCATGAATATAAGGAAAGGACATGTTTACAAACAAAGACTTCTGTCAACCAATCTACCGCTACATTTTTGTCATAGCGATCATTGTAGGAACCATCTTGACGACGTACCCCAATCATATCATACTTACCTATACATTGGCAAACTTAGACCAATCAAATTCCCGGAGCTCATCCGTACAGTGTCAGTCGTTAACGAACGGACAGGTTTATGCCACTGATCCACAGTAATTCGACCACAGTGACGTTAGCTTCCCTTAACTTATAGAACGAGAACAGATTGCAAAATCTGTGTAATCGAATTGTAACTGTAAACGTCTAGTTCGTTAATCGTAATCTAAACGTAATCGTAATCCAGCAAAAAATATTAATCGTAATCCAACAAAAAATATTAATCTTAATCTAAATGTAATCGTAATCCAACTGGCATAAAAAGAGCGACAATTCTGATCCCACTAAAGTTCTGTTGTAGTGTACTTTTGAGGCTCTACAGAACGATCTGATTGGCTATCGCTGAACGGGAAGGAAACTCCTACATGTTTTGTGACTTATAGACGCTTTCAGTCGTGACGTCAGTTATGACGATTTACTTGGATACTGACTCCAAACAAACGGTTGCTATGCTGTATTTTCTATTTTATTTGCATATTACAGCGACAATTTTCAGCTATATATATCAGACACATGTTTAATGCTTTATATGCAATGATACCATTTTCTACGATTTATATTTTATAAGAAATGAAGCATAGCAACCGTTTGTTTGGAGTCAGTATCCAAGGAAAATGTCATGACTGACGTCACACTGAAAGCGTCTATTGCATTTATTTCGCGGGCGAGGAGGGGGGGGGGAGACAGAGAAACTGTTTGCACTCTAGTGCTGAACAGGTGTATTTTAAAATAGTAGTAATCAATGGTCAAGTTATTAAATAAACTTTTACAGAAATTCAAACTCTATAAATGGTGACAGAAGAATCTTTTTATGTAATCAAATTACTTCCTTTTCATTCCATGTTTAAAAAAACAATTAATTTATGTAATGGTTGTTTTAAACAACTTAAAAAATAGCTTGTTGCATAATTAAATACAAAAACTATTAAAGATAATCAAATATTCTGTTTTCTCAAACAACTGATATACAGGGTGTCCGAAAAGTCTGGAAACGGTCGAATAACTCGAGAAATACATATGAGATTGAAAAACGTAAATATACGTGTTAAATATTTTTAAATAAGCTACTCAGTGATACCAAATTTGACCTTCGTAACCGACCTCCTGGGGGTCAGAGGGGGTCCAACTTTGAAATCTTAAATTAAAACCCCCATTTTTTATTGCAGATTCGGATTCTACGGACAAAAATACGTAACTTTTGTATTTGATGTTTATTTCGAATCCTCGTTTATCACGGTGTAATTGAGCATATTAAATCGATACATATTCCCGCTTTTCCAAAGGGATTTTCCCTAATCGAAACTAATTGGGGACAATTTATGACATCAAATTCCTCGTCTTTTGCAATAATAACGTTCCGGAAAATCACCCGTGCCGATTATTTCGGTAGTGCTACACAGTTAAAAATTTGATCCATTTGCTGTAGCGTCACTCCACAACTTTTATAGAATATCTCTTTCATGACCAATGAGAATGTTCCATAACACAGTAAAGTACACTGTAAAAAAATTGACTCTTTTGCTGCATCGTCACTCCACCGCTTTTAGAGAAAACGATTACTTTACTGTGTTATGGAGCATTCTCATTGGTCAAAAAAGAGATATTCTATAATCGCTGTGGAGTGACGCTGCAGCAAATGGGTCAAATTTTTAACAGTGTAGCACTATTGAAATAATCGCCACGGGTGATTTTCAGGAAACGCTATTCCTACAAAAGACGAGGAATTTGACGTCAAAAATTCTGCCCAATCAGCTTCGATTAGGGAAAATCCCGTTGGAAAAGCCTAAATATGCATCGATTTAATATGCTCGATTACACCGTGATAAACGAGGATTTGAAATAAACATCAAATACAAAAGTTACATATTTTTGTCCGTAGAATCCGAATCTGCAATAAAAAATGGGGGTTATAATTTAAGATTTCAAAGTTGGACCCCCTCTGACCCCCAGGGGGTCGGTTACGAAGGTCAAATTTGGTATCACTGAGTAGCTTATTTAAAAATATTTAACACGTATATTTACGTTTTTCAATCTCATATGTATTTCTCGAGTTATTCGGCTGTTTCCAGACTTTTCGGACACCCTGTATATATAAATCACTTTGGAACGATATTTAGAATATTAAAAGGATATTAAATATATTAAAAATAATTAATTAAATTATTAATTATTAAATTAAGTTATTAAATTTAATTATATTAAATTGCGGAGAATATTAAAACTTTCTCCGCAAAAATCTCATTTTCTCGTATTTAAATAAGTATTTTATTATTAGGATGAGCGAAGCGAATCCTCTACTAGGCCACTCAAGTTACAATTTGCCGTACACTTTATAAAAAAACTATTCAGTATTTTAACTTCAAATTAAGCATAAGAATAAATTATGATTCGTAGATTTGCAGAATGTTATTTTTTTTAACAGAATAACCTTTAAGAAATATTATTTTAATAATTAATTTATTCTACATGTTTTTCTATTATGGACGCATTTTTGCAAATAAAAAATTGAACGCGTATCTTTTTACTTTCAGAAGCAAAATAAACCATGTGGTTAGTAATTATAGATAGAATCATGATTAATTAATTAAATAAAATACATTTTCAAGATTCTGCCAAAATCGTTTGCAAATAAAAAATTTGACAAGTATCTTTTTATTTTAAGAAGGAAAATAAACCATGGGGTTAGTACTTATTGATAGAATCATGATTAATATATTAAATAAAATATTTCTTCATTATTCTGCCAAAATTATTTACGCAGTTTATACTTACGGATTTTAAAAGAATTATGATTTATTTATTTTGGTATTTACTTTGGTAAAATGGCACCAAAAGAATCGTAAACAAGTAAAATTAATTCTTATATCTGGTATTTAAAGTGAATATTTTGTTAAATTTGGTAAATTTCTTAAGTTTGGTATTCGAAATGAAAGATTGAAGAATAATTTAAGAATATTTTAATTGATTGAAGATTAAGTTAATTCAACCAAATTAAATATATTAACTACGTTTATAAATAATTTCTGGAATGTATTAGTAATTTAAAAATGCCGAAAAAAAGAACACTTACTGGCCAGAACGAACGCCATTACTGGCCAATGGAAAATGGAAAAACAACTTTAAAACTTTTAGTTAAAAGTTTAAAAAATATTTTGTAAAATTCTGCTTCGAAAATATTTTTATTTATATCAGCCTTATATCAAAAATAAAAAACTCCGAGGAAATTCTTAGTTATTTGGCTGAATTTACGTTTCTAAAATTTAAATGCGCCAAAACATGAGATAACGTTTTTGCTTAATAAAGTTGCAAAAATTATATTAAAAAAAATGTTACTTTCAAATATTTATGTTATGAAATAATGCTTCGCGAATCCAAACAAAGCACGGCTTTTGCTAGTTATAAATAATAGAAATACATGTGGTTCTGTATTATTAATACAAAATTTATCTAAAAAAAATGTCTTATGTATTAATAAAAAGCAACCACCAATGATTAAAAAAAAAAAATCGTAAATCGACTTTTAGCCCGCGAAAGAATCGAACCCGCAATCTCTGACTGCAAGCTCGACGCTTTAACCATTCGGCCAGTGAGTACCTTTGCATTTGCTACAGATTATCTTTATAATTAGCACCGTAAGTAATCATATACGTAGTCTGTTCTCACCCTGTTATTCAGCGCACAGTAGACGCTTTCAGTCGTGACTTCAGTTATGACGATTTGCTTGGATACTGACTCCAAACAAACGGTTGCTATGCTGTATTTTCTATTTTATTTGCATATTACAGCAACAATTTTCAGCTATATATAACAGACACATGTTTAATGCTTTATATGCAATGATACCATTTTCTACGATTTATATTTTATAAGAAATGAAGCATAGCAACCGTTTGTTTGGAGTCAGTATCCAAGGAAAATGTCATAACTGACGTCACACTGAAAGCGTCTGTTGCAGAACCTGTAGCACGGTAGCGGGTACTGAACGCACATTCCGTCCGGGATATGAACCTACTCCATGATCGTAGCTTCTGAGCGAGCGCGTAACAGCTGAACACGGCCCCATGGAAGAAGGAATATAAACGGGAAGGAAAACGAAGCCTCTTTCCCATTAGGAGCAGGGTGATCGTCGATGCCACCGGATTTCTGTGAGGTTCACCCATATCCCAGCATTCCCTGAGGAATGACAACTGTTTGGCGCATTTATCGCTTATTTGGCCTTTCTTACACTCGACGTCTTATGTACTGATTTCTACGGCGAGAGGTAAAACCCATGCCAAGTTATCGCCAATCGAAAAAAATCGCCAAGGTTGCCGGCAGTTCAAGGTCACACTGGTCCCAGAATTCTCGGCTTGCCTCGGCTCGCCTCCGTTGACCGGTTTTCCTTCCCGTTTATATTCCTTGTTCCATGCACGGCCCCAAATTGAAAATAATCATAATCATAATCGATTACAGTCCTCTGTAATCTACTCGAAGTTTGGTATGTATTTCTGTACGGAAACCATATTTTGGAAGAATAAAGGGATAAAGTCGCTGATTTAACCTGTTTAGAACTGCAAAAATAATGTAATAATTGAATTATTTTCAAATTTCCTTTTACAGAAAGTTATACTCCATGACAAAAGCTTCTGAGCGCGCGCGCGGCGCGAGCTGCATGTGTGACCGCGAGTGTGACCGGGTGTGACCAGACCGAAAGCTACTTTTTAAGAAAACTTTTAAAAAATATTTTGGCAATAGTATTTGATAAATAAATACTCAAATCAAAACAATCGATTGTTTAAAATAAATTCTGTTAGATATCCTATTTTGGAGTTGTATTTGTTTGAAATTACTTTACAATGCCTAAAAATAAAGGTTATTTTTTCTTTTGTAAAGCTTTAACTAAAACTTGAAAATTTTGACTATTGCGTATTTAAGAAGTTCTGATTTGTATTTAAATATTAGTTATGCGTAGTACATTATCTCAGTAATATATAAATGTTTTGCAATAAATGTAGATTGTTTTCTCTTTTCCTTAAACTAACATATCTAAAAAGTTCTGTTTTTTATTTAAATACTATGCGTAGTAATATAAATATTTCGGATTTGTATTTGTTTGAAATGACTTTACGATTACTAAAAATAAAGGTTATTTCTCCTTTTGTAAAGCTTAAAATTAAACACCTGAAATTTTCGACAATTGCGTATTTAAGAAGTTTTGATTTGCATTTAAATATTAACTGTGTGTAGTAGTACATTATCTCAGTAGTATATAAATGTTTTGCAGTAAATGTAGATTGTTTTTTCTTTTACTCATATTATCATATCTAAAAAAAATCTGTCTTTTATTTAAATACTATGCATAGTACATCATCTCAGTAGTATAAAAATATTTTGCAATAATGTAGTTTTTTTTCTTTTTTACTTAGGATCCAATTAAGTTCCTAAGCACAATATTCTTTTGAAAGTCCCAGACCACTATTGTAATAGATAAACTCGACGTTTAGTATCTTGCACTACTTTTCCATTTCTGCTAAACATAAAATTTGTACAAAGACTGATGCAAATTTCAAACACTTTCTTACATTTAAACTCAAATATTAGGGAAGTTTGTTATCAATAGTTATAGTTTTTTAAAGCAAAAAGCTCCTTAAAACTCGTGTAGAAAATAGTGAATAATTCAAAAATTGCAAAAAAAAAAAAAAAATACCGCATTGGATAATCATTTTACCTCCCCCCCCCCCTTTTTTTGTATTTCTTTTTTTTTCTCCTTATCAATATCTGTACTAAAAACTTTTTCTTACTTTTTAAAATTTTCTCTATTGTGCTTTGTTAATGTACAATAAATAAATTGTTATATTAATTGTTGCATTTTTATTATTCTTGCTAAAAATATCCCTTGGGCAGGGCTCGAAAAATAGCGTTCCCGGGATCCCGGGGAACCTAGAAATCATTTCTGGGAACATATATTTTTTCACTCAAGTTCCCGGCCGGGAACCTAAGAAGTTGCCGTGGCTACCAGCAATGTCGCAAACGTCTTATAACGTGCAAATTACGCGAAAAAACAGACATTGTGCACACAAAAAAAAGCTCTTAAGCGGCCTGTGGGATGCAAAGTGGGATGTTTCATCAAAATACTGCAAACAAAACCCAGATTTCATCAAAAAATTGCTTAAAAATGGCAAATTTAATTGAAAAATCACGAAAAAACTGCAAATTTTACTAAAAAATCACGATAAAACGGCAAATTTCGTTAAAAAGTATGGAAAAATAACACCTTTCGTCAAAAAATCATGGGAAACAATGCAAATTTCATTTAAAAAATCACTAAAAAGCGGCAAATTATATACAAAAATCACAAAAACGGCAAATATTGTTAAAAAAAATATTAAAAAATGGCAGGTTTCATTGAAACAACGTGATAAAATGGCAGATTTTGTCAAATGATAAAGGAAAAACTGCAAAATTCTTTCAAAAGATCGCTAAAAAACGGCAGATTCCGTCAAAAGATCACGAAAAACGTGAAGACTTCGTCAAAAAATCGCGATAAATGACAAATTTCATCAAAATACCAGCACATAAATTTTTCTGGGACCTACACTTTTCATCTGGGAACCTATACTTTTTATGAAGGTTCCCAGCTGGGAACCTTAATATTTTTCGAATTTTCGAGCCCTGCCTTGGGGAAAAAAAAAAATCCTGTACCAATCATTATCAAAAAAATATAATATAATATTAAAATATAATATAATATTAAAAAATAGCGCCCCTCTTGTCATTCATTCAAAAAAAGAATAGTGCCCTTCTTGCCCCACATTTGAAAAAACGCAGCCCTCCAGCGATGATCCGAACGCGCTATAGCGCGTAAATTACACAAGAAATCGGCGACGGAATGCAAAAATTGCCTCATACGTGTCCTGTGGGATGGGTAATTTCATCATAAAATCGCTAAAAAACAGCAATTTTCGTTAAAAATTGCAAAAAAACGACTAATTTCCGGCAAGATTTGCAAAAAAAATGGCTAATTTTGTCACAAAATGGCAGATTTTTTCAAAAGATCGTGGAAAAAGGAAAAATTTCTTCCAAAAATTGTGATAAAACGAAAAATTTTGTCAAATGAGTCGCAAAAGACGGCAACTTTCGTCAAAAAATAGCGATAAAATGGCAGATTTCGTCAAAAGATTTGCGAGAAAAACGGCAAATTTCGTTCAAAAATCACAATAAAATGGAGAATTCTGTGTAAAGTTCTGTTTTTTCGCTATATTTTCACGAGATTTGTTGTTTTTTTCAGATTTTTTTAGCAAAATATGCCGCTTTTTGCAATCTTTTAACAAAAACTGCTGTTTTTGCGATCTTTTAACAAAATTGCCCGTTTTTTCAAGATCTTTTAAAAAATTTACCTTTTTTTTTCTTTTTTTCAATTGAATTTCTGTTTTTTCGCGATTTTTTGAACCGCTAGATTCTTGATTCAACTCTATAAAAGTGCCCTTAAAAATGAAAAAGTGCCCTTAAGAATGTAAAAAGTGCCCTGAAAAATGTAAAAAGTGCCCTTTTCAGAGCAGTAGCGCCCTGCCCTTTTTTAAACCTGGCGGAAACTCTGTGAGAAGGACAATCAAGGTGTCCCATTTCCTTCTCATGCTCTTCAAACCATGTTTAAACGATGTTTGCACTGTGGTTGAGAGCCTTGTCATCTTGAAAAAGTGGGCTTTCTTCTGGAAATTAAGTCTGGACAAAAAGATGCACTTCATCTCTCAGAATGTCAACATTGTAAGTAGCTGTAACCTATCCACACAGAATAACAAGCAGTCCAAGACTATGCCAAGAAATTACACACTATAACATGAGGGAAACTTCACCATGCTTCACAACCGGCTAGAGGAAGTCAGAAGAAAATGCTTCTGTAGGTTTTCTCCACACATAAATGCATCCAATTGTCTGAAACATGGTGAAAACTGATCCATCAGACCAAATGACTTATTGCCACTGTTGAGGAATAAAGTTTTTGAGTGTTTTTCATCCCTGAAAAGCATGACGTGATGTCCGCAATGGCATAGGCCAAGTGGCAGAACTATCTTCTAATGTCTGCAATGCTCATAATATTTTCAAAAATAGTCTGCAAGATGCAATGTATTACATAAATATATTATTTATGCTATTGTAGTGCTAATTAATTATGGCAACATATGTGTGTGTGTTCGTGTGTACTATTTCTATCATTTACAAAAAAAAGGAACAGAAAAATTCATTTTTGGCACTATAATTTTTTTATGCTTTTGACAAAATTTGTTGTTTTTTCGCGATCTTTTGATGAAATTCGCCGTTTTTTTCGTTGATGAAATTCGCCGTTTTTTTCGTTGACGAAATTTACCGTTTTTTTAAGCAATTTTTTGACAAAATTTGCCGAGTTTTTTTTCGATTTTTTGACAAAATCCATCAGTTTTTTTCGGATTTTTTTAAAGAAATTTGCTATTTCTCTGGTGAAATCTGTTTTTTTTTTTTTGGGGGGGGGGGGGGGGAGATTTTTTGATAAAATTTGCCGTTTTTTAGCGATTTCTTGACGAAATTTGCCTTTTTTGCAATCTTTTGACGAAATCTGCGTTATTTTGTGACAAGTTTTTGTGGGATTTTTTGACAAAATTTTACGTTTTTCCGCAATTTTTTGATGAAATCTGTTTTTTTGTGGGACTTCTTGACGAAATTTGCCATTTTTAAATGGTTTTTTAAAGAAATTTGACATTTTTAGCAGTGTTATTATGAACTTGTCGTTTCTTCCTACGATCTTCGAAGAAATTCTGACTTTTTTTTGGTTTTTTTCATGAAACTTGTCATTTTTTTAAAAGATTTTTTTAAAGAAATTAGTTGTTCTTTTACGATCTTAAGAAATTTGACGTTTTTTCGCAATGGTTTGATGGTATTTGCATTTCTTCACATGATCTTTGGAGAGAAAAATCGGGCGTATTCCGTGATAGTTTGACGAAATTACGCATACCACGAGACACATAAGAGCTATTCTTTTGCGTTCCATCACCGATTTTTTTCATACTTTACGCGCTATAGTGTGTTTGAAGCATCGCTGAGTCTGCAGGTGCCTTAAAAGTCTGCAACGCCCGTCCCAGTGTCGCACATATTCTGCTACGGGAGACTTAGGAATTGCAACTCTTCCATAAATGTTTGAAACATGAAGTTCCCTTTGTACAATTCTTGCTGAAATTATATTATGCATATGAGTATTTATCTCTGATGTTGTCTGAGATAAAGATTGCCTGTACTTTTGGATGCCTATATAAGTCAACTCTCTTTTATACCTCTCAGAAAGCTTTCTTTTCTGTGCACTATTGCACTTCGCAGGTGACAGTTTACTGCATATAGTACGTTGTCATAATGACTAACACAGTACTCCTTGCACTCCCCAAACAATTGGGTGTTTTCCTCCAGGAGCAACCAGTGAAACATATTACAACAATTATTCTATTTTCATACTCTGACAAGTCAGTCGTTTTTGAGTTTTCCTGAGCAT
Organism: Maratus speculifer; assembly: GCA_964019185.1. Taxonomy (NCBI): domain Eukaryota; kingdom Metazoa; phylum Arthropoda; class Arachnida; order Araneae; family Salticidae; genus Maratus; species Maratus speculifer. Next base: position 248,784,261 of record OZ025290.1, on the reverse strand, counting down.
ATGGTAAATGCATACAACACCTATAACCAGGGGTGCAAAAATCTAGGTGCCAGCAGGCAGTTTCTCACCACAAAATTTATTTCGTTTTTCTTGGTCTAATATTTCGTGTAAAATTCCTACTAGAATGCTATTAAATTTTGAGCGAAAAAAACTTTAAAATTTTAGTGGTGAGGCGCCTAGATTTTTGCACCCCTGCCTATAACGGATGTTGAACGACTGATATCTTACCTTTCATAATCACTAGGTGGAAGATTGATTGCAGAATGACATCTGTATTCAGCTTCTTTGAAATACACCATGCCTTTTTCACAGGCATTCATATTATTTTGTCACCCATCTGTGCAGAAGTCTATGAATGCACAACAGAAATTGTCAAAACAGTAGTTATTAAAATAATAGAAGAATCTTGAAACCAGGTATCAATGGCTTTGGAACTATTAGATCATAGAATAATATCCACCATTTATTGAATCATATTAAATATTCTATAAAATGAAATTCTCGAAAAAAAGCAAACTTCAAATTAAAGAATATTTGTATGTGAGTTTAATAATCTAATCTTTACATTTTTTAATATGAAATAAGCAATAGTTTACTGTATTTGGTGCAAAATTACAACTAATATTCACTTAAAGGTAAAGTACCAAGTTTTCTCTGTCACTCTGCTAAAAAACAAAATCTTTGACCCAATAATGCTGAATTAAGTCTACTATCAAGAAAAGATAATAGTAGTCCATCAAATAACTAAAATTTGCATCTACAAAGAAAATGCAACATGCAATTAGTAAAACAATCCAATAAAGAAAATTTTAGTGTTTTCTTTTCAATCTAGTATTTTTTTTTAAGCTGTTAGATTAAACTGCAAGATCTAAAACACCTTGCAATATCTACTGCTGTACAGTTTCTGCAGTTGGGAAAATGAAGGAAAAGGGATAAACTGATCACTTTCAGAATATGTTTGCTTTTGAAATATTCTACTAACTGAAAGTTTCTGTGATGCTTGCTTACTCTTAAATATTAAGAAATTTTTATAGGATTTTTACAATGTCAAGTGCAAATTTGCAGAGATATCTGCAATAAGCTGCAGGAGCAACAGTATTTTAATAATAGTGTGGTTTTACCAAACCAAAAAATTTATATTTGTGTTTATTAAATTTTTTATTTACTAAATTAAATCTATATTTCACAGGTAAGGGAGGTAAAAACAGGAGGAGAGGTAAAAATGAAAATGAAACAGAGAAGCGTGAATTAGTTTTCAGAGAAGATGGACAAGGTATCATTTCCTTGCTAGTATTTTTTAAAATAAACTCTTTCACTTCCAAAATTTCTTATTCCATTAAAAAAAAAAAAAAAAAAAAAATCACCAGTCATAATTTAAGTTGTTGCATTGTCTGCATCTTTATGTTATTACAAATCATATCTGTGTCTTTAAAAAGTTAGCGCCTTTCAGTCTGAGCCCTAGCTATTCTTAGTTTTTGATTTTGCATCAAACAGCCTGATTCTAAGTAGCAGACCAACTCTAAACCTTTTTAATAAAAATATTAGCCAGTATATTCATTCCTATTCAAACAAAAACTAGACACATAGCCTACATCTTATTTTGGGAGATTTTTTTTCATGTGTATTTTTTATTCTTATCCAAGTTTTGAATTGTATTGTACCAAAGCAAATTGCTCTTAATAATATATATGTTATAGTTATATTACATATTTTTTTTTTATCTAATTAGTGAAAGATTGTCGTTGAATGCAATAAATTAATGGAAACACTTGAGACTGGTGACAGGTTGTGTTATTTGGGCAGTCGGCAAATCCAATCAACTACATGAATTTATTGGAAATATTTGAGATCAGCTAAGTCCAATTGAAACACAAGTATTAGGTTTGCAGTCATATTATAATCTGATAGTCAGGCCTTGTCAGGTGAAGGTCTCGTCATCTGATCAAGGTTCTAAATTATGAGATCAACTTGAGTAGAAAATCGCAGGTACCAAACAACAAGAGCAAAATGTTACACAACCAAATTAACTATGTTCACAATTAAGCTGTAGGCAATGCCCTCAGGTTAAAGATCTAGGCATTCGTCAGATTTATTGCCGCAATATGGCAATTAGGCAGTCACCCACCCCGATACCAGGCATCAAACCCAGCAGGTTGGGGCCTGGTTATCGGTTAGAAAGAAAGAATCTGATTATCAGGGCATACATGTAGCAAGGCATAGAATTAAAGTCTGGTTGTTTCTCCCGGAAAACAAAGCCAAAATGTCATTCTAAGTGTGTCTATTCCACAAAATATGAAAAGTAAATAATTCCCACATTAGGAGAACATTTGTAAAGCCCTCAGGCTGTAGCATAATGCACTATATCATGCTAAAAAGATCTTAAATAGTAAATTTAGATACTCTGTCTAAGAATGTGTTTTAAATTTAAAAACTGAGGTAGGAATAAATAAGAAATATTATTAAGAAATATTGAAATAATGTATGTGCTATAAACTTAGTATAAATAAATATTATTGCAAAATAAAATTGTTATATAACATGTATATATTTTACTATTAAAATATTCTGTATTAATTCAAGATTAATATAAAGGTTGTAGCTAGAGGGGTGAAAAAAAAATAATGTTTCAAAATTTTACTTAAGTGTTTTTGTTGAAGTGGATTTAGATATTTCTTTTTACAAATCTGAAATCTAACAAAATGTGGAAGATTTTCTCCCTTCTATTTGCCTTATTTACTTCTAAATAAATTATGAAAAATAATTTTTAAAATCTTAAAAAAACTTGATTATAAGCCACCTTTTCTAAGTTAACTTCTTTTTCTTTTGAAAAAACAGGGGGAGGTTCAATTGGGAATTTACAGTATAAAATTTTTCTCCATAAATCTATAACTAATCAACATAGAATGATATGATTTTAACTTGATAAATGATCGATTTTAACTAATTGATCGGCTTTAAAGGATTTTTATTATGTGTTGTAAATACTAGTCCATGCATTAGTTTCTCAGAAATATATTATTAGCTCCCCCACTCCTCTTTGCTTTTAGTATATGCTCAAGTTACAAAGATGCTTGGAAATGGAAGGTTGGAGGCAATGTGCTTTGATGGTGTGAAGAGATTGTGTCATATCCGAGGAAAGTTGAGGAAAAAGGTAATTTATATAAAGAGGGTAACCTTGTTAACTTGATATTATATATATATCTATTGCTTGTTGCTGAATTTATTTAATTTACCACTGAAAAAATATTTTCATGTATAAAAATATTTTTTATTGAAAAAAATATTTTTATACATGCAAGTCTGTTCAAAAGTAAAAGAATGTTGAAGATCATACCTTTCAATATCTTGGTTGTTTCCATAGCAATAAAATTGAATCAAAAATGCTCATATGGACTTAATTTTGAGCTTGAAACAATTTTAATTAATTCGAATTTTAAATTTTGTTTTAAATTGTAATTTTTAATTGTTAAATCTCAATATAAATACACATAAATATTGAAAATTATAGTTAAAACAAACTAAACCTTGCAAAACTAAAGTTATTTAAATTTAGTTTATTTAAACAAATTCAACAAAAAACATTCTTTCCTTAATACACTTGACATAGAAAATATTTTTTAAAATTGTATTCCAGCGCCAACCGGTGAAGCATCACTAAATAAGGAAATTTTCATTATTTTTTTACTTACTTTCTATCGAGGCTCTGCCAGAATTTTTTTTATGAACATATCTATCCTCATAGTAAGAACTTTTCTGTAATTTTTTCAAATTTTCTGTAATTTTTTCAAATGCCCACATGGAGTTCTTCTTTGTTAGCACTAACAAGTAAGCTTGTTGAAGAAATTCCCAACTTTACATACTGATATTAATATATTTCAAGGATAATTTATTAATTTCCATTTCTTACTTGTTATTAAATTTTAATCCCTTAACAGTGTTGTGAGGCCCCCCTCCTTTTCTATCTATAATAAGAATAATATAAAAATAATGAATAATATAAAAATATTTGAATGTTTTTGATAAGAAAACAAATTTATTCAACTTTCATGTAAAAGAATGAAATATTGCATAAACCAAATTGCATTTGAGTAATCTCAAATGTTGTTCATTTTATTTGCTCGTTTTTCACAAGTAGGGATTAAGAACTGATAGTTAATTTAGGACATCCTATATCTAGTCCATTATGTTTTAATTAATCTTTTGGATATTAACAATTTTTCCCATATTAATCTATTTTCTAAACTGTTAATTAATTTTAGGGCATCCTATATCTAGTCCTTTATTTTTTAATTAATTCTTTTCATTATATAAAATTCTATTACCTACAGGCAATATTTTTTATTTCCTCTTGAAAATTAACCAAAGTATTTAATCATGAAAACATGCTTGTTTTTTTTTAATAAAAAAATCATTGCCCTTCTTTCCATTTGTGAAATCTCTTCTAAAATTATATTGATTTGGAAATTATCTAATTTTGAAATAAAGTTGAAAACGGACACGAAAAAAAATCTATGTTATGATATTGATTTTATATTCTATTAGCCTTTCATTCGACTTACAAAAGAGAGAATTTATACAACATCATATTTTACTTTTTAAGTTGAAACAGCTCTGCTTTGAGAGATAATTTTTTAACTATGAAAAATACTGTTTTAAGCACATAATCAATAATAATAAAAGGGTGTAAGTAAGTTTTTTTTCCCTTAAAATTTAAGCTAACTTATATAAATGGAAAAATATGGTACATATATGTATTTATTATATTCATTAAAATGAATACTAAGTTTGAAAGGTTTAATATTTTTACAGCTGTCTAATTCTTGTTTCCATTGATTATCAAAGATTTTACAATATTTACAGGTATGGATTAACCAGGGTGATATTATTTTGCTTGGTCTGAGGGATTTTCAAGATACAAAAGCTGATGTAATCCTCAAATACAATCCAGATGAGGCACGCAATTTGAAGGCATACGGAGAACTTCCTGAATATGGTAAACCAATAAATATCATTCTATGCTTCCTTGATTTATTTTTAAACAGTCTGGTGTATTGTTTTGAGAAACAAGTTTAAAATATTATTTTGGCAATGGTCAGAAAAGTAGTTCTGTGTGCTAATTAGAATCTTTTATAGTTCGCAGAAATTAAGGCATGAAATAAGTATTGGTGCAGTCCAATCTGGAGAATTTTTAGCCATCTGGGAAAATTTTGCAGAAAAATATAAGTGTGATTTTGATTTTAACAGTGAATTTACATAATTCCTCAAGATAGACAAATTTGCACTACAGATAAAAAGATTCTTATGGTGCCTTCACAAAATTCATCTCTGAATAATATACACTGCATACACTCACACATCACTTGAGAAATTTTGGGGGGAAAAAAATCATACCTACTGTAATTCAGAGTCTATCTAATCGATGTATGTACATTAGGCTGTATCGATTTTAAACTTTTTTTTGTTTCCAAATTTCAAGTTGATAAAAAGTTACTACTAGACACCACAACTTACCACAAAAAATTTTGGATTTTTAAAAAAATGTTTAGGTCTCCTGCACAAGGCCTAAAGTTTAGAAATTTTACTTAAAAAGTAAATTTTTGCAAAATTTTTAAAAAACCTAAAACGTTTTATTTTTTAATTGCAAGTAAAAATTCCACTAACAATAAGCATGAAAAACAATAGAAAATGTATTTCAAAAACTTAGTACTACATTTAGGTCTCCCGCACAAGACCTAAAATTTGTTAATTTTGATGAAACTTTTGTAATTTTTAGTGTAATTGAACCATTTTTTTTCTTTAAAAACACCAGACTTAAGTGTATTTTTGTTACAGGAGACATAAAATTAAATAATATAAACATATATATATATATATATGTATATATATACATATATATATATATATATATATATACATACTACATAAATAATATATCAATGCTGTATATCTTAAAAAAGAAAGTTTAACGATGTAAATTGTTTGATAAAGGTGTTGAAATAAATTCTATCGTTATTTGTGATTACTATTGTTTATTACAAATGTATAAAATATTATAACATGGAATAAAATGTAGTATATAAGTACAAAATGTTGCTAATGTATTTTCATAGAACATGAGCACAGTTTTCTTGTTCTATTTCAAATTAACTGACTTGTTTTAAACATTCGTTCTTTCATCTCGTCTAATTAAGAACCATGATGGTATATAGACTTTGATTATAAACTCTGCAATCTTCCGGAGTTCAGGGGTCAGATCATCCATATTTACATACAAACGAAGGATTCGATTTGTTACGGTAAGCCACCTGGCGTGCGAGATGTTTTCAGGGTTTCGTTTGGCCAACTCTTCTGTACATGTACCTGTTGATACGGCTTTGGATATTTCTTACAGATACTTTTGGCCTGTGCTCAATTCTTTAAGATCAACTTCTGGTATATCGCTTTCAATTGCAACAAAATTGGCAACATCCAGATTTTGCCAGCTTAGAAGTTCTTTACCAATAGGTCCACTAAATGTGTTTGGTCCAGAAGTTGGCCCATCAAAAGCAACCATAATTTTCCTAAATGGCAATTCATTCAAATGTAGTAGACACACAACTACTTGCAGTGGCTGTTGTATTTTATTTTCAAATAAGGTGATAACTCCATTTGAAGTGTCTGTGTTAGCTGCCATATCATCACAACCAATAGCTTTTAGTTTTTAAGATCAACAGTTTTTTCTTCACAATACTTTACAAGTGATGCAACAATTTCCTTTCCTGTTCCATTTATGGGAGTTACGTGACCAAAATACTTGGATCCAGATTCTTCAACAATAGATATGTGTTCTTCCATTAAAGATTTTCGGACACTTTTACCAGCTACAATTTCTTTTGTTATGGTTTCATATTTACGACCATCAAAGTAAATGGCCAACAGATGGGAGGTTCGAGTTGAGCCTACTTCTTTACGAGATTTAAGTATTTCATGCGCTACTTTTGATTTGTCGATTACTGCTTCTTGGTTCTCCACATTAACGACATTTAAGTCTTGCAAAAGTGCAGTAACTAACTGAGCTCCAGCTCTACTAGAAATGCCCGTGCGGGCACAAGCTTGTGAAGACAAAGACAAGCTTTGTGGAGTTCTTGTTTTACTTCTATACTTGAAACACTTTTTTGACTTCTATCAAGTACATCTATTTCAAAATCACTATCTTGACATGATGTGTGAGACATTGAATCATCTGTACTATCACCAGAATCAATGTTATCAACAGATTTTAAGTTTTCATCCTCAGTCTTTTTTACAACTACCTGCATTAAAGCTTGTGACCTAGATTTTCTTTCTAATCACTTTTTAAGCTTTTTAGTCCCGTTTTTGTCACTTTCTGCAATTTACATCAATCTAGGACCACGTTGGTCGAGCAAAAACTCGCGTTCTAGTGCCGGGACTTTTTCGTCAATAGAGCAAATACAATTGCTGAGGTCACATTTGCAAGTACAAATATCAAACAATGTAGTTTCAGTTTTTGACTGAAAGCTAGTTACTGCATCTTTGTAGGAGTTAGGATATTTCCTTTTAGGTCCTGAACACTTTTTAATTTTCTCAATCTGCTTATGCAGTTTTAAAACCATATATATTGTGTTTTTGGTGCCACAAACAGGAATTGAAGCTCTTTTCCATATTTTCTCAAGTTTTAAAGCAACTCTTAGTGCAGTTACCTTATTTGCAGGCTGATCTATTCCTTCTTGTTTCATTTCAATGCATACCCACTCCACTCAAAATACTTCAAAACATCCATCTTAATTGGCAGAACATTAAACTCACTCACATCAATAGGTTGCCCACTAACCGGCCTGTTGGTAGTTTAGTTTGTCTAGTTAGATTCTGCTTTTCACTCATAATGAACAACAACAACACTCACTCAATTGATTCTTACAACAAGACTATCACACTAAAACACAACCGTAATGCTCGCTCGCGGGCAGACGACTACTGACAAGTCTGTGCGGTGATACCATAGGTGTCGTGTCACCGCGCCGCGACAGTCTGGCCTTCCCTTACCACATCGCTTCAAGTTGATGCTTGATGTATTGAAATGTGATTTATTATTTCACCAATTCCAATCAAGCCTTTAGTTACATTTAATTTTTAAACCAGCAACAACACAAATATCGAAGCACTGAAAAATGTTCAAAAATTGGTTGAAATGTACAACTTTTAGGCCTTATGTGGAAGACCTAAATGTTGTGCTAACAAGGAAGGTCTCCATACTGGGCATACTCAGAATTTTTTGAAAAAAATGCTGATTAAACTACTCATGTATCTAATAAAGGATCAGTCAAATTTAGCGGCGGAATTACAAAAGAAACTCAGTAAAAAAATAAAATACTTTCCGGTATTTGGCGTGAAAAGATAAAAGCGCCACGCAATTTGGTGAGCAGCATTTTCCCTCGCCAAAAACAAACGATTTTAATGCACGTAAAAACTTCTTGTCAATTAAATTTTAGAATACGTGTAAATAATATTTAATGAATTTAAATTTGAACAATAAGAGAGTTTGACACATAGATGTATTTTATATTACATATTTTTGTTGTTTTTGCTGCAATTATTTATTTTTATCACTTTAAAAATAATTTTTTATATAAAAAATACTTTCATATTGAAAAGCATTTTTTCATATATTTAAATGTATGACAAAATAAAGGCCAGATGTAGAATGTTGCAGTAATGCATTTCAATATCAGAGGTTTTTGTTTCCATAGCAACAAAACTGAATGGACAGAGCTCAATTAGATTGGAGTTAATTTTGAAATGGAAAGAATTTTAATTAATTTAAATTTTGTTTTGATTCCTAAAATTTCACAGTTAATTTTCATTTTAAATACATTATGACAAAAATATAAATAAAACAAACTAAAGCTCACAAAACTAACATTATATAAATAAAATTTCTTTAAACAAGTTCAAGATGAAACATTTTTATCTTAAAAAGAATTTGACATAAAACTAGTATTTTTTGAAATTTTATTTGTCGCCAGCCGATGATAAATTGCCAAATAAAAGAAATTTTCATTATATTTTAGCAAACGTTCTATCGGGGTTCTGCCAAAAATTTTTTTACAAACATATATATCCACATGAGAAGACCATTCTGTAATTTTTTCAGAATTTTTTGAGTACGCCTGTATGGAGACCTTCCTTGTAAGTTTTTAGCTCACAGGCTATCATAGCCTGAGAGCTTATGTGATAGAAAATAAATAGTTAAAAAGATTCTCATTGCTCAAATCCCAATTTATTTTTAGTTAATTAATCTTTATTTAAATGTTTATTAAACAATAATATAAATTTACTAATTACTTTATTTTTATGATTAAACAATATTAAAAGAACAATAGACATGATAAATATTAAATGACAATTTATAAAAACGTATCTTTATTTATTTATAAAAGTAAAAATTAAACTCTTACCTTTTATTTTCATTTGTAAACTGAAATAGAAAACGTAAAGTTTTATTTTATTTCTTATTTTTAACTTTTTGAAAATTCGTTCTTCCCGGCATGTAAACACGTATTCGCCATTTTTTAAATTCGATTGAAATGCAAATCGATGAACGACTTGCGACATCGATGAAAGGTGGCAGCATAGGTCGTAATCGACTAAGCCGGCCAATGAGATGTTAATTATTCAAGAATTGTGCAATTGCGTCACTACCGGGAAAGTTCGAGAAAGCGAGAACAGCTGACCGCGATGTGCCGTACTTCAAATCATATTTATACGGCAGCTGGTCATGAATTAATCATTCCGCTCGTTCGTTCGAATGTTGTTTGCTGATAGATGCTCGTCCTCTCGTTCGTTCTAACTTCTAAACGCTTCAAGTTAAAGTTCGTTATGTGTGCTGGTAAAAGTTATGTGAGTAAAGAAAGTTAATGTTTTTATTAAGAAGTTCTCTCAGTCGTAATATCATAATGTCAACTTGTTCTTCATGAAGATTTCGCCAATGTCCCGTTCCACTTTACAGATACAGCTTGACATAATAGTCTGGTATGTTAATTGAAGTTTTTATTTAATCAATATGTTTTTAAAAAGGATTGTTTTTATTTATACATGAACTGGATTTTAAAGAAGATTTAAATTATGTTTTTAATTAGTCAAGTTTACAAATGCTGATTGAAAGTGCTTTTAAATATGCTAAGGATATAAATAAAGAAATTGGATCTCAACTCCCTGCATGTTTATTTAGCCAACTCATATTACATATTCTCTTTATTCATAAGTTTTACATTATCATCTAATTTGTTTTTACATATTTCACTATTCATGAGAATTTGAATGAGCAACTCGATCCAGCAATATTCCACTAGCCTGATGTGTGAAAATAATAGACTCTGCTTATGCTAGATAAATTTAAATAAGCATCATTTGCTTACATTATGTGCCTGTCCGTTCTGTATGTACGTTCGTGCGTAACGCGATAACTCATGATAAAAATATCGGATCCACTTGAAATTTTGTATATAGGTATATCCTGATAAGGTGCTTCCCTGATTAGTTTTTGGAGTTCATTCGATATGTATAAGAGGGGGAACGGGGGGCTCATGCCCCTCCCCTATATTGATATAAACGTGATTTCATGCAGAATTAACTGTTTTCATTCAAAATTTAGATATAGGATCATTCTGATGAGGCGATACCGTGGTGTTATTAGGTGTTCATTGAATAAGTATAAACAGGGGGAACGGGGGGCTCATGCCCCTCGCCTTAATTGATATAAATGGGATTTTCATGCATAATTAACAGTTTTCGTTCAAAATTTAGATATAGGATCATTCTAATGAGGCGATACCGTGGCTGTTATTAGATGTTCATTGAATAAGTATAAACAGGGGGAGCGTGGGTTCTCTTGCCCCCCCCCCCCTTAACTTGTATAAATGGATTTTTCTAGCAGAATTGTCTGATTTCGTTCAAATCTCTGAATAGTTTTGGAAGTTTAATGGTTAAGTATAAAAGAGGGGAATAACTCCTTAAATTATATAAATGCTAAATGGGTTTTTATTAAGAATTATCCGATTTGCTCGGAATTTTGGATATAGATTTTTTATATGATAAAGCATGTCCTTGATAGTTTAGGAGGTTCAATGATTAAGTATAAAAAAGGAGAAAGGGGAGAGCTGTTTCTCCTTCTTAATTTTTTTTCGAATGGAATTAACTAAATACAAGGCTGTAATGTACAATTAATATGCGTAGCCTGTGAGCTCAATGCCATCAGTTTAACTGGGCAATATTCTTTTTATTGAAATACATTTTCTATCGTTTTTTGTGCTTATTGTTAGTGGAATTTTAACTTGCAATTTTAGAAAAAAGTGTTTTAGGTTTTTTTAAAATTTTTGTAAAAATTTACTTTTTAAGTAAAGTTTCTAAACTTTAGGCCTTGTGCAGGAGACCTAAACGTTTTTTTAAAAATCCAAAATTTTTTGTGGTAAATTGTGGCGTCTAGTAGAAACTTTTTATCAATTTGGAATTTGGAAACAAAAAAAAAAAATTTAAAAATCGATACACCCTAATGTACATATCGTAAAACTTTGGAGAAATTTTCATATGGATCATGGGAAATGTTGGGAGTAAAAATATTTTCTAATGTAATATGCATTTAATTTTTTTTTTTTTTTTTTTTTTTTTTTTTTTTTTTTTTTTTTTTAATGCTAAGTTTCATTTTTTTGTTTAAAATTGCTACTGAGATGTTGTGAAATGCCTTAAATCTTTTGACTTCTTTTTTAATCCCCATAGTGGTTTAATTCTAAAATTGCCAAAGTATGTATTTTAAATATTTTTTTAGTAGATTTGTTATGCTGAATTTTACATTCCTATTTAAAACTGCTGCTAAGTACAGAGAAATGATCTAAAACATTCAACCTCATCATTTAACTTGAATTTTTAAAAAATCTTCCCTTTTACTTGCGTAGATCATAACAGCAATCTATTATGCAAATTTTATGATTCTTACTTGTAGAGATGGGAATGCTCTGAAAAAAATCGGAAAAATTGGGAAAAAAACTGGTTTTTTTCGGTTTTTTTCCGAAGGCTTATTTTTCAATTTTTCCGAACTGGAAAAATTGAAATTTCATTTATGAAATAATATAGTGAAAATTTTGTAATAGTTACATTCTCATACTTTTTATTTTATTTATTTTTATGTTGAGTGTCTCACATGAAAATTTTAATGTGGATTATCTGATCTCTGAGCAGAAATCTGTTTGAGAATACTTGAAAGGATCCTTCACATTTTTTTCTTGTTTGAAACACAAGATCCTTTGCAAAATTTCTCTTGAAAGTAGACATTTCAGAAAAAGTTTAATCAACAAATTGAATCTTTCGCAAGTGCAATGATTGAAGAAAAAAAAAAATATCATGCCATACAGCAACTGAATCTTATTAAGTTGCATATGTAAATAACCTTATTAAAAATGTCCAAATAGGAACCTAAATATAGTAATACTTTCTTATTCAAAAATTCTGAATATATTTTGTACAAGTATATACAAAAAGTTCACAATTTCACAAAAACTTGATTACATGAAAAAAATCTAAATATGTAATTAAATGCAACTTATCTTTTTTTGCAATAATATGCCGATTAATGGAAATGATAAAATTAAAAATTCAACATAAAATTTTGAAGTATGCATTTATTACTTTAATCTATCTTTTCAAGAAGTAAGTATTGAATTCGTGAAAAATTTGACTTTCAGTTTTTGGTGTATTTAAACATTTTAGAAGGTCCTGAACACGTTTTGATGGTTTTTGGAAAATATCTGTCACTCTGTGAGTCTGTATGTGACA
>OZ025290.1:248728336-248771336 GCA_964019185.1 Maratus speculifer | reverse complement strand
AATTTTATGGGCACTATATCTCAAGAACTGATGCACATAATTTCACAAAACTTTAGATTCAACTACACCTTGATATAAACTCGAGATGTTTAGTTATTAGTGTGTATCACCAAACCGATGGCGCTGCTATGCTGCATTATTCATAATTTCCACAATAGTTCTTTCTCAAACTAATATATGTATTTTTATAAAATTTCAGATTAAATTAATCTTTAACATAACTTCGTGCTCATTACTTTTTGGTGTAAATTGCTCATCAGATGACGCTGCTATGCTGTATTATTCATGATTATCGCAATAGCTTTACCTCAAGGACATTTTTTTTTTTTTTTTTTTTTTTTTTTAAATCAAACTACAGCTTCAGACAGTTTCTGATATACATTAATATTGTTTAGTTTTTGATGTAAATTGCCCTATAGGTGGCACTATTATGCTGCATTTTTCAAGGTGTTGAATCTAAAATTGACCTCCATAATGTACAGTGATGTTGCAGAAACATGGACAGTTTGCATTAGAAAAGTACAACTGCAATGAAAAAAAAAAAAAAAAAAAAAAAAAAAAAAAAAAAACCATATTTTATTACAAGTAACTATGTTCCAAATTATACTTTTCCTCTTGATTAAACTTTGAATTTTTGTAGTTTTCTAAAGTACAGTAGAAGTTTAACTCTGTATGTAACTGCTTTTGTTAATTCCTCAAATAGTGAACATTTTCTATTTGTAGTGTTCTGTTTTTATAACTTTTGAGTTCCACTCTTAGAAATATAAAATTACCATGTGGAAACATTATTGAATATGGTTTCTTATTCAAGAATAGAATACCAGATTTCAGGGTAAAAAAAAAAAAAAAAAATTACATTTAATTAAACTTAAATATTTATATATTTCCGGTTTCAGTGAGTAAAAATCTAACAGTCAATAAATCCTATGCTATTTTTTAGTTGCAGACCTGAGTAAGCCAAAGTAAAACTTAGTTTTGTTTGAATTTAGATTATAAAACTAAATCAAAACTTTTTTGAGTTGAGATTGGAAAGCTATACCAAAACTAAACATATTTTATAAAGGAAATAAAATTAAGATTCTAAGAAAAAAAGTAATAATGTAAAAATATACATTTAAAAAAAAAAAAAAAAATGGAATATTTGAATACTGATATTCATAATAATGACAAAACTGCAATAATTTCTTTAAACTAGTATCATTTACTTAAAAACTATACTTATGTAAATGGAATGCATAATTTATTTCATTCCAAACTGCAGATATATTGGTTCAGGTTTTTACATTAGGTCAATTGGTAGTTAAACTGTTAAACATGCAATTGAAAAATCATTTCAACAGAGATATGATATAACAAACAATAGCATTTAATAAAAATTCTTAGGCTGTGGAAAAAAAAAAACTAAATTTTTAAAGCAGGCTTTGCTACTTTCTTTTTATTTTGTAATATAAAGTGAAAATAATTTTCATTTAATACATATAAATGGGAAAAAATGTTTATTATTTAACATTCTCTAAGAAAATATAATTTATTTGGAAGAAACAGTCATGAAAAATCAATTTTTCCAATTTTTCCGTTTTTTTCCGAAAAAAATCCGGTTAAAAACCAGTTTTTTTCCGCCACTTATATTTTTCCGGAAAATTTACATCTCTACTTACTTGGTCATTTCAGCTCTGCATTGATGAGTCAGCCAGTCAGAATTTCTCTCCTTATTATATTAGTATTATATATTCTCAAGTTATTTCTCTAGATTTATATTTTCTACATAATTCTATAGCAATGATATAAATGTTAACACATTATTGTTTTTGATTCAAATTGTTGTGTTATAAATGATCCCAGGTAATTTATTTAAATGTTGTTTATAAATTACATTTATGTTTCTTTAAATTAAAAAAGAAAAAAGTTTGCATATTTATTTATTTAAACAGCCTTTTATTTTATTTTTATACAAAAAGATAATATTTAAAGAACACAAAGAAATTAATTCTAACAAAAGTACATTTTTAATTACAATTTTTTTTTTAAAATATACATAAAACTTAAAAATATATATTAATTGTACTTAAGCAAACTAAAATCAAAAGATAAAAAAAAAAAAAAAATCTTGTTTAGTTAAAAATATAATTCTGCTAAAAAACTAAAATTGCATGGTATTTTTAAATTGTCAAACATAAATTATGTGCACCTTTCTATGATCCTCAGAGGAAATTTTAGAATAAACCCCTTAAATTTAATTGTATTTCTTTCATTTCACTTTAGTACATTTGAAAATGTATTATGATTAATCAGGGTTGGGTTTCTTCCGGAAGAAACCTATTTCTTCCAGGACAGTGGAAGAAACTGGAAGAAATGGGAAAAACTGGAAGAAATGGAAGAAACCACCAGAAACCAAAACAAATGCTCTAAGTCAAAGTATATTAAAACTATGTAAAAGAATGAAAGTATAAATTAGAAAATTTAATCATTATTGAAAATATTTTTGTAAAAATAAGTGATTTTTTTTAATAACAAACTTTAGGTTCAGCAGACATTTTCAGGTGATGGATTTTTACTACTGTAGAGGATGGGATTTTTTTTTTCATTATTATAGAATGGGTTTTTTTAATTAATTGCTCCATTTATAAAAAAGAAACTACCTACAAGTTGTTTATTTTTCATATAGAAAATATATTATTTTCATATAAATGTGCATTATTTTAAACTGTGGAACACAGTAAACAAATAAATTTGTAATTTTTTATCTAGCATGAATATTTTAATGTTGATTTTTAAAGGTTAGTGTTCTAAAAACATCTATGGGTATGTCAAAATGCTTTTAAACTATCCTGATATGTAGGACTTGAAAATAAATCTTCATTTTATGCTTTCATCCAATTTAAGTTGAGAAATTGATTGCAGCATCCTACTGCTAAAAAACTTTTTTGCTATACTATGTTGCATTATGCGAAGAAAATTAAAGATTTTAATGACTTTTTTTAATACCGAGGATAGACTGAAACAGGTTTTTAAGGCCAAAACTGCATTTAGGTGACCTTCCTACTTTTTGGCCGAAAATAATAACATAACAAAAAAAAATTAATTAATTTAATTGTATGTTTTAAAGTAATTAATACACACATAAATATACATTATGGAAATTAATTATGTATAGTATTTATTAATTACGTAAAACTGTTAATAATCCAAAAACTTTATTTTCATATACAAAAATACGTAATTAATTCATCTATGACACAAAAAGATTTTCTAATTATACGAATTTCATTTAATTAAAAAATATTTTAGTTTTAGGTATATACATCTTGATTTTTCTTCTATAATAATTTTTGTAAATGATCATTTGTTATTCTAGAACTTTCTCAAAGAATATTTGAAATCTGTTGCAGTTTAAACTAAAAATTTTGTATGAGATGATTGATAAATCATGACTGATAATTATAAACAATGAAATTCATTGCAATACATTCATTTGAGCCGATACAGTTCAAATCAATAACTATTATCGAAAATTTCCAAAGGAAGAAACAAAATTTTTGGTATACAAAGTGTTTCAATCTGGCCGAATTTTCACCCACGTTTTTGGCAAAACTTTTGGGCTGAAAACGAAACTGTATTTTTTATTGATCTCTATTTAATATAGTAATAATTATACATTATTTACTTTAATAAAATTAATGTAAATTAAAAGCCTTCATTTAAATGGGTTTCATTCTACCATTAGTAAAAAATCTCTACTGTTTATTACTAGTTTCAGAATTTTAAATAATAAAAAAATATGTTGGTTAAATTGAAATGCATAACATTTAATTGATTTTGTGTATTTTGGATAAAATTTCTTTTCATTTAGCCAATGATTGAAGTTCTTTAGATAAGTGTTGTGTGTGATCTTGGCTAAAAGACTGTTGTAATTATTAACTTAGCATATATAATTAATTAAATTTATGTTGGTCCATTGAAATTAATTTATATTGTATTATAAAAAGAAGATATTTATTATATCTTACAAAATTGAAAATATATGGTAAATTCTTAAAGAAAAACAGTTTCTTCCACTTCGAAGAAACCTATTTCTTCTGACCGGTTTTTTCCATGGTTTTTTCCGCGGTTTTTTCCACTGCAGAAGAAACTTGCCAACCCTGTGATTAATGTTTTACATTAAATTTAAGTGTTGTTAAAATAAAGGTTTATTTTGATTTAATATTATATTAACAAAAATTATTTTCATTATTTAAAATATTAGAATGCTAAAATAGATGGTTAAAAAGAAAGAAAAAAAAAATACTTGTGAACTTTCTTGATTCCCCCCCCCCCCCCCAAAGTAAGTAGCCTAATTTAAACATAAAAGATTGAAACATTTGTAACATAGCTTACCCATTTTAAGTTCATCCTGATATGAAATTTAAAGGTGATGCAATAAACTATTACTGTTATTTATTTTTAAATAAACATGATTCATTCTAATATTTTAATTTTTTTCAAAGTGTGAATAATAATTTTTAATTTTTTTTCTTTCTTGTTTTTCTAAATTAATTTTTATGCTAATGTCTTCTACAAATTACCTAAATTCTTGCAATGTAAAGTTTTATTCTGTTTTATTTTTGTATTAACAATAAATAAAAATTTTTTTAATATATATATATATTATGTATTATATGTTTTAACTCTTTTTGTTCTTAGAAAAGTTTATATATATATATATATCTATATAATAAAGGCCAAACGTATCTGTGCGTAACGCATACGTCATGTTTTGAATGGCAACACTTTTTGATGAAATTTCGGTTTTGCAATTTTCGCTATTGTAAATTTTTAAACTTCTAGACATTGAACGTTTTCAATCTTTATACCATCGTTTAGAGAAAAAAATGCACTTTTAAATGCCGTTTGTTTGAAAACTGTATCTCAATTTGTTTTTGAGATATTAATTTTTTTGTAGTTTTTGGTTCAATTTCTCTAATGGTGGCAACTTGAGTATCGCATCTATGTGGGAAAGAGAGGAAAAATAACCATAGAGTAAAAAAGAAAAAAAAAAATAGAGATGCAGTTTAGTGGCTGGAGGTGACGCCAAAAATGTAATCCTAAAATTCGCTGCATTGCATCAAACACAACGGCGTGCGAAAAAGAAAAACTTTTAGCGATGCAATTTTAATTCATAATACAATGAAATGCTATTTTATAATGCTAAAATATATTCATATCTTTTTGATTTAGAGAAAAAATGATGTTAAAAAATTCGGTATCTGTTCCATGTGATTGTTTTGTTTGGGTCGAATGAGAGACTTAAATTGGAAGAATAACGCCCATGAAACCGTTTTAATCGCATACTGCATACTGCATCTCCATCTATCTCTTTTCTCCATGGAAAATAACAGATCACTGTATATTTTAGTTGTCATATTTTCATAGCAACTGAAAAAAATAGTAATTAAAAACCTGTTATGTCAATATATCGTCGGCTATAAAACCCGGTGAATGTTGTTGGTCTTATTTCGTTTTTATCTATGAATTTAATGACTTTTAGTTCGTTGTAAACTTACTTTACAAAAGATACATCAATTAATCCTTACAAAAATGTATTTTAAAGAATATCTGGGTGTCATATTTTCTTAGTTGTGTTTAAAAACTGAGAATGAAATTTTATTCTTTGGCGAAATCTTTGGCTAATAACTGCTATCTTGCGTCTAATTCGCAGGACCGTAGTGAACAATAGGGAGGGCTCAAGAGAATATAGGGGGGCTCATAGTTTTTTTTTTTCTCTCTCTCTCTTACGCAGAAAGATAAATAAGTGCATATTCACATTGTAGGTACTCTGTTTCTTATTAAACTGTTAAAATAACTTCATTTTATGCTTAGAAAAGTATATGATGATGAAAGTTTTGAGTGTATAACTAATGCAAAATAGCCCATCATGTTAGCTTCATATGTACAAATAAGATGAGGGAGTGTTGAAACACTTATTTTAGTTACAATTTAATAACTCTGCGAAACTGTGATAAGGTTTCAAAACTAAATTAGATTTTTAAACAATATTTCATTTGAATTTTCGGAACAGAAATTCATTGAGTGACCTTGGTATCTTTTTCGGGGGGGGGGGGGGCTCAAAATATTTTAGGGGGGTTGAACCGCCCATAGCGCCTTAGCTACGGCCCTGCTAATACGGAAGTACCGATAATTTTTAAAGCTGTATACGCTTACATAAATAATATGTTTCATATAAAATTGCTATTTGGAATTAGTTGGCAGTTTAAAAATCCTATTACACAGAAAAAAATTATTAGACTTTCTAATTTTAAATTTTAAAAAAGTTTTTCACCTTTACTTTGTGACCCGGGAACCCCGGGTTCGGTGTACTAGTATATATAAATGCAAATATTGGAAAAGAAAAATAGTAAATACATTGCAGTTGCACTTCACATGTTTGCAACTTAATATTTTTTGTTTATATTATGTATTTTTTTAAATTATAGCTAAGATAAACGATACAGTCACCTTCGGAGAAGAAGAAGAAGACGATATTATTGAGTTTGATGAAGTGGCTGGTGAAGAAGATATTGAAAATGTAAGTTTGTAGAATTACATATCTGCATGCTTGTCTAAATGTAGACATCTTCATTTTATGTTGTCTTCCACTAACATTAAATACATAACTATTAAAGATACATAGTTTTAAAAATATTTAAGCCAGTTTTGAATGTTTGTCAAGTACCTCAAAATTCCTTATTTTATGCAAATACCTTGAAATCCTTATTTGTATGCAGAATCTCAGAAAATCCTTAAAGTCCTTAAAGCTTAACACTCTTATGTCTTAATCAAGGGTGAAAATTTTCCACATTTCGGGGGATTTTTTGTTTCTTAAAAAATTTCATCAAGCATCTGCCTGTTTGAAATTTCATTTTTCCCTTTGCCATCCCTCACAGTATGCAAAACTTAAAATCTCTAAATAGTTTAATTTTATTAAACTGTTTCTGTTATACATATTATTTTGTTAACCTTATTACCAATAAGGTTATCTGATCAAAATATGCTTGACAGTTCGTCACCTGAGAATAATATGGTTCTATCTGTGTTTTTGAGAAAAATGACTTATCAATATAGATAGGTTCTATTTGTATCTATGAAGGCATTTTTGCAACTAAATGATGTTATGTATAATTTACACATGACCTTAGAATCATAGTATGACATTATTTTAATCCAGAAATGCCTTCATAGAAAAAATTGAACCTTTCTATATTGATAAGTCATTTTTTTCAAAAACACAGATAGAACCTTATTATTCTCTGGTGACGAGTTGTCAGCCCAGGTACTTAAAAAGTAAAGAATTGGCTCTGTAAGCCAAGTTTGATTTCCAACTTAGACACATTTTCACTCAGCTGGAAATATTCAATTGATAATTGTTTCTTTGTTGTAATAATAATTATCAATTATCTAAATTCCTCTTAGCATCTTGAAATTATCCCTCTCACTCTTCCCCATTTATTATTATTTTTTTCTTTTTAATTTCATATGTAAATCTGAAGTAATGGTGAATAACACTTTCTCTGCTCATTATTTCTTTCTCTTTGCCTCTAGAACTCTAGCTCTTATAAATTAAAAATCTTTTAAATTTTTACCATTTTTTTTTTTTTTTTTTTTGTTTCAGTAAATTTTTAATCATTTAAATTTGCCCCCACCTGAAATTGCTATTTTTATCCTCTTCTTACCAAGCACAGAAAATTTATATCTATATTATAAAGCAAAAACATGTCTGTAAGAAATATTGACATCAGCATCATTTAATGGTGGTAATGATCTCAGCAATCTATTTCTCTTTTTATTCAACTTTAATTACTTCTAAACATCGCAGAATTTAAATTTTCATAGTGTAAAACACAGAAAAAAATGTACTTTCAAATGCAACTTGTTTAAAAACTGTAGTTCAATTTACTGAGTTTTTATGGTTTTTGAAAATTATTTTCAAGCTATAATTTTACAAAAATCTCTCTTTATCTCATATAGCTTGTTTATGAAAAATTAACCAATTTGCACTTAAAACAATATGTGTAGTTCAGTGTTTGTTTCTGGCTAATATTCTGTTAGCACTCATCAGTAAATAAATAGTTAAATAATATAAATAAAACAGAAATTCAATAGATATATAATCAAATTATGTACTAAAATGTTGAAATAACCAAAATAATAGAATAAAAAGGCTTGCAACTGTAAATAGAATATTTTCTGTTGATTTTTACATTTTTGTATTTAACTTATTTTGTATAAAAATATGAAATTTTTTAATTAATTTTTACTTTTTGATGTGCTACAATTACCAAAATTATATCCATAGATGTGTTGCTGATGGCAGTTTAAAATTTTAGTATTTTTAGATCTTGATTATAAATTAATAAATTAATTTTCATGCTTTTTGTTAGACAGCTACAGATAACTCAACAAATATTCTTTTTAGTTACAATATTATGTTACAAAATTGCTTCCTACACCATTTAATTGAAGTTACTTCTTCTGCCCAGCAATAATGAATCTACTTATAAAATGTGGGATTTATGAAACCAAAAGTCTTACTTTTCTATCACAGAATTCATTTCCAAATTAGTTTTGCATAAAGTTACAATCACATTTTGTATCCTTTAAAACAAATGTGTTTTTTCAGAAGAACCAATTTTGACTAATAAAAAGGTGTATCATCTTTTTCATTCTATAAAAAATACTAATACAAACTTTAAACAGAAAACTAAAACATGTAACCATGAATAACAGAAAATATTAGGTAAAAAGAAACATCCAAGTAAGTTTTCTAAACATAAAGAAAATTGAAATTTTTGTGGCTAATCACATTTTTGCATGTACAGTTTTTTATTGCATTCACTTTCTTCAATCATTCATGCAGTAATACTGCATTCAAGTTGCTAGATCAGTCACTTAACTTGAAGTTTTTAAAGCAGATGACCCAGAAGCAAAAGTTTTGATTTGAGCAAATTTGTAAAATTCACTTAACTTCCGATGCTCACTTAATCAAGATTGCGTGGAATGTTGCCTTCTGAACACTTTTTCATATTTGAAATTGTTGTGAAATTTTGACTTGTGTTTTACAAATTATTGATCAGCTTTTTCAAATGATCCTTTGCATTGTTTATTTATTTAACATGTCACGCAGAATAAAAGCAATAATAAGCGGTGTATGATCGGAAGTTGCAATTACAAATTTAGTATAAGTTAAGTCTCTTAAAATATTTGGTAATGTGAACAGATGAAATCTAATTTTGGGTTGTCTCCTGTTCAAAAAAGTTCAACTAAGTGACTCAACTTTCATAGTCTTAACACAGTATAATCTTAGAGACAGCAAGTATAGAGTCATACCACCATAGTTAAACTTCTAGCCCATATTTAGTATCAAAGAAATTTTCATTCCTTTTAGTACTAGTACTAGAAAATGTAAATGTACTAGTTTGCGCAGGTTTTATGTATTAGATTTTTTTTTTTTTTTTTTTTTTTTAAACCTATTTTTTTTATTCATTGACTAGAAAATAATTTTCTTTTTTTGCTTTTTTTTATGAAACTTTTTTTTTTTTTTTTTTTTTTTTTTTTTTTTTTTTTTTCAGAATTTATATAATTTTATAGGTACTACTTGATTGTCACCATATAGTCACAGATTGTCACTTGTTAGTTCACCAAATTATACAAATGGAAGAATGTTGTCAGTCTAAAATATTAAGCTAAGAAAATTAATAAATCTAAATAAAAAGCATCACTAAAAATGGGATTATTTTAATGATGACATTCACTTATGAGATAGCGGCATACAATATATAAAATTTGATTTATTCAGATGATTTTGGAAAAAAGAATCTATATTTAAATGTAGAATTATTAAATTAAACCACAAGCAAATTAATATTTTTAAATTATTGCATTTGTGAATAAAATGTCTGTATTTTAAATGTAATAATTGCATTTATTAAAGAACTTAACAAGTATTAATTAGATTGTAAGGAATTTAATGATCTGTAATTGGTTAAAAATTTATAAGACATTTGTGAATGTCAGATACAGGCTTGAAGACATACATTCATCATGTGCTTGCATTTATTTAAAGTCAAACATGATGTCACACTTTTTATTGGTTTTGTATTATAATTTGTAAATAGCTTATCTTAGTTATTGTTTTGGACTGATGGATAAATATTTGTGATGTCAGTTGAAATTAACCTATTATATCTTTTTTATCTATCATGAGGTAATCATTTATTGACATACTTTTTATTTTAAATAACAAAAGAACAATAAATTAGCAGAACATTTATACAAATAAAACCTTGAATTTAAAAGCATTTCATGATATAACAAGCATGCATTAATGTGTTTAATGTTAAGTGAATGTGACACTTATGATCATCCATTGTTGGTATTTAACCTTATTGTTTGGAGATAGTCTTTTAGTGGGTGGGGATAATCAAGCAGTACCTTTTTATTTAATCACTCTATTCTGAACCTCAAGCTTTGTTTCATAATAAATAGTATTTAGGAATAAATCAGACTAGATTTTTTTTTTCTTGGTTTTATAAATCAACATTTGATCTAATAATAATAATGATAATTGGAACAGTTATCAAAATAGAATTATGGGTATATTAGTGTGTTTAAGAAAGAGATAGCGGATTTAGAGTGTTATAATCAACAGTATTTCATATTTAATCTATTGCTAACATTATTATTTTTTGCCCTTTTTTTCTTTTTTTTTGGTTGATTTGGTAAATTATTAAAGTTAGTGTCAAAAGTGTGTATCCCAATAACATGTACTTTTAAAATATGATTATATATTTGTTTTTATTTTATTTTTTATTTATTTTGTTATTATTTTTTTAAATATAGATCTAAAGCTTCCTGTGATTTGCATTACCTTGTATGTCTTCCTGCTTTGTGCCTAAAATTTTCAAGATATGGTGCTATTGAGCTTTTGCCAAGTTTTCATGGCTTATTATGGACTGATATATTTATTGTTCCTTTGTAAAATACTTGTTCTGTTAAAAATAAAATAATTTAAGTCTGTTCTTTAATTTTTGTATCCATATGTTTGATTAGATTTTTCATTGTGATTAAATTATGAGCTGCATTAAAAGCAAGGTAAAATTTTAAGGTGAGTTTTCATAACAAGGAGAATTTGATTATACTTCTATATTTTCTGAAAATAAGAAATTAAATTGTTAAAATTCGACTTTAAGGTTGCAAAATTTTCTTTTTAAGAAAATCTTCTTAAAAAATCTTCTTAAAATCTTCGTAACTTTTTTAAAAGAAAATCCCATTCGCAAATTTTAAACATTCAATTGACTATTTTTCACATTAGGGTATTTACAAGATACCTGGCAAATGCAATAAAATATATATTGCCAAATGAAGTGATCCTTTAAGGTCCACTTGGGAGAGCACAAAATTTGTATTAAAAACTGTGACATCAAATGTTTTGCTATTGCTAACTGCTACTGGTCTAACAAACATAATTTAAAATTTTCTAAAGTTTTAATTATACAGAAATACTCATCAATTCACAATCTTAATTTTTAGGAAGCATATCACATATGAAAAAATTCAGACTAGTTTCAGTTCGTGATTTGCCCAGCACACCCATTTTTCGAAGACATGGATTCAATTGCTATAATTCGTTTTCTTCCCTCCCCCTTTTAATTCTTTTTTCTGCTCCTCGTTTGAACTTATCCAGAGTATTTGGACATTTCCGGTTGATCTCCTCGTCTGCATGAGATGATTTATTTATTGGGAATTTCATATCACTGTTGACAGTTCAGCTGTGAGATATGTTCTCTCTGGCTCTCTCTCTGCTTCTGTCCTGTTTAATCTACAGTTTTAATTTAATTTAATCTTTATTTTAACTGTTAAGCACGGAGGATGAAGCTTTACAGACTTCAAAACAGCTGTATGCAGTACAAAAACATTCATTTGTGCCTTTTATACATTGTTTTTCTTTTTTGATAAGAGTTTTTTGAGCTTGAAGATTTTAAAATAAAAACTACTTTGAATGTAAATCATTTTAGTTAGAACACTATTTTGTCTTTTCTGTCACCAAACCTTTAAAATCGTCATTAATATTATTGTATCTCTATTTTGCTATTTTCTGATTAAAATTTCAAAGAAATTAATATTTATTTATTTTAGAAAATCTTATTATTCTCTTAAGTATTTTGGATAAGTGTCATAATTGGGCTGCATATAAATTGGGAGCTGTTCATATAAGAGGATCCCAGAAGCCAAGGAGCATAAGTGACAAAACTGAAAAAAATTAACTAAGTGCATAGATCTATTGTAAATATGCTTTTCTCTTTTCAGATAAAGAAACATAATTTATGTAATGCATTCTAGAGGTAAACCACTTTTGACAAATAATAATCAATTAATTATAAATTTAAAGAAAATCATACTCTACTTTTTTTACAGTTATTGAAATAAGAAATAAAAGATCACCATAAAACAAGTGGCAGTTTCCTATTTCAATTCTATTAATTGTTATTGATGTTGAAATTTAGCGCCAGTTATCTTTAAACTCAATTTATTCCAAATCAAAATTTTGTCACTTGTACTCAGTGTTCTCGCTGACATTTGACCAATGTTAGTAATTTGGCTAATTAAAAATAAAAAACAGGTATTCGCCAAATAGATTTGCCGTATAGCACAAAAAAAAAAAAAAAAAAAAAAAAAAAAAAAAAAATATATATATATATATCTTTAATCCTTTAATGTGTTCTCTTTTTTTCAATATGTTATAAAATAACATCTGTTTTTATAACCGTGACAACGATTGTTATTAATCTAGTTTCAACTATCCGCTACAAATATATTAAAAATATATATATATGCATATGAATGAAAAATGAAAAAGAAAAGAAAGAAAGAAAACTAGTCGTTGGGGGCCACCGTAATACTTACCCATCATGGATATGTATATGAAAATAAAACATGTGAAAACTATTTATACAATGCATTGCAATTCATAAACAAAATTTAAATATTGTTAATATACATAGTAATGCTCTATTAAAGAACTGCTGATTACAGATTTCGACAAATTATATAAAACGCCAAACTACTCAAGTAGTACCAAACGGCGTAAAAGAAACATCCTTATAACTCCAAAAATAATAACTCTATTAACTAACAATTAACTGCGTCGGATTAAGCGTCTCATTTACAATTAAAATATACCGCTGAATTGAAATTTGAATGATATACAGGGTCATGAAAAATCGAAGAATGTGGAAAACAGGATTACAAATATCTCGGCAACTAATAATCCGATCGACTTCGTTCTATATGCAAAATGTGTGTTATTTTATTGCCTTTTACGTCCATTCCTTAGAACAAAAAAATTCGAAAATTTTTATGTACCTTTCATCAGAACGAATTTTTCGAGAGTCCGAAAAAAATAGTTCCGGATAATCGAGGTTGCTGATATTAAATAGGCTTCGTCCCATTCTTATATACTAACTACATACAAAATTTCAAGTCTCTATCTCAATTCGTTCGGGGGATAGAGCGTTTACAGACAGACAGACGGACGGCAATTTTTTTTTTCTAAAAATATGTTTTTCGGAATCTCCACAATCTAAAACGTGTAAATCCGTCAAAATTTTTTTTTCGATTTTCAAAACGATTGCAAGACTTACCCTATACTACGTATGATGGGTAAGTAAAAGAATTGAGCATTAGCAATTTGGCGAATCTAATTGCTTGTTTACTCACCAAAGAAGAATTTAGTCGCAATTTGGCGCAATGGCGAGCGACAGCAAGAACTCTGCTTGTACCTCTTTGCTTCTGAAGTCATCATATAATGTTACATGTCATATTGTCTTGATCCCCGCCCTTCTTTCTAATAATATCGTTAGAGTATATTTTCTATTTTTTTTTAAATAAGTTTGCAATGATATACAGATATTATTGCAAACTTATTAAAAGAAATTACACTTATTCATATACTTTACTGATTTAAATGATAAGAAGAAGTTAATTAAATATCACTGTCATTTACGAAATAACTTTACGCCAAATAACATTTTAAAGAAATAATCTTCAAAAGTATTTAAAAATAGCTTTTTATTACAAGAATGGTTGAGGAAGAAAGAAGGTAAAGATTTGGAGTTACAAAAAAAGATAATTTAGACTTTGGATTTCAGAAGCGCTGTTCCACAGATCTCTGAAGTGCAGCATTTATGAGCTCTGGTGAATTTTAACTAATATTTAAGTATTGTATATTTCCATCTATAAGCCAAGTATATCACTTTTCAGTGAAAAATCATCCAAAATCGAAAACCTGTATATGAGCCGATGTTTAAAAAAAAAAAAAAAAAAAAAAAAGGTGATGAAAAATTCAGTGTATGAAAACTAATAAAAAGCTAAACAGAAAACAATGGGCTCTTCGAAATTATTCATTACTCCTAATTCGGTTTCAGTATGCTGTCTAATCTGCTTAACCCTTTCCGACACAGAAGAATTCTGTTAGTAAAATGAGAAATTATTAATTGTCACTGGAATTTACAAACTCCTTTTTTAGAAATTAAGAATTCCTTAATTTAAACTTTCATTGTAAAATCAAAATTTCATTAAAATATTATTGGTGCCGTTTGCAAGCATGGAATTAACATAAAGTATCCTGGACTAGGCACAGTGTGCCGGAAATGGTTAATTGGGTTTAGCTGGTCGTTTGTCCAAATGAGCCGTTCAAAGATGAGTTTATGCTTGTTGGACTGAATGTATGTCACCTAGGGATGTAGCTGTGAAAAAAAGTTGACACTCACTATCTCTAAGTAAATGAAAGAATCTTGACTTGAATTTCCACTAGAAATGATCGTCCAATCTTTTAAAAGAAGTTGCATCTGTAGGATGAATGTTGTCTGATGTTCAATTAGACACTGATGTATCAATTCTGATATATCAATGAAAGAATGTAATTTTAAGGAGTTGCTTGAAAATTCTGATAATAACTTAATTGTAGTGAATGATGATTGGTATCTTTTTTATTTTAAAAGTGGGAGTATTAAAGTATTTTTATAGGTTTTTATTTTTTTATGTTTTTATATTTATTATCTTAGAATATCAAATTTGGAAAATTTCTTAGACTCGTGTATAAGCTCAACCCTCTACTTTTAGAGCCAACGAAATGCCCCAAAATTCTTGGCTTATGCAAGGAAATATACGATAATCATAATAGCAATGAAGTATCAGAGCTGGGTTCTGGTGAGCTCCTGTGCAAATTAAGCTCTGGCATATGGCAGAAAAATAGGAATGTTGAGATATTCCATATTTTGGAATGAAATGATTTTATAAACATTTAATGGTTTTGTAATAACTTTGTATTTTCATAAAACTGGAAAATAGAATAAAAAAAGAACTCCCCAAAAGTCAATTCCCCATTTTTGTGGTATTACCACGTCATCGAGTTACGGTTTGGAATCCAGATGTAAGACAAAATTATTAGGCGTAGATTAAGGAATGACTGGTCTGCCTCGGCATTTCTTCATACGATATGAGCAGCAGCGTACGCGAACTCGTTATTATTACGTTATCGAGTTAAAAGATGAAATTGTGCCAAATTAAAGAGAAAATGAAATATTTTAAGAATATTTTGTCTGCGCATATCCTGGTAAAAACCCTCGGTAATTTATAACAAAAATAGACATGATAATGTACAATTCAAACCATATAAACATAATATTTTACATTACATTGCCATATATATTACTTCACCATCGACTTTCAGGATGAATTAATGGTTTAGGAAAAGTTTTTTAACAGTAAGGAGGAAAATGGCTGATTCAGCATAACTTGGTACAAAGCAATAAAAACAGGGCTCCAATTCCCTATTATTACCACGAGGTGGAATCCGTCGAAACTCGACGAAAGAAAATCTTTAAGAAAGAACTGTTTCATTGAATTATAATAAATCTACAAAATTAATCACAGTAAAAAATGCGTCTTATATTTGTCAGTCTAACTCTCAAATAGAGATGGGAATGCTCTGAAAAAAATCGGAAAAATTGGGAAAAAAACTGGTTTTTTTCGGGTTTTTTCCGAAGGCTTATTTTTCAATTTTTCCGAACTGGAAAAATTGAAATTTCATTTATGAAATAATATAGTGAAAATTTTGTAATAGTTACATTCTCATACTTTTTATTTTATTTATTTTTATGTTGAGTGTCTCACATGAAAATTTTAATGTGGATTATCTGATCTCTGAGTAGAAATCTGTTTGAGAATACTTGAAAGGATCCTTCACATTTTTTTCTTGTTTGAAACACAAGATCCTTTGCAAAATTTCTCTTGAAAGTAGACATTTCCGAAAAAGTTTAATCAACAAATTGAATCTTTCGCAAGTGCAATGATTGAAGAAAAAAAAAAAATATCATGCCATACAGCAACTGAATCTTATTAAGTTGCATATGTAAATAACCTTATTAAAAATGTCCAAATAGGAACCTAAATATAGTAATATAGTATAGTAGTTATTCAAAAATTCTGAATATATTTTGTACAAGTATATACAAAAAGTTCACAATTTCACAAAAACTTGATTACATGAAAAAAATCTAAATATGTAATTAAATGCAACTTATCTTTTTTTGCAATAATATGCCGATTAATGGAAATGATAAAATTAAAAATTCAACATAAAATTTTGAAGTATGCATTTATTACTTTAATCTATCTTTTCAAGAAGTAAGTATTGAATTCGTGAAAAATTTGACTTTCAGTTTTTGGTGTATTTAAACATTTTAGAAGGTCCTGAACACGTTTTGATGGTTTTTGGAAAATATCTGTCACTCTGTGAGTCTGTATGTGACAAATTTTATGGGCACTATATCTCAAGAACTGATGCACATAATTTCACAAAACTTTAGATTCAACTACACCTTGATATAAACTCGAGATGTTTAGTTATTAGTGTGTATCACCAAACCGATGGCGCTGCTATGCTGCATTATTCATAATTTCCACAATAGTTCTTTCTCAAACTAATATATGTATTTTTATAAAATTTCAGATTAAATTAATCTTTAACATAACTTCGTGCTCATTACTTTTTGGTGTAAATTGCTCATCAGATGACGCTGCTATGCTGTATTATTCATGATTATCGCAATAGCTTTACCTCAAGGACATTTTTTTTTTTTTTTTTTTTTTTTTTAAATCAAACTACAGCTTCAGACAGTTTCTGATATACATTAATATTGTTTAGTTTTTGATGTAAATTGCCCTATAGGTGGCACTATTATGCTGCATTTTTCAAGGTGTTGAATCTAAAATTGACCTCCATAATGTACAGTGATGTTGCAGAAACATGGACAGTTTGCATTAGAAAAGTAGAACTGCAATGAAAAAAAAAAAAAAAAAAAAAAAAAAAAAAAAAAAACCCATATTTTATTACAAGTAACTATGTTCCAAATTATACTTTTCCTCTTGATTAAACTTTGAATTTTTGTAGTTTTCTAAAGTACAGTAGAAGTTTAACTCTGTATGTAATTGCTTTTGTTAATTCCTCAAATAGTGAACATTTTCTATTTGTAGTGTTCTGTTTTTATAACTTTTGAGTTCCACTCTTAGAAATATAAAATTACCATGTGGAAACATTATTGAATATGGTTTCTTATTCAAGAATAGAATACCAGATTTCAGGGTAAAAAAAAAAAAAAAAAAAATTACATTTAATTAAACTTAAATATTTATATATTTCCGGTTTCAGTGAGTAAAAATCTAACAGTCAATAAATCCTATGCTATTTTTTAGTTGCAGACCTGAGTAAGCCAAAGTAAAACTTAGTTTTGTTTGAATTTAGATTATAAAACTAAATCAAAACTTTTTTGAGTTGAGATTGGAAAGCTATACCAAAACTAAACATATTTTATAAAGGAAATAAAATTAAGATTCTAAGAAAAAAAGTAATAATGTAAAAATATACATTAAAAAAAAAAAAAAAAAAATGGAATATTTGAATACTGATATTCATAATAATGACAAAACTGCAATAATTTCTTTAAACTAGTATCATTTACTTAAAAACTATACTTATGTAAATGGAATGCATAATTTATTTCATTCCAAACTGCAGATATATTGGTTCAGGTTTTTACATTAGGTCAATTGGTAGTTAAACTGTTAAACATGCAATTGAAAAATCATTTCAACAGAGATATGATATAACAAACAATAGCATTTAATAAAAATTCTTAGGCTGTGGAAAAAAAAAAAAACTAAATTTTTAAAGCAGGCTTTGCTACTTTCTTTTTATTTTGTAATATAAAGTGAAAATAATTTTCATTTAATACATATAAATGGGAAAAAATGTTTATTATTTAACATTCTCTAAGAAAATATAATTTATTTGGAAGAAACAGTCATGAAAAATCAATTTTTCCAATTTTTCCGTTTTTTTCCGAAAAAAATCCGGTTAAAAACCAGTTTTTTTCCGCCACTTATATTTTTCCGGAAAATTTACATCTCTACTCTCAAACAAATATTATTTTAAGAGAATTAACAAAATACCATAAAACCCAATTATTAAAATATTAAACTAAATAAAACCAAAATTCATCGGTTTAAAAATAGTATACGCAATTTAATTTTTTTTCTTTTTTTTTCAATTTTAAGAGAAAATGGAATGTTTCTGTCACCGCAGTTACAGAATTGGTACTAAAACTTGTAAAAAAAAAAAAAAAAAAAAAAAAAAAAAAACCACAAAATTTAATTGAGATACAGCTTTAATACAAATTGCATTTAAAAAAGAAATTTTTTTTCTCTGTACGACGGTGTAAAAATTAAAAAGTACGATGTTTAGAATTGTAAAGTTTGCAGTAGTGAAAATTGCAAAACCGAAATTGCATAGAAAAGTGTTGCGCATTTTTATTTGAATTTTTTTTTTCAATTTTAAGAAAAAATGGAGTGATTCTGTTGCCACAATTAAAAAATTGGCACTAAAAACTATAAAAAAATTAATATCTCAAAAATAAATTGAGATATAGTTTTCAAACAAATTGCATTTAAAAGTACATTTTTTTTCTCGATACGAAGGTGTAAAAATTTTAAATTTGCGATGTTTAGAAGTGTAAAATTTGCAGTGGCGAAAATTGCAAAATCGAAATTGCTGGGGAAACTTGCCATTCTCAAAATAACGTATGCGTTACGCACAGATACGTTTGGCCTTTATAATGTAGATAGATACTATCACGTCATCGAGTTACGGCTTGAAATTTTGACACTTTAGAAGTATCGAATTGTACAATAAGAATATGTCTGTCTGTCTTGTTATATCTTAGTACGAGATGAGCAGAGCGGGGGGCAATTTATCATTTTGACGGTATCATCACGTTCCTGGAATTACGACTCGAAATTCTGAAGTAGGACAAGATTATTTAAGAATATATTAAAGAATACTAGTCTGAATCTGAATTTCTTGGTACGATATGAGCAGCAGTGAGTGCTAACTCGTCATTTTGGCGTGACTTTCAAGTCATCGAGTTATGAGGTGAAAATTTTGCCAAAATATAGGTAAAATAAGGTATTTTAAGAATATTTTGACCTATCTGCAAAAATTAATTAATTAATTAAAACTTTTAATTAACTTTTTCTAAACCATTAATTCATGTGGAAAGTCGATGACGAAACAACATATATGGCAATGTAATGTAAAATATTTTGTTTATAAGGTTTGAATTGTATATTATGATCTTTTTTGTTAAAATTTTAGTCTGCTGAGGTTTTCTAGCAGGATATGTGCAGGCAGACCAAAATATTCTTAAATTACTTTCTTTTACCTTTAATTTGGCATCAATTTCCTCTCGTTACTCGATGACATGATAGTGACGTTAAAATAATGATTTGACAAAATAACGTTGCTGCTCATAACTTACCAAGAAATGTCGAAGCAGACCAATATTTCCTTAAGGCCCCTGTCCCTGTCCGCGAAGACATTCGCTAGCTAATAATGCTATTTCTACGGGGAGACATTTTTCTAATAACTCTTTCGCATTTTGAAATTTTTAAATAATTTTTTTTGCATTTGATAGTTGAGGTCCCTCTCCAGATCGCTCCTTGATTACTTTTTCGATTTTGGTCGCAGATATTTTCTATAAAGTTACTTTCACTTCCAAAACCGGTTCTGAAAGTGAAAGTAACTTTATAAAAAATACTTGCGACCAAAATCGAAAAAGTAATCAAGGAGCTATCTTGAAAGGAACCTCAGTTATACAATGAAAAAAAAAAAGTTAAAATGCGAAAGAGTTATTAGAAAAATGTCTCCTCATAGGAATAGCATTAGCTCGCGAGTGCCTTCGTGGGCAGGGACAGCGGCCTTAATCTATTTCTTATAATCTTGTCCTATCCCTGGATTTCAACTCGTAACTCAATGACATGATGATACCACCAAAATGGGGAATTGGCGGTCCGTTCTACTAGTCTCGTACCGTGTTTTAACGAGGCAGACTGAAATATTCGTATTGTACTAATTAGTACTTCTAAAGTGCTAAACTTTCAAGCCATAATGCGATAACGTGACAGTACTGTCAAAATAAGGAATCGACATCCCGTTCTTCTTGCTTTGTACCAAGTTATGTCGGATCAGTCATTTTCTCCCTTACTGTTAAAAAACGCTTCCTAAACCATTAATTCATCTTGAAAGTCGATGGTGAAGTAATATGTATGGCAATCTAATGAAAAATATTATGTTCTTTATAGGGTTTGAATTGTACATTATGATGCCTTCTTTTGTTATAAATGTTAGCAGGGTCCTACTGGCATAACAAAGAGGGCGGTGGCAAAATGGATAACAAGGGCGCCGATCGCCTTACAAAAGGGCGCAAATCCTTACACACACACTCATACAACTACATAAATTATGCATATATATACACACATATAAAAAAATAGTTCTCCGCAAATCATTGCACTTAAAAAAAAAAATTTTGATATTAGACAAGCGTTGCTAATTTAGAGGTTTTTTTTAGGGGGGTTATGTATTTTACTATCTCTAAAATACAATTAATAATTATGGTGTAACAGTATTCCAAATTGTGGTAAAAGAACGTCTATTTTATGTGACTTATCTTTAAAAGGATCTTTTTTTTAAGCCTCCGATGCTATTTCTTTCAGACAAGCTAAAAAGTGCCGTGTCAAAAATTGTGGCCCACTTTTACTTACCTATCATACGTAGTATAGGGCAAGTCTTGCAATCGTTTTGAAAATCGGAAAAAAAATGCCGGATTTACACTGTGATGTATCTGAATAGCGATAGCAGAAATTTATGCATTTATTATAAATTT
This sequence comes from Maratus speculifer, assembly GCA_964019185.1. Lineage (NCBI taxonomy): Eukaryota > Metazoa > Arthropoda > Arachnida > Araneae > Salticidae > Maratus > Maratus speculifer. Next base: position 248,750,022 of record OZ025290.1, on the reverse strand, counting down.
TTATGGGTAATTTCGCCTTTTGCTCTAATGTGCCCAAGTGGGTATTCCAGGAAGCATATTTCAGATGTGTATATTGCTGGGACGATTACTGTTTCTAAACCAATAGGAGAGCGTCATTATCACGGTCAAGTACATGCTCACACAGTTTGATTGACAGGAACTCGTGGACAATTGACGGTGCTAATTATAACGATAATCTGTTGCGGTTGAAAGTGAGCTGACTGGCTGAATGGTTAGAGCGTCGAGCTTGAAACCGGAGGATATGGGTTCGAGTCCATCGCGGGCCGAGAGTCCGTTGGTGATTTTTTTCTTTTTAAATTATTGGAGGCTGTCTTTTATTAATAAATAAGACATTTAAAAAAAATATTTCAAACCCTTTTAACCCTTTGACGGTTAAAGCACTTCTATTCATAAAATACTAAAATGATTGAATGACACCGGAATTTAAAAACAAATTTATTTCATAATATATAAATGTTTTTTTTACGTTCTTTGTAAAATTAAAATTTTCATTTAAAAATTCCGGTGTCAGTATGGCATTTCGCAATTCAAATTAAGTGTTATTCTGGGCGCGTATACGCGCTTATAACCACGAAAGGGTTAATATTCTAAATATCGTTCCAAAATGATTTATAAATATATTAAACAAATGGGAAAAAAAGTATTCTGCGAAAATATCCGTATAAGCAAAATTCTTACTTTAATTTTTATTTATTTATTTCAGGATCAGAGGAAGTATAATTTCTAATTGAAGTAAATAAAATTCAGTCATTTTGAAAAAAAAAAAAAAAAATTCTTTCGTACCTTTAATTTTTAATTACCGAGTACAAATTCAAACAATCCGAGTACAAATAAATAATAAACACACACGATCAATTGTCCACGAGTTCCTGTCAATCAAACTGTGTGGGCGTGTACTTGACCGTGATAATGACGGTCTCCTATTGGTTTAGAAACAGTAATCGTCCCAGCAATATACACATCTGAAATATGCTTCCAGGAATGAAGAGGTTAATTTGGCACCAATGTTATCGTGTAACACGATGACGTGATAGTGGCGCCAAAGTGACGAGTTGGCGCCCGCTGCTGTTCATATTGTACCAAGAAATGCCGAGGCAGACGAGTCATTCTTTTATCTACTTCTAAGCCCCGTGCCTGAAAAGCAGAGTCGTTTTTATGGAGGACAGCTTGAAGCGAGACCCGGTGCAAGGATTTTGCGCAGTGGTGCCCAGAGAGGGGTTTGGTGATGCAAGATGCGTCATACAATTTAGTTTATTTTTTTTTGGGGGGGGGGGATTTGAGAAAAAGTGCATTTTTTTGGGGGGGGGGATTTTTAAATTCTTAATGCTTCCCTTTTTTACAGTTAAAAAAAACTTGATTTTTTAAATATCACTTTTAAATTTTTTCAACATTTAATTTCCAGAAATGTTCCTTTGTTTTCTTTTTTTAAATTCTACATAAGTGCAATGAGAACTCATTCCGCCATGCTCAACTCGCTATCTTTTGAATGTGCAGTAGATTATAAGTAGAATATATTTTACGATTGACATTCTGTTTAAGGGTTGGGGGTGGGGGGTGGGGGTCAATGTTAAAGTATGAAGATTTTTTTTTTTTGGGGGGGGGGATTTGCTTCATTGGGTTTGGGGGGGGGGGGATGGTCACCACTGATTTTGCGAGGCCTTTTCCTTTCAGACTTTTAATATAATGTGATGTATGTATACTATCAATTAAAAAAAAAATGTTTTTACCTATATATTGTGTCTCAGGGAGTCAGTGTTCGATCCCTTACCTATTATAAAGGAGGCGTTTGTTTGTTTGTTTGTAGGGGTAGTTTCTGGAACTACTGAACCAATTTAAAAATTAATGGTGGCAATCTGATGATGAAAGTCCCTCTCCCAACACAGGCTATATTTTATGTCAAGAACACTATCTTTTCTTAATTAAAATCATCAATTTATACTAAAGATTTTCTATTATACTTTATTCTTTTATTAAAGAAAACATATTTTGTGTCTAAGTACGAGGCCTCTGTAGGCACGAAGCCCTGTGCAGCAGAACCTGTCGCACACCACTAAGGACGGCTCTGCTGAAAAGCGTCAACACTGCAATATTGTCGCAGAAAGGGAACGAACGACCACTTGCAAAAAAACTTTCATCCTCGGTTCGCTAAACGTAGCGAACAGAAATACTAGGACTTCCCTCAGAGGGATTAGTCTGAGCGATATTGCTGAGAATACACATTTAATAACTTGCGATAAGTAAAGAAAATGAGATATTACCTTTAATTGGTCATTCATTGTGATAAAATATGATGAAAATAGGCATATTGAATCATAGAATTACAAAATCTTATATATAAAGTTGCATATACTATTTTTACAAAAGAAAAGCAAACCATGTATGGATATAAAATTGGAAATATGCAAAATGTTAAAAGTAATGGAGAAAATAAAGCACCAAATTTTCCTATATTGGAAATATAACTCTTTGAAATGATGTCATGAGGATAAACAGAAGCTTCGCACCGATTTGAGAAACTATAAATAACAAAAAACTATTATGTTTGAAGTAAAATGAGTGTATTTTATATGGTGTGAAATCCGTCCGAATAGTTTATAATGTTGAATATCTGTTTTCCACGGATGCAATGAGGTTGTCGATAAGAGTTAAAGAATCCTTTTTTAAAAATTTGTCCTAAACGAGCACTTGCATCTTATAAGTTACTGTGACTCCAACAGTATCCTAGAAATTGCAATATTCTCAATAAATTGGGTTTAAAACTTTTTCTAGAAAAAAAATTGTTTAATTTGTGAAATTAAATTGTCGAATGTTTTAGAAATCGTTCATAACGAGAATATTATATCTTAAAAATTGCCACCAAAAAAAAAAAAAAAAAAAAAAAAAAAGATTTAAAAATCCCCTCAGTATCTAATTATAAATATTTAACGCATTTTCAGCTAAGGAGGGAGGCCTATTAATTGGTTTGAGCTCAACAAGCTCCATTTACCATCATCACGAAGACCCAGAGAGGCAGAACAACAGGGAAAGATATTTAGGCGCACAATTTATGGCGATTATGAATCAAAACGTATAATTTTCTTTTTTCCCTGTCAATAATATCAATGGTCTCTAATCAGAGATCTGCACCGTTCGGACCAATTTTCATTCACGGATTTCGGGCTAGGCCGGGCCTTGTTTGGGTCTACTAAAGGCTCTGGTCGGATCTAACTTATTTTTTCTATACCGAACAGTAATTGATACCATTTTTCCTATTCCTTACGGGCCAAAATACTCAGTCCAAATTTTGAGCCAGCCCATATGAAATCCATTGTCTCGACGTGGCGAGGTCCATTCAAAAGGCCAACAAAATTTAAACTGGCCCAAAAAGTTTTGCAAAAATGCATATATTTTAAAATTGCCATTATTCTGTAATTAAATATTAAAATTTATTCTTTATAAAGAATCGTAGATTTCTAAGCTCATTAAAATATAGAAAAATTAAAATACAGTAAAATGTATGAAAACGAACCTGCTTATGACGGAATTTTGTTTTAAACTGTAAAGTTCATTCATCCATGCAAAATTAATACATTAATACGTGAGAAAATAAAATGTAATACATTTATACCTGATACGATGGAAACATGCCTATAACGAAATTTTTTTCTTTCCTGTGCGATTCCATTTTAGTACATTTTACTGTATATGATTTCTTAGGTTTTTATGTCTCCGTTGCATGGAATATGAATTAATAATGTAAATGATAACTGAAACATTTACATACAGCAAATAGAGGTTTATTAAAAACATAGATATCGTAGCTCACGGCACTTCTATATATAAAAGAATATAAACATAAAAAAAAAAAAAAAAAAAAAAAAAAAAAAAAAAAAAATGCTGAGATAAATTTTTTTGATCAAAACTCCTCCGTACAAGTAAAAATCAATGATTTGTAGAAATTTACTTGGACCGGGCCGGGTCAAACTTGTAGCTATTTTACTGGGCCGGGCAAGTAGATTTCTTTTATGGACCGGGTCTCGGGCCGAAATTTCAATAACGAATTTTTATAACGGGCCGGGCCAATTTGTAATGGTCAGGCTGGGACGAATTTTCATTTCAATAGATCGGGTCGGGCACGGGCCTAAAAATTTCGGCCCATTCAAACTTCTAGTTTCCATAAGGAAAAAAACCCTTAATTTTTCAGATTGAGACAAATAATCGGCTTTAGTCTTAAATAATCGACTAAATGATTCAATTGTGTCAGCATATTTCAATTAATTTTACCTATGTCATGTCAGCTGCAGGTATCTAGAAGACAAACACCATCAAGACCCGGAATTGGCTGCATAGACCATCACCTCATCGAGTTGAAGGCAGAAATTCCAGGATTCATATGTTAAAATGCAACTGGTCTTCCAAAGTCACACTTCGTGGAAACCACCGGCAGACTTGATTTTAATGGTTGATCGGTAGATTTATCATTGTATTTTACTGTATTAGAGGTCTGCACGGGATGAAATTTCCAGTCCCGGGACCAGGCCGAATGATATTATTTTGTTCCGACCCGGACAGATGTATAATAAAAATTTAAAGTTCGGCCCGTTTATATTTTCACACTTCACGGCTCGGTTCGATCTGACCCGATTCAATTTCTACAAAAAAATTCAGATTTCTCTTAGCACACAATTAAGATTCCTTTAAAGAATACTGCATACGTAATTATATAATAAATTTTCAGTATATCTTAAAATTACGAAGCGTTCGTAAGACAGAAAATACATAATACCAACATTAATGATTACATTCATACAAGGATTTATCAAATAATAATAATAATAATGTAATTTAGAATACTTTTGAAGTTACAAAATGAAAAGTAAATTTGTGAAAATATTTCTCCGTCATTTATTAAGGCCTTTCTCAAATCCAAAAGAGACATTTTCTGACACATTTCTGAATTCATTTCTTTCTGGAAATGTATGAGATTGATAAGTGTATTCATTCGGAACTATGTAATCGAATGACGTTATTCATGTTTTGATAAAGGCAGTGTATCTTTGAGAAAAAAAATAACACATTCGCTGTCGATCACGCGCCAGCGCGTGAGGTGGGGTGATGTCCAATAGCCAGTCACGCGCTGGCGCGGAAAAATCTTTCACTGATTCTTTGTTATAAAAAGTAAATCGGCTTGTGGGAAAAACATATTACTACACTTCACTACACATCCTGAGAACAATTAAATTTAGTTCCGGCCCGCCTCGAATTTGTTGAAAAAAAATAAGCAAGCCTGATTTTAACACTGCACGAGTTTGCTGAAATAAATAAATAAATCCAGTTCAGACACCATGTCAGATGCCGATCTCTGCAGTTGATGTTGATATGTTACATTTCTGTATTGATGTTGTTCAATTAGCATCGGTTGGTGATGGACATTTATACTTATTCTTTACGAAAGTCATATTTATTGAAAATAGATGATATTCTATAGACTATAGATTAATCTTTTTTATATTAAGCCGGCAGACGCGCTAAACTTTTTTAGTTGTACGGCTGGCCCGTTCATTTTATTTTATTTTATTTTTTTATTTTTTATTTTTTGCCGGCTAGACCCGTGTATTTTGTTTATCGGCCTGACCTGTTTGAAAAACTGTCTTCATTTTGCCGAGCCGGACACGAGCCTCGGGCCAAGTCCGGGCATATGCAAGTCCTGTACCCTAAGGTATTAAATCATGGACGACTGCGAGCAAGAAAAGACAATAATAAACCTATTAGTCAACCACTAACATAGAGTTTTGCAGGTGGTTTCTATCAAGACTTTGGCAGACTAGTTTCATTTTAATATAATAATCGAGTTCTATCTAATCCCAGAATTTTAGCCGCTAACTCGATGAGGCAATTGTCTGTGCGGTCGCTTCCCATTCCAGTAGAAGTGAAGAACATTTTAACACAACTTTCTTCCAATTCAGTCTTTTTCGGACGGTTCATATTCGTCGAAGTGTTATTGTTGCTACTCATGGGTGGTAAAGTTCATACACCACGAGTAATATGAATGTCTTCACCGAAATCATCATCATTTTTGGTGGTAGTTGATCATCTAGTACAACTCTATTGATCCGCTGCGGACTATCAGAAGGACTAGTTTCTCCTGATTCTTTCCCAATTTATTTTTCAAAATCACGCGAAGTCGAAAAATGGAAAGACAAAATTGGGATTTTAAAAAAAAAATTCTTTAAAAAAATGCTAAGGATTTGTGTTTTTTATGTATGTTTTAAGTAAAAACATGTGAAATTGAAAAAAAAAAATCGGTTGTTTCAAAGGTGTATCAATTGATACTGACTACCTAGAATTTGCCGACTATCATCGAAGTTGCCGACATTAGGGGGGGGGGCGAGACGCCCCCCTACGCCCCCCAGTAGCTACGCCCGTACCGGCAGCCAATCACAACTTCTGTCCAAATGCAGGCACTTTTTCTGTTTCTGTTAAAGCACATCAAACTCTAAATACAAGCCGTGGCGTAATATCCGAACCAGATCTTTTATTTTCTACCAAGGATGAACTTTTACAAAATTTAAAAGTAGAAAACGTCATAGATGTACTACATATTACTATTCTTCGAAATGACCGAGTGATTTCTACACAGCACACCATTCTCACTTTCAATAACCATACTTTACCCAATAGAATTAAAGCTGCTTACTTTAGTTATCCTGTCCGTCCTTGCATTCCTAATCCTCTCTGTTGCTTTAAATGCCAGCGTTTTGGCTACACTACAACTATCTGTCTTTGATCCATTACCCGTGCATGTTGTGCAGAAGTTCGCCACGATTGTAAATCATGTGAAAAATCTGAACGCTGCATAAACTGCAAAGGTAATTATACAGCATAAACTCAATCGTGCCCAAATTGGATCCGTGAAAAAGAAAGCCTTGTCGTCAAAATAACTCAAAACCTTTCCTTCCAGAAGCTAGTAAATATGTAGAATACAGGACCCCGTCTGTCGCGGTGTCTTATTCTAGTCTAGTGAAACAATAATCAAAATCTGTGAGACACATAAGTACTCAGGCTGATTCCTTCTTTCCACAAAGTAAATCAACCATAACGCAATCAACCAGCACTCCTATTAAAAAAGCCGTGATGTCTCTGTCCATACTAAATGTTCTGGGAACCTACAATTAGAACGCTGGCTACTATCCTCTGAATCAGTTAAAATAGTAAATATAGCTAATCGGTCGCAAAAATCATCAGTTCTATCCAAAAAGTCATCTGAACCCCAGACTAAAACCAAAGCCTTCACAAGTATAAGAATACCACAGAAGTCTGATACTGTACGAAAACAGAATTCGAAACAAAAATCTCAGGCACAAACAGAAAAAAAGAAAGCTCTAACTCCAGCCTCTTCACAGTGGAAGACTGTGGGGAGAGGAAAAAAAAAAAAAAACTCCAATCCTTGTACTTGTAGTCCAAAAGCCGACCACACAAAACCCTAAACCAGGATCGGCGAACCTATGTCACGCTAAAGAATAATTTTGGCACGTTGTTGTTTGTGGCTCTACATCAATATTAAGACATATTGCAACAAATACATAAACTTGTATGATCTGATTGTGTCTAAATTAGATTAAATGGAAATTGAAGAATTTTAATTGCGGCTTTTTAAAATAACGTAAATTGCCACATTAGTAAAGGTATCAATGGCAAAATTAAATAAAACTAATATCAAAATTAGTAAAATTGGTAAAATAAAATTAGTAAAATTATCGATGGTAAAGTTGAAATTAAATGGTGAAATTAATTTCAGAGCTATTTAAAGAAACTGGTGTTTGTCTTGTTAATGTTTTTTCCTCTTATCTATGACCATATTAGGTCATTACTTTCGAAAATGAATAATACGAAAAATCAATCAGTTATCACATAAATTTAATTCAATTTTCATTCTGTTGTAATTAAATGAGCATGAACATGGCATTAATTTTTTGTCTTCTGAAAAGCAATAAAATACTTAATCACATTTTTTATTGTTTCTAAAATGCAACTGTTTTTATGATTATTAGAATGTAATATCTTATAAGTATTTTACTCATTTTTAAAAAATCTTAATAACAATCTCTTTCTAATCATGATTTTTCAAACCTCTAAATTTATTTATTAGTTGGCACGTCAAGATCATATAACATATTTTTTGGGAAAAAGTGGCACGCGGCTGTAAAAAGGTTCGCCGACTCTGCCCTAAACCATCGAGCACAAGAAAAATTTCTTTATTTTATGGAAGAGTAGTAATAGGGGAATCTAATCATCCATGTCTGCTGGAAGCGAAGTGGTACATAAGCAAAAAATTGATAGTGGTTCACTCGTACGTTTAACATTGTGTTTGCCGTACAATTAACAGTATGCAAACATGGTAAATTGGGTGCAGGAATACATAATGCTAAGTCTACGAGTCAACCACTAGTGGTATTCATTTTTGGCTTATGCACCATCTCTCTTCTGGCAGACATGGATGATTACATTCCCCCATTACTATTCTTCCATAAAATAAAGGAATTTTTCTTGTGCTCGATAACTTAGGATTTTGTGCGGTCGGCTCTTGCACTATTGCCCATTTATTAGCAATGTGAAGAATCCAAAGCAGCTGCAGCATTATATGGGAGAGGCTATGGAATCTAAGTAGTATAGCAATGACTCGGATGCCGATGAAGATAATGTTATGTTGGAGGAATTTGAGCCTAATTAAGTTAACATTGTGTTTTATTAGTATGTATTTTAAACTTATTACATCTTACTTACTTGTTCATGTTATTACTTTGTTAATCGTACAGATTTTGACTAATTATTGATACATTTTAATATTTTATATTTTACTCTCATTGACTGGTTTTAATTAAATTTTAATTACATGTATCATCAGATTGCATTCTTGATTTCTAAACCTGTGTTTATATAGTATTTGTACATCATCCTATACACTGTAATTTAACAATTTTTTAGAATTTTTACAGTTTTTAATTATCACTTTGTTTCTTTAACTATGGTGTTTGGTCTTTTTTAATTGGTTTTTATTATATATATTATTAGTGTACTTATTTAATTGCACTGTTTTTATTAACTTATTTTTTCTTATTTCGACTTTGTCTTGGCGCAGCATGTCCCAAAAGGGACCTTGCGCCATAAAATCTCAATACAACCAGTTAGCCAGATTTGTATTTAGGCTCCTGTTTAAGAAGAAATTTGTTTCTTTAAAAGAACTTTTTAAAAGTGTTTCATTTTAAAAAGAGGATCCTTCACAAAAATTGTCACCTTAAAAAGGACTTTTTATAAAATTTTGTATCTTGAAATTTGTTCTTTGATATTTTTCCTCCCGTCAACAAAAGGAATTTTTCACAAATTTAATATTTAAAAGAAAAATCTTACCTATATTTTACTCATATTTTCTTTAAAATGTTAAACAAGAACCTGAGTTTAACGATTTTTCAAATTTACAAAATTAAGACTAGATTTTTCACAAATATAAAAAGCTGTTCACAAATTCACACAAACAGTACCCTAGGAAAAAAGTTTAGGCAGACCCCTGATATTGTGAAAAACCATACACGTAAGAATTACGAAAATGTGGCTCTATGATATAACTCTTCTATTATATTTCTTTGGTCACACGAGTCGCACGCTTCGAACATTTAAAACAGGTGGATGAAGGTTTCGCTTAATATTCCTTTCGAAATACTTCATCCTTTAATATCTTAATCTTTAAATTATAATTATTAAAGTCATAACGTTTAATAAGAATATAGATGGGCAGGGCCATAAGTGAACAATAGGGGGGGGGTCAAGAGAATGTAGGAGGGGTCATAATTTTCTTTCTCTCTCTCTCTGTCTCTCTCTGATGCAGAAAGATAAATTAGTACTTATTCACATTGTAGGTACTATGTTTCTCATTAAACTATTATAATAACTTCATTTTATGCTAAGGAAAGTATAGGATGACGAAAATTTCGAGTGTATAACTGGTGCAAAATTAAACACCATATTAGCCTCATATGTGCAAATAGGATGAGGGAGTGTTGAAACACTTATTTTAGATAAAATTTAGTAATTCTACAAAAGTGTGAAAGGGTCTCAAAACTAAATTAGACTTTTGAACAAAATTTCATTTGAGTTTTTGGAACAGAAATTAATTTAGTGACCTTGGAATCTTTTTCAGGGGAGGCCAAAATATTTTAGGGGGGGAGGGGGCTGAGCCGCCCATAGCGCCCCCTTATCTACGGCCTTGTAGATGGGGTAACACTATTACATTTAAATTTAAAATTATTACAATTGAAAGATATTTTAAATATCAATACAAGAACTTCTTTTCAGACAATTGTAACAACATTAAAAGTTTGTATATCTGAAAAGTATATTTAATTGCACGATTTGATTTTAGCGAAAGAAAAATCAAAAAGCACCATAAAATAGCAAAAATATACGAAATTATTTTAATTAAATCCATCGGACAATGAAGTAGTCAAAATTTTGCAATTTCTCAAAAAAAAAAAAAAAAAAAAAAAAAAAAAATCTTTGAATTTTAAGACCTTTTTTGATTAGCAAGCAGATGCGCTGCCACATAGTGATCTAGTCTGTGAGAAAAAAGACTTAAATTATGGTTCCGTTTTAAAATTTGTGTCGCAAAAATGATTGAATGTTATTAATTCATTTAATTAAAATAGAACATATAATATTTCAACCTTACGACAAACCTTAAAAATTTAAGGTGCAATCGGAAGCATTTAGTTCTTAAGTTCGCAAAATTTCAACTCTATAACCTATACAGTTTCTGCGAACGAGCTCACTGATGGACAGACAGATCGACAGAAAAGGGAGACGAATAGGGTTTCATCGGATGAATGAAACCCTAAAAATGAATAGAGTACAAAGATGAACTTTTCTGTATGTAAATGACAAACATAATTTATTCATTACAGAAAAAGAACTTGTGTCTTTCTGCCATAATTGTGCAATATTTTTATAAAATAAGAAATCTGACTTCTGCAGATTTCTGTCAGTGGTTGAGAGCATACATAACAATTTTGCCTTTTTAAATAGATTTTCAAGAACATGAAAATCACAAAACAGAAGGCATTATTTAGGGTTAATACTTATTTTAGTCTCCGAAAAAGAAGAGCTATTGAATTCATCTGTAATACCCACATCGTAATTATCAAAATTGTTCCAAGCATATTGAATCCAAATATTGAGTATCTCCAAAGTTGCTTCATCTATACTAATATTATAAAGAAGTAACATTTGTTTGTCTGTCTGTTTGTAGGAGTAATTTTTGGAACTACTGAGCCGATTTCAAAAACAATGACTCATTGGCTAATAATTGCATTTATACTTACTGTAATGCTAAAATTATACTGTTTATGCTTTTATTCCCCCAAAATGGTTTGTCTTATACATATTTAATTGTTAATAATATCAATAGTACATATTTGTTTCTATATGTATACACCTAGTACTTAATCAGCTTATTATATAGTAATTTGATTTTTATCACAAATATCCTTTCTCTAAAATATCAGATTAATAATCGATTGTACTTTTTACAAAAAAAAAAAAAAAAAAAAAAAAAAAAAAAAAATTAAAGCATTACACCAGCATATTTGAATGACGTCAAAGTTTAACAGGCTATACTTGGTTATATTTTTCCTTACGCTTCATCTGACGTAAACTTACGTCATAACACCAACAATTCCCCCCTTCTTCTAATCCATTTTATGAATGAAATATTCGTATGAATGAATATTAAAATAAAGCAGTATAATTTTGTGAATGGATTTATATCTCATAAAATTCCATTCCGATATGGTTCGTATAAAGAGAAAAAGATTAAGGTTTTAAGAGTTAAGGCAGTAAATTTAACTCAGCAGTTAAAAGAATTTTATTAAAATAATGCTAAAAATATGGCGTGATAAAAATGGAAACATTTATTCAGAAGTTTGTGCTCATTCTATTCTTTGCAATATTTTGATCTTAATTTATGAGAATATCTTGAATAAATATCGCAGAGATCTGCGAAAACAGGAAATAAAGTATTTAGAACTCCAACTTAAAGATTTTGTTACTAAAAATACTTAGTTTTTGTAAAATAGAAAGATACATTTCTTATATTGATTTGTGTTAAGTGATGCCAGTTCATCAAAGAAGAAAAGTGCTGAAAGTTGCTTCGTACAGAGCTTACATTTTTCTAAGAAGAAATGTGCTATAAAAGGGCTAAATTTTCATTTATAGGTAAATGGATAAAGGATTGAAAACTGATAGTTGTCAATCTTCTGTTTTTCTTCAATACATTTTAACCAGAAAATTTATTTAAAAATGTGTGTGTTTAGTTTTGATTCCATGTGGAATTTTCTTATACTTACCCATTAAAGACGAAATTATCTTTCTCTTTCAAATGAAGAAAGAAAAATATCTTTTTATACCACTTTTTAAAATAGTAATCCTTTTTTTTAAAATATATATATATCAAATTTTCTGCTATAAAATATAGAAACTTAAAAAAATACTGGTATTTAAACAGCAAATGTTTGGTAGCTGCTCTGACCAATGGCTCCACTTTTACAATAATATTGGGTGGGTTCAAACATTTTTGAGTAAAGTAACACACTTATATATACTGCTGGCCACATAAAATGCAACACCAAGAAGAACCAGAGATATCATACCAAAATTTATCTGGCAGATAACATGTTGTATAAAGATCAAATGATTAAAAAATACTACTAGGTTATCCCGTCGACCAAAAAAACGATTGCCAGAAAATAAGATTAAATGCCAATAATGGAGGATCGTGAATGTCATATTCAATGATATTAAATACGATACACGTATTTAAAACATCATTAAGTGATTTTTACTTCGATTTTTTATTTATATTTTTATCAATATTCTACTAATTATTTGATTTTTTCATTATTTTAAGTAAAAAATATGTCAATATGTATTATTTGGCTATTAATTTGGCGAAATTGGTCGACGGGATAATCTAGAAGTACCGATTAAAATTACAGCCTTTTGTGATGTATGGACGATTGATGACAAAATCAGTAATTAGTGTAGCCGCCATTGTTGGCTATAAATGCTGCCACATGCTTCGGCATAGAATCAAAGAGGCTTTTGGATGCCTCCTTGGGGTACAGCAGTCCATGCGGCTTCCATATATTGCCAAAATTGATCTCGTGTAGCAACAGGTGGTGTATCCCGGGTCACTCGTTGTGCAAGCATGGATCACACATTTTCGATTGACGATAGATAGGGAGAACGAGCAGGCCTAGGAAGCAAATCAATCTGATGTCTAAAAAACAACTCTTGAACTTTGCGTGCCACGTATGCTCGCGTATTATTTTGTTGGAATGTGGCTGATGGCAAGCTCTGAATGTATGGGATGACTACGGGCTCCAACACCTTAGAGATGTAGGGCTGGCTGTTCAGTGTATCGGCAATGCGTACTAGAGAGGTGTGGCAGTGCAATCCAATACCACCCCAAATCATGATGCCGGATGCAGGACCAATGTGGCATTGCATAATGCAACAATTCAGCATCCTCTCACCACGGTGTCTCCAAACTCGAATCCGACCATCGTGATGTTGCAGGCAGAAGCGGGATTCGTCAGTAAAATAATGTTGTTCCATTTTGTTGTCCATGTCTGCAGTTCCTCGCGCAAACGCCTGTGGTTTCCATTCAAGGGCAAACGAAGCAGTGGATACCTTGCAGACATTCCACTCTGCTGCAAACGGTGTCGAATGGTATGAGCGGACACCGAATGATGCTTAGCAGATTGAATCTGTGGTGCTATGGTTGGCGATCTGGTCGCGATCCATCACTGCTATGCACACAATCCACTTGTTATCACGGGCAGTGCTGCAACGAAGTGGGTGGATCGGCCCCATCGATCTGTCATCCCCTTCTGCATCCAGCGATTACAGACCCGCATCACAGTTGCGTGGTTTCTTCCGACACGTTGGCCGATTTCTCTGAAGGATAATCCACAACCCTATAAGCTACTATTCTTCCTCAGTCGAATTCAGAAAATTGGTCAAAAGACGCTCGATGTCTTTCACGAGGCATAGATAAACAGCTTACGAAAAAAGAAAAAAAAAAAAAAACCGCACGAAAAAAATAATAGTCGTACTTGAAATCGCCAATATATTCTCCTCTTATATCGCGCTTACGGGTGACGCTACGGTCGCTCTTGGTGTGCGCTTGCGCTGCAGTGCTAATGATTTTGCATATTTCATCGCCGTAAACGCGTGATGTAAATGTAACAGGATTTGAATGCTTCCTTCAGGGTGTTGTAGTTTGTGTGGCCAACAGTGTACACACATTTTTTTTTTCTTTCATCACAGTGTTTTTTGGTGTGGATGAAGACAGGGGTAATGCGAATGGCTAAGAGATGATAATTCGAAATTAAGATTTTTTCTTCTCAGCAAAATTTTAATTTATTATAATTTAATTATAATTTAATAAATAATCTTATTAAATTATATTTTTATAAGTTATTCCTTATAAATACAGCAATATTAATTTTAAGTAATTTTGAAATTGTTAATTATTGAAAGTGCAAAATTCAAATTTCAAGAAAAGCATTAAATTTTAATCACCTAAGTGCTTTATCAATTTGAGACATCAAAACAGAAGGCAAAATATGCAAGAAATTTGTTTTTGAGAGAAATTTAACTATACATTCGCTGAATTGGGGTTTCAGTGCTTCTGAAAATTTAATGGATGTCCTTTTTATTTTTCAAACAAAATTATTTTAAGAATGTTAATAATATCCAATTTTCTTTTAGGAATTAAATAATTCAAAAAATAAATTGCGAATTAAACCAATTGAAATTGGATGGAAGAAAAGATCAAATTATTGGGTGGGCTCGTGTCCTATGGGCCCACATGAGTTGGCGCCACTGGCTTTGACCGTCTCAAAACATATTTAATGACGATTTCACTCAGTATGCTTCGGCTATTGTTATATATCGTAAAATCCTCTTCAATATTCATTTTGTAAAGTTTACAAGTAGGGTTTGGCAATATATATCAATGGATATATCGCACCCTTTGTTACAAAAGTATCACAACTCAAAAGTTAGGCTTAATGAGTTATGGCTGCCATTTTACATGGTTTTCATTCCTCAATCTCCTAAACAGAAGATAGTTACTTAAAATCCAGTAAAAAGGTAGCAGTTCGTCACATGAGAATTATAAGGTTCTATCTGTGTTTTTCAAAAAATGACTTATCGATATAGAAAGGTTCTATTTGTATCTACGAAGGCATTTTTGCATCAAAATGATGTTATATATAATTTATATCTGACTTTATATTCATAATATGACATTACTTTAATCCAGAAAGGCCTTCATAGATACAAATAGAACTTTTCTATATCGATTTTCAAAAACACAGATAGAACCTTATTATTCTCAAGTGACGAGTTGTCTTTGCAACATGCTTATTGGGCCTACTACAGCCTGTTACAGTTTTTCGCATTTCCTGAGAAACGAAGTTTTTTGCGTTACGACATTTTTGTAGCAAGAGTGCGATATATCTTGATATATGTTATAATATATATCCGATATTTATTTTCAAAATATCATGAAGTTTTATATTTTTGTATATTTGAATAGGAGGGCCCAACCCCCTACGAGCTACGCTCGTCAACTCCCGTTCAAACATAGCAGATTCTAAAAACATGCTATTTGATTGTCTTTTAACAGGTTACAGAATATTCAATTATAATTTAAAAAAAAAAAAAAAAAAAAAAAAAAAAAACAGTGGTGATCGTCTTGTAAACGGGTTTCCATTCATTCCCCTTTGATTGGGGGAAGTTTAAGTTCGAATCATTTTCTGTTTAAGAAATCCAATGGCTGTTTTTGTCTTTGATTAAATAAGATCAGTTAAACATTTTCAAATAAGTTAATATATAGATTTAATTAAGTAAACATAGTTTTTGAGTTTTTGTGACCCGGTATTTTTGAAAAACGCTATAAGAAAGCTGTTTTAGATAACAAAGCATTTTAAATGTATCGTTTTAAATATGATGTTAGTTATTCCCCAATATTTTCTTTCTTTTTATAATATTCAAGTAAAAATACTTTTCTTGTTAGAAAGGAAATGTTATTTGCGTTGTCTTAAATCTCACAATAATTGTTAAAAAGACCATCTCAAAATAAGAACTAAATCTCTCGTGTAAATATATTTTTAAATTTATTTGTTTTGTAATATTACTTTTTGGTCATTTTAAATATGACGTATTTTCCCCTATTTATTGCTTTTAAGGCCCCTGTCCCTGCCCGCGAAGACACTCACTAGCTAATGCTAACCCTATGGGGAGGCATTTTTCTAATAACTCTTTTGCATTTTGACATTTTTAAACATTTTTTTTTTTTTTTTGCATTGGATATTTGAGATCTCTCGGAAGATCGCTCCTTGACTACTTTTTCGAATTTGGTTGCAGGTACTTTCTATAAAGTTACTTTCATTTCCAAAACCGGTTTTGGAAAAAAAAAAAAATCACCCTCTGTGAATTTCTTAACAAATTATCGAAGAGGAAAGTTACTGATACCGAATAATTGGAAATAAAATCCACTTTTAAATGATGTATATATAATTTGCTTAGGAGGCCATTTTCATATTAAAAAGAACCTAAACTTCATTTTTTTTCAACGACAATATTTAATTTTAAGATCCCACACTACTGACTGAAAAAGACCCGGATGATAATGTTAAGTCTATGGAGGCGTTCTTTTCAAATATGTTGCTCAAATTTTAATATTTTGACATGATTTTTTTTACATAGGATAGCTGAGGACGATCTTCAACCGGGCTAGTTTTTATTTTTTCTATTGTATTTTTTTTTTTTTTTTTATATTGGATAGTTTCAATTTCAGAATCGGTTCAAACCAGTTCCGAAAAAATCTGAAACCAAAATCGAAAAAATAAAAACTAGCCCGGTTGAAGATAATCCTAAATAAAAATAATATTGCCCAGTTAAACTGATAGCATTGAGCTCACATGCTACGCATACTAATTGTACATTACAGCCTTATATTTTCAAGGGTTAATTACGTTCGAAAAAAAAAATTAAGGAGGGGAAACAGCTCTCCCCTTTCCCCCTTTTTTATACTTAATCATTGAACCTGTTAAACTATCAAGGACATGCTTTATCATATAAAAAATCTATATCAAAATATCAGAGCAAATCGGATAATTTTTAATAAAAACCCATTTAGCATTTATATAATTTAAGAGGAGTTATGACCCTCTTTTATACTTAACCATTAAACTTCCAAAACTATTCAGAGATTTGAACGAAATCTGACAATTCTGTTTGAAAGACCCATTTTTATAAATTAAGGGGAGGGGCATTAGAATCCCCGTTCCCCCTGTTTATATTTATTCAATGAACATCTAATAACAGTCACGGAATCGCCTCATCAGAATGATCCTATTTCTAAATTTTGAACGAAAACTTAATTCTGCATGAAAAACCCATTTATATCAATTAAGGGGAGGGGCATGAGCCCCCATTCCCCCTCTTATACATATCGAATGAACTCCAAAAACTAATCAGGGAAGCGCCTTGTCAGGATATACCTATATACAAAATTTCAAGTGGATCGGATATTTTTATTATGAGTTATCGTGTTACGCACGTACGTACGCACGAACGAACGAACGAACGAACATACATACATACAGAACGGGCGGGCACATAAGTTCTCAGTCTATGATAACCTGTAAGCTAAAAACCTATGCAAAAAAAAAAAAAAAAAAAAAAAAAAAAAAAAAAAAAAAAAAAATCACTTAAAAATATTAAAATTTGAGCGAGATATTTGAAAAGAATGCCCCCGTAGACTTAACATTATCATCAGGGTCTTTTTCAATCAGTAGTGTAGGCTCTTAACAAGATATTTCAAATGTTCGGTTTAAATTTTGCCTAGTCTCTAAATTTCAAGTCATTTGAATAAGTTTTAGAATTATAAGCATTCAAAATTTAGTGCTTCTAATGTTAAATTGCATTTTCATATTTTTATTAATGTCTCCTGAAATTAAATTCCTAATGTGCTAATTTTTATGAAACAATAATACTAAAATGCTCAAACATAAATACGTTGAGTTTGCAATTTTTATACATTTAAGATATGAATTAGGAAATTAATGTTTGAAAAAAAAAAAAAAAAAAAAAAAAGAATTGGAATCTACAATTTTTTTGATGGATTTTAGTTTTATTAAGTCCTGCTTTATGGAAATACAAAATTTAAAAGTATTTTTTGAATTATGCTTAAATTAATGGTGTACAATAGAAGTGACCAGATGTTTTGAAACTTCTCATGCTATCCTGTAATCTAGCAGTCTTCAGTGACTGATTGAGTGGTGCCTAAAATGCTTCCATTTAAAAGGGGGGTTCTTTCGGTTAGCAATCGAGTATCAAATTTCAGTTTGGATACAGCCCCTAAAATATGTTCGTTTTAAAATAATTAATTTCTCGAAACTTATTGTATGAATTGCCTCAAAAATTGCTTTTAGGCTAATTGTAGGGTGTAGAGTTCCTTTATGTTATCAGAAATGGGTACTGCTGCTGATAAAAAACAAAGTTAGAGTTTTTTTTTAACATGTAGATGCTCCCCTAAGCAAATTTTATTTACATCATCTAAAAGTAAATTTTTTTTTTCATTTGGTACCAATAATTTTCTTCTACGCTAATTTTTTGCTGAGTTAGTAGTGGGTGTTTCCCCCTTTTTTTCAAGACTATACAAAGTTTTGAAATATTCCACCTGAAGGGGGCAGTTCAATCGCGATGATTGCGCCATTTTCAATATTGTACCGACCAAAAGTATATGAAGTTATGCATCGAATTGAACCAAATTTTTTGTGTAAGTGTATGGCTATGGCTAGTTGGTCCTACCTGAATTTGAAAAAAATCAGCCGCAAAGGGGCGCTGCAATAGTGAATTTTATGCCATTTTCAATATTGCATCACCTAAAAGTGTATGAAGTTAGTTCTAGAACTGAACTAAATTTTTTGTATATGATTATTTTTTGGTAAGGCAAGGAAATCCTTCCTGAATTTGAAAAAAAAAATCTGCCTATCATTCTATTGTCCATTGGCTCGTGCAGAGACGGAAATTCGTTTTTACTCCGATTAATTGACTGAAGCAAAAATTTAAGAAGAAAATCAAAGTTGGTATGTATTGAATTAAAATTATTAAATCATTAAAATGAGTAACTATTTTTTTTTTTAAATATTAAAATGTACGTATGAGATAGAAGAAAGTTTTGGAATTGGCACATCCAACTAGTTTTTATTTTTATTTTAACATCAGCATCAATTGAGTCAAGTTTTAATTCGCTTGGAAGAAAGAAAAAGCAACTAAAAAATTTCCTTATTGGCAAACTTTTTTAGGTGTTACAGAGATTAGGATAAATAAACATTTTTAAATTTTTTTAAATTATCATAAATATTTTATCAAAATTTTTCTTTTGTGGGGTGAATATCTGCGTTATAAAAGATATTTATCCGAAGTAATTAAGGTTGAGTAGTTGAAGTCTATCGTTGTCAGTTGTACGATTGTATGATTTGCCTTACAATTATCGCGATAGCTTTATAACCAAACTTCCTGTATAAATGTTCGATACACTAAAATCTTTCTCGCAAAATTACGTAACCAATAATACAATAACTTTTGAAATTAGTTCAATAGACATTCAGTTATATCATTTTTCCATAATCGAAATTTTTTACGCAAATTGATATAAAAACTTTTTTTTTTTTCAAGAAATAAAAGCAAGAGTGATTAAAGAGGAATCTTTCATAATTTTAGTCTATAACTCAACAGTCGCTAAAGATAGAGAGTAACTGAAGAGGAATCTTCCACATACCTAATCTTGAACGCAACAATTGCTACAATTTTCCCCCATGATCGGGGTACTTTTATTGGAATTGATACGACGTTTTCTTAGCAATTGAAATCTATAAACGATTTTGTCTTTTAAAAACATACAAAGACTTCGAAGAACTGTTGGGATGTTGTAACATAAATGCCTAAAATAGTGAAAAATTAATGAAAAATAATCTAATATATATTTTTTAATATACAGGCTTTAAGGTATTTAAATAGAAATTTGGAATTAGCGTTTCGCCAAATGTCCTAGTTCTTCATCCAAAGGTTTTCTCATAATCATATATAGAACAGAAAGGCGGATAATTTCTTTTATTGCATCGATTAAAGAGCATTCGATAATGTGAATTATTCCCTTGTATCAATCTTTCTGTGTTTGAAAAATTGTAATTCAGTTGCAGTTTTCGGCACAATTTAATCGAATGACTATTATCTTAAAGGCCGTTTAATATGCTAAAAATAAACAATTTTGGAATTTATAATGTCAATTTAGAGTAAAATTCATTTTAATTTTTTAATTAGAATATAAAAATTTTAATTTCTTCTTTATATCTCACTCTGTTTTAAAAGAATATTTGAATTACACACATTACACTAATGGACTAAAACGTGTAGTCTGTAGATCATACGTTATTACTGTTTAGAATCGAAAAAAATGCATTTTTAATGGTAGAATCGTTGCAATTAAAAAAGACGAATATTACCTTTCGAAATTTATGATGACAAACGGTTTTTATGTAAAAATGTGGAATAACTCTTTATTAAAATGTCTTAAAAGCAAATTTAAACTTTCTAAAAAAATCAGTGATAACAGGGATGTAGTGGAGAGGAGAGTGTACGGGGGTATACGCCGTCTGGATACGCCGTATATCTGGATTTTTTTAAGGAACATGTTGTACATCCTCTGTTTCTCAAGGAAGCTATAATATATACATTCTAGGGTATACCTTCTGCCTTAAGCGTATACCCTCTGTCTTTTTTACGACTTCACCACTGAGTGATATATGCTACATCAGTAATGGCACATTACAATGTATTCTAAAACTCATGAAGATTAAATAAAATGATAGTATCTTTAAAAATTGTGTATGTTTAACTATAACTACTATTTGTTATTATTCATCGCGTCTGCCTTTCAAATATAAGCAAAATTAACATAATAAAAAGAACTTCCAGAATTATGCAAAATAAAACAACTTTATTTTTCTCGAGTTCGAATAAAATAAACTCTTTAAAAATAATGTCATATTAATGTTTTTGTAGCATTAAAGCAAAACAAAAGCATTAATTGTTCGAAGTCCAAGTCAAAAACACAAAAATAAAATTACAAAATTGCTTGAGTCTATACAAGAGGTTGTTCCGTTAATCAACTTTTCGAGCTATGGTTTTTCATTCAGCAGATGCTGCTGATTCAGCTTGCTCAGATTCCTGAGCTTCGTCGGCTTTACTTGATTCTTGAGATTGTCCTGCAGACTGCTCAGCGCTTTGACTTTCACCAGATGGTTGTTGTTCAGATTCCCCGGTTTGTTCAGCTTCGCCGGATGCTTGAGATTTTTCAGATTCAGAAGACTGTTGACTTTCGTTTGAAGCTTCATCTTGAGGCTTTTCAGGTTCAGCTGATTGATCCCCTTCTGCAGAGGCTTGTGATTCTCCTGACTGAGCGGATGTTTCGCCAGAGGCTTGGGATTCTCCTGATTGAGCGGATGCTTCGCCAGATGCTTGGGATTCGCCTGATTGAGCAGAAGTTTCGCCAGATG
>OZ025290.1:248686236-248728236 GCA_964019185.1 Maratus speculifer | reverse complement strand
CTTGAGATTCACCTGACTGAGCTGATGTTTCGCCAGACCCTTGGGATTCTCCTGATTGAGCAGATGTTTCGCCAGATCCTTGGGATTCCCCTGATTGTGCTGATGCTTCACCAGATCCTTGGGATTCTCCAGATTGAGCGGAAGCTTCGCCAGATGCTTGGGATTCATCTGATTGAGCAGATGTTTCGCCAGATGCTTGGGATTCACCTGACTGAGCTGATGTTTCGCCAGACCCTTGGGATTCTCCTGATTGAGCAGATGTTTCGCCAGATCCTTGGGATTCCCCTGATTGAGCCGAAGTTTCGCCAGATGCTTGGGAACCTTTTGTCTCATCAGATCCTCCAGCTTCAGCAGATGATGATCCATCAGATCCTCCAGTTTCAGCAGATGATGATCCGTCAGATCCTCCAGTTTCACCTGATGACGATCCGTCAGATCCTCCCGTTTCAGCAGATGATGATCCATCAGATTCTCCAGTTTCCGCAGATGATGATCCATCAGATCCTCCAGTTTCAACAGATGATGATCCGTCAGATCCAGAAGACCCTTCAGAGCTGCCTGGTTCTTGGGGTTCTTCCGAACTTTCCTCGGACGAGACTGGTGCGTCGGTGGGAACTGGTGCTACGGTTGTGGTGGGAGGAGGAGGCGGTACCTGGCATGTTCCTTTGTTCTGAAATTTATGCAGAATAAATTTTTTAGTTGTCTGGTGTAAATTTAAACTTAATTAATGAGATTTTTGTATAAATCTATAAAGATAAAAAACATACTAAACCATGTATCTACAGTAGCAATGACTTTCAAATTAATAACTGATAATAATTGCTGTAAAATTTGGCTGCTTTAAATATTTATTAAGGTTTTCGTGAATGTATTTTTTCTTGTACACACATATACAAAATGTAAATTTCTTTTAAAGTAAATATTTTAATTCCAAACAAGTATTTAAAAAAAAATTAAAAAGGAAATAACTCACAGCAATTTGCTGGCAATTTTCACACATTAATTTCCTCAGTTCTGAGACGAATATTATAGTAGGCCACAAAAACTAGTTTAAAATGCTGTGCAACAATCGCTAAAAAATAAATCATTCTATCGATGCTTATGATATGAACGCATTTATTAAAAAGGTCTAGAAGTCATTTTATCATTTATAAAAGCATTTAAATTAATTTAATAGTCCAAGAGCCGACCGCACAAAACCTAAATCATCGCGAGCACAAGAAAAAATCCTTCCATTTATAGAAGAGTAGTCATAGAGGAATATAATGATCCATGTCTGCCGGAAGGGAAGTGGTGCATAAGCCAAAAATTGATACCACTAGTGGTTCACTCGTAGGTTTAGTATCATGTTTGCCGTACAATCAAAAGTATGAAAACATGGAAACTTGGGTGCAGAAAAACACAATGCTAATCCTACGAGTCAGCCACTAGTGGTATTCATTTTTGGTTTATGCTCCACTTCCCTTCCGGCAGACATGGATCATTAGTTTCCTGTATTATTACTCTTCTATAAAATAAAGGAATTTTTCTTGTGCTCGATGACTTAGGGTTTTGTGCGTTCGGCTCTTGCACTTTAAAGGATGTTATTTAGTGTCTTCTACAGGGGACATCGGGACTGAGAAAGTTATTGCTAGTCTAATTTTTTTTTAAATTCACATTGCTTTTTTGCAATTATTATTATTATTTTTGAAATAGTATAATTCGTTTAATTTTCTCCTTATATATCTGCTTATAAAAAAAGGAGAAATTTTTTTCGGTAAAAACATTGGTGGTAATCAAGCAATCTCAATTGAATAAAAGTAGCGAACTTGCAACTGTTTACACATTTGTGTAATTATAAATTTATATAAACAATTATTATATGTTTTACTTCTGCAATCGTCATTATGAATTACATTATGTAAGAAAATAAATAATTGCTAAATATTATTGAATGCAAAATTTAGAATTAATATGCAACAATTAATTAACGAGAATTGTTTTACCTTCTTTCCGGGAGTTGGAGTACATACAAGGTCTTCATCACAGGGACAAATAAGTTTTTCGACACCAGTGAAAAATTTGCTGTCATTCACATGACACTGAAAGCCTACATTGAAAATGTAAAAATAAGTTCATTTAAGAAAAACTTACATGTTTACGCATAAAAGTAAAAGTATGTAACTACAAATGTTCCTTAAATTAGGCGATATAATGGATGAATTTTTTAAAATCTCAATATTGCTATGAAAATGTGGGTAATTAGACGAGAATTGTCCAAGACGTCGCGTCGTTGCAACTTTGTGATCTTCTTTCGAAGCACATTTGGCGCAATGCCAAGTTTAAACTTTCAACAAGGTTTTGTTTTAGATAAGCCAAATCATAATGATAAATAGTCACCGTTTTCATAACATTTGAATTCAATTCGTTTGAAGGCGATTATTGACAAATAATTCATAGAGCGATTCGAAGACATGAAAAAGCATGTAAGTTTTGAGGCAATAATCACTTATAATTTAATATGTAATTAATTTATAATAAAAAAATTGATTACAAACTATTTCATAAGGATGGCTGCAAGTTTCATGTCTTTATGTTTAAAGATAATTCAGAAAATTTCCAGTTATTCAGAGTACTTTTTTTTTTAATCGCCTTAAAATTATTGACTGTTATTTCAAAAATGAGAAGATCTGATGCGGATGATACACTGTTAGCATCAGTCGCAAAATTCTCATCCCAGTTATAGTTAAGTTTTAAGTGTTTTTTTCTTTGAATTGAAATTATCCCTATTTTAGATCTAGACAGAAGCCAAAATACTTGTCTTTATGTTGTTGTGGAAAAGCCATTTAGAGTATTTTTTATAGACTGTACATCCCGGTTGTCTTTGAAAACTTCGACAATTGATGGGTTCTAGTTGATTGCCACTCAAAATTAGTGAGTTATGTGGTCCCCTTTTTGGTTTATTTCTCAGATTAGTGTTAATTGGACTTGGCTACCTTATGCTATGCCTTTTCTGTGCTCGTTGGTTCCTTACTGCCTCTACATTTTTTTGGTTTTTACCTACGCTAGTCATTGAAATGCCATCGAAGTGTGGTGCAACCAAATATATTTGGATGCCATAAATATATTTTGTGACAACGAGAACCAAACCGTATTCTGAGAAACGCCTCGTTGGAATCGCTTATGCATCGCGATGTCATCTCATGATTAACAAGGGACTTCTCGTTTTCCCTTTCCGAAGCATTCTGCCTAGTTTAATCTTTGTATAGATCTTTATTTTAGAATGAACATTATTCATCGTTTCTCATTCCATCTTTATTTTAGAATGAACATTATTCATCGTTTCTCATTCCAATAGAATTCCACTATGATATGTAGTATGTGGTAAATAGAATATATGGTATGTGTTGTTTTATGTATATGAGTATATTGTCTTTGAACAACTCTGACAATTTAACAATGACAACAATTCTAATTATTATTATTATTATTATTATTATTATTATAATTCTTTTTAAATGTTTTTCGTTCTATTATATTTTTATCTGTTAGACATTACATTACCACTAAAATCGGGTTTTTAAGGTGTTTTCTATCAAGATATGATTTGGCAGACAAATTGCGATTTAATATGCGAATCGAGATTTAACTAATTCTAGATTTTTATCCGTAAACTCTATGAGGAGATTTTCTGTCTCCCGTCTTTCCAGTCTGTTAGAATGTCTTGTCAATAATGGAAAAATTGAAATTTTCTTCTTCCCTGTTAGGCTCTATCGTAAAGAAAATATTTGTACTTATATTTGTGACAAAATGTAAACCAAACAATTGCACAAAATGTGCTTAATATTGACGTGCTATTGCGAATGACCAATGAATAGGCATAGGCTGACACAAAAGGTCTGCAGGGGCCGAAATTTCCTGATCCGGGCCCGGCTCGACTTATAGAAAAAATGTTCGGTTCGGCCCATTATAATAGCTAAAAGTTCGACCCGAGACAACCCGGTCCGAAAAAAAGTTAAAATTTCGGTTCAAGCCCAGCCCAACCCAGCCCAGCTCGAGTGAATTTCTACAAAACGTGTTTTTACTTTTAAAATAAAGATGAAATAAATTAAGCAAAGAATTTTTTTTATCAGAAACCCTCTCAGGACAATTTTTAGAATACGCCAGTGTAAAACTTAACAATGAAGTATAACAATTAATAAATATGAAGTATTAAAAAGTAAGTTTCTATCAGCATTTTCGCAAAGGAGAATTGAAACAATGATTTATTTTTTCGCCAGACGGAGGTGAGGTCAGAGAGGGAACAAGGTCTGCAGCTTCTGTACTTCCTGTTTAAGATAAATTTTACATATATAAACTGTAAAAGTAAAACAAAACTAAAAAAAAAAAAAAAATTGAGTTTGAAAGGATAGATTTAAGAGGGAAGGGATGGAAATTGAGAAAAAAGAGATATTAGGAGGGTAGGAGGAATTCAATTCTTAGTTCCTTTTTCTCATAAAGTTTTGTTATTTTTAGTTACTTGAGATTAATAATTTTCACTATTTTTTTCTTTTAAAATCATCATTAATAAAGAAAATGTACTGTATTAAATTTGAAAATTTAGTGAGGGACAAATTTCCCTCTTTTTTTCTTCATCTTCCTCCGGCCTATGGCTTCTTGTAAAAAAATACTAACCTTCTTTAGCGAATGGTCGACATATTCCGCTGAAGGGCATAAAGCCAGCACAACACTGGCCAGGTGGACATTCGCTGGAATCAATACATCCTGATCCAAATCCACCGAAACCCCCGAAAGGCTTTCCTATGGAAACCTGTGAGGAAAGTAAAGAAAAAATTAAGAACAATTTATTTTAAAACTTCTGATGACTGTCATTTCGATTTTTCATTTCGTCATTCGAAAATGATAATTTTTGAAGTAAAAAAGATACCCTTTACTTCATCTCTTTAATAAAATTCTGAAAAGATTTTGCCGTGGTACAGTTACGAGCAATATATACGTAAATAAATAAATAAAGCATACATAATTAAACAGATATCCAGGTGTTTTTAAGCTTTTTTACATCTAACCAGATGTTAAAGAAATCTGAAAAAGAAGTGGATCTTTGGTAAATTCGATTACCACTCACAGTGTTAATGTGGTTCATACAGGCTTGTCGTTTAGCATGAAATATGCACGATTCTTCTGCAGACTGGAAACAGTGTTGAATTCAAGGGGTGACCCGGGGGAGGGGACATTCTCCCCGGAAATTTGAGATTTTGGGTTTTCGATGGGCGCAAAGTTCTGCCCCCCTCCACTCTATTAAAATGCCTAAATTTTATGTGCTTAGAATTAATTTTCATTCTGCTCTGCACGTTGTCGTAAATGGACAACTATTAAATTTTCCATGAAATTGACATTTTCGAATTTTAATAAATGTTAACATCCTCTTCTGGCGTCATCTATTATTTTATTATCTATTTAATTATGATTAGTAAATGTTTGGAAAATCAAATAGTTGATACGTACTTTTTCAAAAATATTTGAACATTTCAAGTATGTTTTAAACAATTTTTTTGCTTTTCAAAATTTTGTATTTTATTTATATCAGCGGTAAAATTTTGAAATTGCTGAATTTTAAAATATTCGGATTTTTTAATTCTATTTAATAACTTTTCCTGAATATTTTAAATCCGATTTAAAAATAATTTTCTACGTATCTTAAAAATCAATCTAACGGTCCTGGCATTTATATAAGGATTTAATAATTATAAATTAACAATTTTCATTTATTAATTTAGTGGTAAAGTGTTTTAAAAGGGATTTTAAACAAAACCCTTTATGCTACCCGTCATCACACTTACTCACTTTTTTAGGCTTTGGTAGCAGGGCCGTAGCTAGAAGTGAATAATAAGCGGGGGGGGGGGGGGGGATCTCAAAGAAATATAGAGAAGCTCATATTTTCTCTCTCTCTGATGCAGAAAGATAAAGTATTGCATATTCACGCTGTAGAAACTGTTTCTTATTAAACTGTTGTAATAACTCCATTTTATGCTAAGAAAAGAATATGATGATGAAAAATTCGAATGTAAAACTAATGCAATATTAAACATCATGTTAGCTTCATATGTGCAAATAGGATGCGTGAGTATTGAAATACTTATTTTAGTTGCAATTTACTGTTTCTGCAAAACTGTAAAAGGGTCTCAAAACTAAATTAGATTTTTTAACAGAATTTGGATTTTCGGAACAAAAATTCATTTAATGATCTTGGAATCTTTTCCAGGAAAGGCTCAAAATGTAATGTGGGGGTGGGGAGTTCAACCCCCCCCTAACACCCCCTCAGCTACGGCCATGTTTGGTAGAAAATTAAACAAGTGAATGTATTAAAAAATATATAATTTTTGCTCAGTTTTTATTTTAACATAGGTCAGTGATTAAAAAAAAAGAAAACATTATTCAGCTATCTTTTTAGGATTTATAAATCGATTTCTCGACTTATAATAATAAAGTAACTGATATTAAACAACTGACCGATAAAACATTATGTTTAAAGAATACATTATACTCTTTATTTAAAAAAAATATATATAATTATATTGCTTGTGGGGGGCTGATAGAAAGAAAACCCCTTAAAATAGGGGTACACAACTTCTGGCCCGCAGGCTACAATGATCACTTTTCAAATATTCTGGTGGTAAACGATTTTCTGGCTAAAAGGTTGTGCATCCCTACCTCAAAATCAATGTATTAATTTATAATAAAATAAATTGAAATATCAAAATGTTGTATTGTAATGTGGAACACACATAAACATATTTTTGTTAATTCTGCTATATCAAGAAATAGTTTAACAATCGATTGCATAATAACATTTTTACATAAAAAAGCAAGGTTGAGTTAAATAAATAAATGCATAAATAAATTCCGTAGTACCATTTTTCAGGAATATTTTAAATAGCGTTTTTAATAACAATATTCAATCAAATCAAATAATTTATAGATTATGCTGCATAAATTTATACACAACAAAGGAAATAAAAAACTTATCAGCTCAAAGTACAATTTTCCCGTCAATTATCTTTGTTACTATTTTTGTATGTTGTATCTTATCGTGTTAAAGACACATTGTTTTACTTTTGATGAGCGAGAAAGCTATAAAAGCAGAAAAGGGATTATTATCATGATAAAGAGCAAGTATTCCTGAAATTTAATAGACAGAAAAGGAATTTTTTAATAGGTTTAGAAAAAATAAAGTAATTTTTTGATGAAAAATTATTAAATTCAGTTAGTTTATTTTTAAAGGACTTTTTTTTTTTTATTTGTATAAGAACAATTGGGAATTTAAGAATTCAGTGTAAAAAAGGCAAAAAAAAGTTTTGTTACTTTAATTAGTTAAATTAATGTAATGATATTCCGCCATTTTTACAATTTCAAAATACAATTTCAATTTCAACCATCTTTTCGTGAACTAGGTGACTCTGTAGTAGAGAGTGTCATTTCTAGTCAAAATCTCCCATGTTCAACGCAAATCTGTAAAAACTGAGAATTTCATTTTTTTTTTTTTTTGGCATTTAATTGAAATAAATTTTGTATCTTTTAGCCATGCTACTAGGTTAATTTTTCATTTTCATTTTATTATTTATTTATTTATTTTGCAGAATTAAACGTATCATGATTTTATGACCCTTTTTCAACTTTTTTCTAATTAATAAAATTTTCCGAATTACAAATTAGAATGTAAGAAATTTAATGAGGTATAAATTACATTTTACAACAGGTTAAAAAAAAAATCTCGTGTATAATTAATTCGTGTTTGATTGTAATGAAATATTTATTAATTACATGAAAAGTGGTCTCTGACGGCAATAAAAAATCCGTTCATAATCAATTAAATGGACAGTATTTTCATAAAAAATTACAAGACGTATTTTTTATAAGTCTGGTATATGAAGAAGTAGTTGAACTATCGATTGTATAATAAGATTTTTTCATGCAAAAGCAAAGTTCAATTAACTAAATTAGTGTAAAAAGAAATTCCATAATACCATTTTTCAGGCATTAGTGTTTTTAATAACAATATTCAATCAAATCAAATAACTTATAAATTATGCAGCATAAATTTATTCGCAGCAAATGAAATAAAACTCATCGGCTCAAGTACAATCTCTTTCTCCCAATTCCCTTTGTTACTATTTTTGTATGTTGTATCAATTCGTGTTAAAGAAACATTATTTTACTTTGGATGAGGGAGAAAGCTATTAAAGCAGAAAAGAGTTTATTATCATGATAAAGAGTAAATATTCCTGAAATTTAATAAACAGAAAAGGAATTTTAAATAGGTTTGGAAAAACAAAATAATTCTTCGATAAAAATATCATTAAAATAAATCAGTTTATTTTTAAAGGATT
Organism: Maratus speculifer; assembly: GCA_964019185.1. Taxonomy (NCBI): domain Eukaryota; kingdom Metazoa; phylum Arthropoda; class Arachnida; order Araneae; family Salticidae; genus Maratus; species Maratus speculifer. The sequence goes on along the minus strand of OZ025290.1, from coordinate 248,719,870 downwards.
TGTTTTAGTTGTATATGAACAAATGGGAATTTAAAAATACATTGTAAAAAAGAAATTTCGTGCATTAATTCTTGAGATACGATTATCAATAAAATCGTGTAAACCTTGCAAAATGCAACATAGCAATGCCATCTGTCGGGCGATTAACGCCGAAACCTAATCAGCAAGACTTTGTGTCAACTTCTATATGAATCTGAAATTTGATGCAAATCCGTGCATTAATTCTTGAGATAAAGCTATTGCGGAAATCATGAAAAATGCAGCATAGAAGGGCAATTTAGACCAAAACGTAAATAGCATCAATTCATGCCAAGGACTTACTGAATCTGAAGTTTGATGAAAATCTGTGCATTAGTTCTTGAGATTAGAGTACCCACAAAATTTGTGCCACATACAGATACACCTTTTGTAAAAACATGTTTTTAAGGATCTCTGACCCCTAAAATGTGTAAATCCGTCAAAAACCAAAAGTCGTAAAATTTTCACGTTTTTAATATTTTTTCCTTGTAAAGATAGAAGAAAATAAAAAGATACTTTGATTTAATGAATTAGAACTAAAACTGTAGCTGTAAATAATTTTAGAGAATATTTTTATGTGCTGCTGAAATTATTTAATAGCATTCATGTGGAAAATATTTAACTGTAATAAGGTTATTCCAAAAAGAGTGTGAAATTACTTACCACAAACAAACTGCACAACACAGCAATGGCAACACAAAACTTCATTTTCGTATATCGTTTGTAGTCTCGATCTCGAGAGAAATCCAAGAGTTGTTTTCGAGTTTGCGATCGTCTGCTGCCTAAACCCCTTTAAATACGAATTTACATCCCGGATTTAATTTTTGTTATCAATCCAGGGCTATTAAATCTTTTTTTGTGCATTAAGATTTCTAACTTTTATCTTGTAATTTCTTATCTTAAACTCTTACAACCAGAAATTTCAAAGCCAGATTTCATAGAAGGTTAGCATTATTTTGATTTACAAGCTTTAATTTATGGACCAGGAGGTGTGTTATCTCAAGGTCGCGATGGGTAATCCTGACTTTAACAACGATGTTTCAAAACAAGGGGTAAAGCGATGACGTTGTACCAGGAAGGATTCCTGTTGCAAGGTGTTATGTTCTAATATTATCTACGTAATATTTCTCATTTTTCTTATTTATGTTTTTGACATTTTAAGGTAAAAATAAAATGTGAATGGAAAAGAGATATCTGATGTAAATTCAAGGGTGAAAGAATTTGTAAAGTTGATACGGTTTAAAATAGCACTGACTTGTACAAAAAAAAAAAAAAAAAAAAAAAAAAAAAGATGTCGTATTCTTTAAGTATTTATATTTGTTTTTAATCTTAGGGACATGAATAGTTAAAAATATCAGTAATTTATTAAGATATTGGGGACCAGAGTAATACTTACCCATCATGGATATGCATACTATAAAATATGAAACTAAAACATGTGTAAACTATTTATAAAATGCATCGCAATTCCAAAATAAAATTTAAGCATATATTTAAATATTTTTAAAACATAGTAATGCTCGATTACAGAGTTGCAGGCACTGCTTGATTATCCCATTGACCCATTTCGACAAATTATATAAATCGCCAAACTACTCGTAATTATACAAATTGGCGTGATTTTTATTTTATAACGAAAGAACAAATAAATTAGTAAAAGATTAATTAAAATACAAATTAAACGTCAAATTGAAAAACAATTATGATGAACAGACACATGTAACGTATTTAATGTCAAGTGCATGTGACATTTACGGTAAGCTATTATTGGCATTTAATCTCATAGTTTGGAAATAGTTTTTTGGTCGATATAATAATCAAGTAGTAAAAGAATCATTCTTATAACTCCAAAAATTATAAACCTATTAACTAACAGTTTACTAACTCGAATGAAGTATCTCATTTCCAATTAAAATATGTATTTCAATTGAAATTTGAATGAAATAAAGGGTCATGAAAAATCGAAGAGTGTGGAAAATAGGATTATAAATATCTCGGCAACTAATTATACGATCGATTTCATTCTTTAAGCAAAATTTATATTTTTTTATTGTCTGTTACAGCCGCTACTTAAAATAAAAAAATTCGAAACTTTTTATATACCTTTCATCAGAACGAATACTTTGAGAATAAGAAAATAATAGTTTCGGATAATCGAGATTACTGATATTCAGGAAGATTGTTTCCATTATTACATACTAAGTACAGGCCAAAATTTAAGTCTCTATCTCAATTTATTCGAGAGATAGAGCGTTTAGAGATAGACGGATGGACGTCAATTTTTTTTTTTCCTAAAATTATTATTTTCTGAATCTTCAGTGTCTGAAATGTGTAAATCTGGCAAATTTTGTTTCTACGATTCAAAACGACTTTTAAAACGATTGCAAGACTTACCCTTTATAATGCATGATGGATGAGTAATAATAAAATAAAGTATGTAAATTTATGTAAAAATAGTTTACGATTTTAATTGCGTCGACTGCTGGAAGTTTCATATAATAAGATTTCCTCTGTTCCCTCCCCCCTAAATTAGAAAAAAAATTAAATTCAGAGAAGTTAAATCTTAATTATATTTTGAACGTGTTTACATATATATATATATTTTATTTAAATAAAACGTTTTATGTATTTTAAGTTTTTTAAAAATTTCTATAGAATAGAACCAGTACTAATTCATTTCATTTAATCTAATAGCTCTTGAAATATACCAGAAGGTAATTAAGAAAGTTTTAGTTTAGCCGGTAGATCAAATAACTATTTAAAAAAGAGCCATTTTTTATATAAATTTCAAATAAAACCACAAAATTAATAACATTTAGGAAGCCAAGGTTTTTTATTATGCATTTCTATGAAAGAAAGAATAATCATAAATTGTGAATTAAACTTTCCACTGAAAGAAACGCTCAAGTTAATGTTAATCCTATGATGGGATTGTTTACAGATTTCTTGCTCGCATTTAAATATTTTTATTTTATTTTATTTTTTGTATAGGGTATCTAAGGTTAATAAATTTTATTGTGCATTTGTGTTGTTTCGATTTTGGTTACAGTTTTTTTATACCAAGGCAATTTTGCCTTTGGAACCGGTTAGAACCGGTTCTGAACGTGAATCTATCCTTATATAAGAAAAATACGTTCAAAATCGAAAAAGTACAAGTACACAATAAATATTGACCTTTGGTACTCAATGAAAAAAATTCAAAAATATTAAAATGTGAGTGCCGAAATCTGAAAACAGTCCTTCCTTAAAATTAACATTAGCGTTTGAGATTCTTCGTGTGACAAGTGTAGATTAGATTCTTAACTCTTAGTTGGAGGAATGGCGTATAAAGTACGCCAGGGGATTTTTTTGTCATCTGCTTCATGTATTGAGATATATTTTTTAGTTTATATTAATAATCTGATCAGGAATCACATTCAAAATAAATTAAGGAAAGGAATTGAATAAAGAACAGAAAAAGAGGAAGAAAAATACTCTTTATAATCTTTTAAAACTGTTATCTTCAGTCAGAAAAAACTGACTGGCGTAGGAGTATGCCAGTTCCTCCAATTAAGACTTAATTAAGGCATCCATAACTTAGTCAAGATTTGTATATATTTCGAAGCGATATTTTAAAATGTTCTAATTTCTGTAGTAATTTTATTGAAGAAAACACAAAATTTATAATATTTAGAAAGCCCAATACTTTTATGCAAGCATACGCTTATCTATAGAAGAAAACATATCTTTAAATTGTGAAAATAAAATCTTTGACTTTTAACTATAATGTTTTAACTATTACTACATAACACTGCGAATACGTTGATTTAAACGCCTACTATCACATAATTTTGAAACTTGAGAACTGAAAATAAAATAAAATAAATATGAATATAAGTCAGATGTTCATAAATGCGAGACTAATCATTGACGCGACATCACTTAAAATGTAATTTCGGCTGCAAGAATTTCAACAGCCGAATGAATTGCGGGTTTTTCATTGATTGATTCCGTATCCATTTAATTTCTGTAGCTCAGACGTTCAGAGTCAAGTACAAATACAAAAAGAGTGTTTTTACTATAATAATAAGCGAAAGTGAGAATAAATTTTGAAAGAAGCACAAAAAAAAAAAAAAAAAAAAAAAAAAAAAATACATATTTTTTAAGCAGACTTTTGTTAAACATTCCTTTTTATCTCGAAAATTATGGACTGAAACCGCTCTCCTCTCCCCCCACCCCCGAAAAAAAGGAAGAAAAAATTTGCTACACTACGTTAATTTGGCAACAACATCGAACTCGATTATAAAAAAATATACAGAGGTGTGAAAATTATTAGAATAATTGTGAAATTTACGATAAAATCTCAATGTATTATAGAAATAGCACATTATTTAAAAAATAATGGTACATTTAATATTTAGTGTGCATTCCGTTGACTTTTGTTAAAGATTTGATACGTTTTGGCTAACATTGTATTGGTTTTTTGGCAATTAGTTTGTATTTTGATGTCAGGTGCCAAATTCCAATGAGTCTTTCTATCAGATCTTTCTTGTTTGTAATGACGCATTCCTTTAATTTTTTTCTTTACAATGGCGTAAGATTCATTGTGAGATTCATATCTAGACTGTTTCCAGGCCATAGAAGGGTTTTATTATTTTTTTTCATCCAAAAATTTAGTCAAAGATGAAACTTTATGGGACAGAGCTTCAACATGAATGAATATAAAGTCTTCATTTGGGAAACGGTCTTCTAATTGTAGAATTACTCTTTGTTCAAGCACTTTTTTACACTGATACTGGTCCATTATGTCTTCTACAATGTATAATTGTTTAGTAACTTAAAAAGACATCACGTTTCAAAACATTTCTTTAGTAGGATGTTTAGCCGTTTGTGCTAAGCAATTTATGGAAAATTCTTCATTGGTATTTCTTCTGACATATTGACTGTTTTCTCTTGATATCATAAAGATTGATTCATGAGAAAAACATACATAAAGGATATAAAATTACTTAAAGTATGTAATTTGTAGAGAAATATTCTTATAATGCAAATGTTAGTCAAATTTATAAACAGTTCTGTATCTTTATTCAGTATGCAAAAAACATAATTTCAAGAAAAGAAATGAACAACTTAAGTTCAACTGATTAATAAAGGAAAAATTAATATTTCTCTTTTTGCTCCAGCCAATTCCAAATTGTTTTAGCACAATTTTTGCTTAGACAAGTCCCTTCTTTGCCATAGTAGATATGATTTTAGTCTTTTTTCGAGAATGATGAGCACTGAGTCCATCTGAGATAAGTTTTCTACGAATAGAAGAATCGCATGCATTTATTTCATGCGCTTGCAAAGAGATTTTTAGTTCATGATTAGTTACTTTTCTGTTAGTTTTAGCATTTTGAATTAATTTCCTTTCTGTTCTTGCAGTAAATTTACTTTTCCTTCCGCATTTTCCTAACTCTAGAATTTTCATATTCACATTTGAAGGCCAAAGATCTTCACACATATTTGCGAATTTTTTGCTGTTTTAGCGATTTCCTGCTGTGTATAATTATTTTCTTGGGTGAGACACTTTACCTCAGCAAGTTTTCTAGGTGGAAAATCCATTGCTATACCCATAATCACACAATAATCCTTTGACAATCGAAAATAAACCACTAATTAGTATAAACTAAGAAAAATAGCAAAAAGACTTGTTTCAAAAATAAAATAATACTGATTCCAACTCTAGAAAAGACAGATAATACACGCAAAGCAAGCAGAAAAATTTTAAATTTTATTTTAAATTCGTTTGTTAATCAAACAAATTCGTTATGCAGTGCAAGCAATTTTATTACTTTGGATCAAGTATTTTTCTTTTTAAGAAATGGCAACATTTAACAAAATTATATCCCTATAACTGATCTAAAGGAGTAAAAAATTGACTAGATAAACAAATTAAATTGCCTTTCATGAAACATTGCAAGTATAAATAATATTAATCAAGAAAAACTGAAAAAATCACAATTATATTCTAATAATTTTCACACCTCTGTATATATATATATACTTCTTTTTATATGTTTGGTAGAAAGCGCTAGCAAGTGAATGCATTAAAAAGTAGAAAAATATTTGATCTATTTCTTTTTAATCTTCAACTGATGTGACAGAACATGTTACATAAGTATTCGTCACCTGAGAATAAAAAGTTTCTATCTGTGTTTTTGAAAAAATTGACTTACTGATATAGAAAGCTTGCATTTGTATCTAAGAAGGCATTTCTGAATTAAAATAATGTCATATTTTAATTGTAAGGTCATATGTAAGTTATATATAACATCAATCTGATGCAAAAAATACCTTCATAGATACAGATAGAACCTATCTACAGGGTGTCCCAAAAGGTCGTTTACAAACTTAACATGCTGGTCTGTCATATCATGGTGAACAATATTAAATAGGAAACTAAGGGTCCTAAACGTCTTCCAAAGGAGATATGTGCCATTAAAGTTTAGGGTCCAAAAATTCAAATGATTATAAAAAACCGAAAAATTGGTCGATTCGTTTGCGGTTTTCACTAAAACTATTCTTTATGTCAGTATTTTCTTGAAAATAAATTATAAAGATAAATTTCAAAAAATGTCGATAGAGGGCGCTTTAGACTTTGGAGTAACGATAAACTAGTGTTTACCATTATTTTTTGCATCTCATTAAATTTTTTTGGAAGCTTAGACATAAACTTAAATTTTGAGCTCAAAATCTAAATCGTTGGAAGTGGTTAAGTAGCTTAAACTGAATTGCGGGGGGAGTTCAAATTTCAAATGATTATAAAAAACGGAAAAATTGGTCAATTGATTTGCGATTTTCACTAAAATTATTTTTTATGTCAGTATTATCTTGAAAATAATTTATAAAGATAAAATTCAAAAAATGCCGATAGAGGGCGCTTTAGACTTTGGAGTAACGTACAACTATTTTTTTCCGTTATTTCTTGCATCTCATAAATTTTTTTTAGAAGCTTAGACATAAACTTAAATTTTGAGATAAAAATCTGAATCGTTTGGAGTGGTTAAGTAGCGCAAACTGAACTGTGTTCAATGGGGGTGGGGAGGTTCAACTTTCAAATGATTATAAAAAACGGAAAAATTAGTCGGTTTTCGCTAAATCTATTCTTTATATCAATTTTTTCTTGAAAATAAATTTTACAGATATCTTTCAAAAAATTCCGTCAGAGGGCGCCTTAAACTTTATAGTAACCAACAACTATTTTTAACCGTTATTTTTTGTATCTAATAAAATGCTTGTAAAAGTTCAAACTTAAATTTTGTGCTCAAAATCTACATCGTTGTGAGTAATTAAGCGGCCAAAAATTGAACTGCGTTCGAGCGGTGGGGAAGGTAACATTTCAACTCCTAAACACAGTTCAGTTTGCGCTTCTTAAACCCTCCTATCGATTTAGATTTTGAGCACAAAATTTAAGTCTAAACTTTTGCAAGTATTTAATTAGATTTAAAAAAGAAAAAAAAAAAAAAAAAAAAACGGTTAAAAAAAATTGTTGGTTATTCTAAAGCTTAAGGCGCCCTCTAACTATTTTTTTTTAAATTTATCTTTAAAATTTATTTTCAAGGAAATATTGACATAAAGAATAATTTTAGCGAAAACCGACCAATTTTTCCGTTTTTTATAATCATTTGAAATTTGAACCTCCCCACCCCCATTGAACACAGTTCAGTTTGCGCTACTTTGCCACTCCTAACGATTCAGATTTTCATCTCAAAATTTAAGTTTACGTCTAAGCTTCTAAAAAAATTTTGTGAGATGCAAAAAATAACGGAAAAAAATAGTTGTACGTTACTCCAAAGTCTAAAGCGCCCTCTCTAGGCATTTTTTTAATTTTATCTTTATAAATTATTTTCAAGATAATACTGACATAAAGAATAATTTTAGTGAAAGTCGTAAATTAATTGACCAATTTTTCCGTTTTTCATAATCATTTGAAATTTGAACCTCCCCCCGCAATTCAGTTTCCGCTACTTAACCACTTCCAACGATTTAGATTTTGAGCTCAAAATTTAAGTTTATGTCTAAGCTTCTAAAAAAGTTTAATGAGATGCAAAAAATAATGGTAAAAACTAGTTTATCGTTACTCCAAAGTCTAAAGTGCCCTCTATCAACATTTTTTGAAATTTATCTTTATAATTTATTTTCAAGAAAATACTGACATAAAGAATAGTTTTAGTGAAAACCGCAAACGAATCGACCAATTTTTCTGTTATTTATAATCATTTGAATTTTTGGACCCTAAACTTTAATGGCGCCTATCTGCTTTGGAAGACGTTTGGGACCCTTAGTTTGCTATTTAATAGTGTTCATCATGTTATGACAGACCAGCATGTTAAGTTTGTAAACGACCTTTTGGGACACCCTGTATATCGATAAGTCAATTTTTTCAAAAACGCAGGTAGAACTTTATTATACCCAGGTGAAGTATTGTTAAGCGGTCTGTAAGACCACTCCACTGAAAGATGGATGAAAAAAGCGTGATTAACTCATATCATGATGTTTTTGTACTAAACTTTTTGAACAGGACTGTTATAATTAAAATTCGTCTATTCAAAAGTCTCTGGTAATAGTACTAAAGCTCCCAAAGGAACAGAATTTCGGTAATCGTTACAGTTAAACTAAAAATTACAAGTTGAACTATAAAAATTGAAGGAAAAAAAAAAGCTGCTGTTTCTAAAACTGGTAACATTAGTTAAAGATTAACAAAAACAGAAAAGCAAAACATTATTTAAACAATCTTTTAATGTTTCTAAATTGAATTTTTATTGAATAATCGCAAATTGACTAATATTGAACTATTAGCTAATGAAAGCGATTTTTTTAAAATATTGTTCTTTTTCTTATTTATAATTTATTTTCTGCTTTTTATCTTTAAAATGGGTTTTATTGTTGCAGTTTCATGGCGATTTGGCTTATTTTGACTAGAACTTACTGGTGCATTATTAAATCCATTGTTTTTTCAAATGCCATACATTTGTATACAAGTTACAAAGAATATTAAGCGATCTGTCATCGGTGACAGGTTAATTGAAGAATGCGTAAAATCAATGACTGGATTTATATTTAAGGGGGCAGTATATCTTTTCAACAGCTTTGGTTTAATTTTAAAAATAAGGTTAAAATGATCAACTAAAAGTATATTTTGAAAAAAAAAAATCTTTTACTGCATATTTAAGTAAAATTAATTTTTCTTAAAATTTTTTAATTTTTTAAAATTTTTATTGCTTTTTAGGGTTTGTTCTTCTGACAAAACCCTTTCCTATGCCTGTGTATCCGCCATAGTTTCCATGTACAAAATCTGTATAAGTCAGAGCCTTCAAATTTTGTTTTCTTACAATTGAATACCTTGTGTTTCATGATAAATCAGAATTTTTTGAAAAAAAAAAGTCTATTATTTTAATAAAATTATTTTTTTCAATGTCATTCATTCATTTTTGCGTTTTAAATTTTAAAAGAGAACTTTAGTTTCAGCGTTCTTCGTGTAGACATCATTGCTTGGATTAAAAGCATCTGGCTAGTAAACAGGAGGTTCTTCGTCCGAAACCCAGTGCCGGAACTTGAAATTTTCATACTAAGTTGGATTTAATTTAAAGAAATTCCGTATTTTTTGCCCATTTAAGGGTTTATATTATTATTCTTTTTTTAATCACTGACATTCATAATATTTTTTGGAATTCTATTTTCTTTCTATTTTAAAACTATTGCGATTTATTAATGATTCAGCATTTTAAATTTCGTTTTAAAAAATTTTATCGTTTTTAGAAATTTAAAATTTTATTTATATTTCTGCTATTTTTTAAAAAATTTTGGATTAAAAAAAATCTGAATTTTATTTAAATAATTTGATTTGAACATTTTTAGTCTAAGTAAACTTTTTTTTTTTTTATAATTATTTTAAAATTAATTTTTTTGATGCTACCATCTATGTAAGAATTTAATAATTATAAATTAGCAATTTGGATTTATTAAGTAAAGGATAAGTTGTTTTGAAAGAAATATTAAACGAACCCACTTGTTTAAATGTTCATATTTCTACCCAATTTTTTATTTCAAGATTTTCGTAAGTGGGTTACAGAGAGAAGGCTGTTCATGGATTTTTATATACATCTTATTTTAGAAATGTTTTACTGATGTATATAGTGTAAAACGTTGAAATTTTGACATTTTCATACACTTATATTTATCTTTTTCGGGTCTGGTGTACTATTAATAGTACATGTCTTTTAAGTGAGTATTATTTTGTTTTAACAATTACTTTTGTTACTGTTTACATGTCGTAATGTTAGTATATGCCTATGCATTTACTAGTGTATGATTTCATTAAAGTTTAAGCATTTAATAATAATAATAATAATAAATATTTGCTAGATTCTCTTTCCACATTTTTCGATCCTTTTATTTTAAACGTATATTTCCTTCTTTAACACGTTCGCTGCCGCTTACGTGAAGATGTGACGATAGTTAACGCCGCACTGTAGAAGTGGGTTTTTTTCAGAAGCCGATTTACTTTTTATAACAAAGAATCAGTGAAAGATTTTCCCACACCAGCGCGTGACTGGCTATTGTACATCACCCCACATCACGCGCTGGCGCGTGAGCGGCAGCGAATGTGTTAAGTTTAAAATGAGGATTACTTTCCTGAAAGAATGATCTGCAATAAAGCTCAAAGAGTAGTAGAAAGTTGTAATATCAATTAAATTTTGTTGAAATATAATATTTTCTAAACATCTTCAAGAATTCCTTCTTTTGCCATATGAATAATAATGGAATAGTTCGTAAAACAACAGCATTCGTTATGTTTCAGACTACAATATATTTGTTAAACTCCAATTAATGTATTTGGATAGCTAGTGTTAATGTTATTGGCATCAAAGTCATTTTTTCTAAAAATTGAAAAAAAAAAAAAAAATCATATCCGAAAGGGGTTAAAATCTAACAGAATATGAAGTTTGGTGAAATTCCAAGCATTAGTTCTGGAGATCAGTGATGGAATCATGAAAAAATGCAGCGGCGATTTGCTCCATAATCTTATCAGAGTCTGTTTATGTTCTTTTATTTATATATTTCATAAACCTATTTTCTAAAAATCGAAGAAAAAAAAGGGCTCAAAAGGGTTTTTAAAAAAATCTGAAGTTTAATTCTATGCTCAGATTTTTCACATACATAATTAAGAACATGCACAAAACAGTTTAAATCTCTATCTCAAATACAAAAAATGCTTTAGCATTTTTAATGGCATTCGGAACACAAAAATCTTCAAATTTTCAAAAATAATGTTATTGCACTAAAATAATTTTATTGCATTTTTTTCTCTTAAAATGATGCTTAAATCATGTTTTTATCTTAATTGGAACAAGAAATGTTTTTTTTTCTGTTTTCTTTCAAAATCCATCTTTCAAGAATGGTTGTCATGATAACGACTTTTTGCGAAAAGCCGTTTTCTTCATGATGGGTTTTTTCACCATTTCTCCCATTTAAATCATTATTACTCTATGACCATAAAAAATAAATGGTTCAAACTTGGGACATGTCTTTTTTAATTGTTAATTTTTATTTAGAAGATTTGAAAAATAAATAAATATAGGGTAACATCACCAGTAATTGGCATGCACCAATGATTGGCACATTCTACAAACATATCCTAAAATAAGATTTATATCCAGTCTTTTAAAAATCCAAGACCATATACCAGTTACATGCTCATTTTCTTTAAAGTTTATAACTTCGATTAATGCTACTAGATGACAATAGTGCCTAGGAATATTTCTAGATTTAAAGATATTCCTTGATATTCAGGAGATTATGTTTTGTTTTATTAAAAGTGCTAAAAATAGAGCATAAATGGCTGGTGCCAAAAAATGTGAATTTTATGAACGAAGGAGAGAGAAGGAGCCGATTAACAAGAATTTTTTTTTTTATCTACGTTATTTTAAATTTTTCCACGCCTGATCGATAATATTTGCGATTTTTACCTTGCCGATTGACGAAATTCGGGATTTTTACAAAAGCGATCGATAAAATTCGTGATTTTTACAAAGTTGGTAGATGAAATTTGCTATTTTCCTTCCTATGATCGGCGAAATTCATGATTTTTCTGCGCATGATCGACAAGATTTGTAATTTTTCTGCACCTGATCGACAAAATTTCCAATTTTAATGCACCTGATTGAAGAAATTCGCGTTATTCTGATGTCAATCTACGAAATTCTATTTTTTACGAAGCCGATCAATAAAATTCGCGATTTTTACAAAGTCGATTGATAAAATTAGCTATTTTCTTTCTCACAATCGACGAAATTCACGATATTTCAGCGCTTGATAGACGAAATTCACGATTTTTACAAAGCCGATCAACGAAATTCACGATTTTTCCACGCCTGATCTAAGAAATTTGCAATTTTTGCAAAGACGATAGACAAAATTCACGATTTTTACAAAGTCAATAGACGCAGTTCGCAATTTTTAAAAGTTGATGGCCGAAATTCGCGATTTTTGCAAAGCTGATAGACGACATTCACAATTTTCCTTCGCATGATCGACGAAATTGGCGATTCATCCGAACCTGATTGACGAAATACGCCATTTTAATGCGACTGAATCACAAAATTCGCAATTTTTCAGTGCCTGATCGACGAAATTCGTGATTTTTCCGCACCTAATCGACGAAATTCGCGATTTTCCGATTCGGATCGGCAAAATTCGCGATTTTTCCGAAGCTAATCGACAAAATTCGGGATTTTTACGAAGCCGATCAATCACATTTGCGATTTTTACAAAGCTTATCGGCGAAATTCGTGATCTTTTCAAAGCCAATCGACGAAAACCGCGAAATTACTCCGCATGATCGATGAAATTCTCGATTTTATTCGAGTCTGATCAACGTAATAGTTAGCAATTTTTCCGCGTGTGACCAACAAAATTGGCAATATTCCCATCTCCGACCAAAGAAATTTGCTATTTTTCAAAATGCGATCAATAAACTCGCAATTGTTCGGTCTTCGATCGACGAAATGTGCGCTTTTTTCGCTGTAAATTGACAAAATACACATTTTTCTTCGACCGAGTATCAATATTCGTGATTTTTGTATTAACATTGACGAAATCTGCATTTTTTTATGCGGCAAGATAAAACTCGCGATTTTTTTCTCTTGATAAACTGACAAAAACACGATTTTTCCGCAGCTGATCAACGAAATTTGCAATATTTCCACGCGTCATCACTTGATTCGCGATTTTCCCGTGTCTTATCAGCGAAATTTGCGTTTTTTTTTTTTTTTTTTTCGATTTTTTGTGCCTTATCGACGAAATTCGCTTTTTTTTCTCATGCAATAAACCGAGAAAATATGTTATTTTTCCATCCGATGATAATTTGCAATTTTTTCGAGGAACAACAACATTTATGATTTTTTTTCTTGCTTGATCAACAATATGTGTGAGTTTTCGCGTCCATCCGACAAAATTCGCGATTTTTCCATGCCTGGTCGAAAAAACTCGCGCTCTTTTCGTGCCCAATCGGGAAAATTTGCTATTTTTTTTCCCGAGTCTCATGAGCAAAATTCGCGATTTTTCCCTCTCTGAACATCGATAAAATTTGACTTTTTTCGCATTTGATCAATGGAATTCGTGATTTTTCCGTGCCGATAAAGGAAATTTGTGGTTCTTAAATGACGAAATTTTATATTTTCCCAGAGTAAATTGACAAAATTTAGGATTTTTTGTGTGACATATGTACAAAAACTGCAATTTTTTCCAGTTGTAAATTGACGAAATTCGCGGGCCACATATTAACCCATCGAGGGCCACAGGTTGTGCATGCCTAAGTTAAATATTATCTAGGATAGCAAAAGAAAAAAAAAGAGAGGAGTAAGTACTTAAAAATAAGCTGAAATGTACAATTGTTTGGAAATATCTAAATAGATAACATTCTGAAAAAAGTGACTTTTTCTTAGAAATTCCATTTCAAGATGTAAAATTGGAATCTGAAACTAAGCGTTCAAGAGCTGATTATGATGAGATTAATAAGCTGCTTTTGGAATGTCTTTCGAATTGTCAAGAGAAATTTTCAAAATTTCTGGACAAATGTTGCAGGAATGTACCCCAAAAATTGCTGAGTAACTGTTCTGTTAAAAATCTGATATGCTTTTAAGTGTTTCTGTAAATAAAGAACATATTCTACTTATTAACCAATATACAGAAATCATGTTGTTCGTCATCTCAGTTATGTATATCAATTTCATCGAAATAGAGTAAAATCATTAAAGTACATTGTAAATGGTTTTTCTCCATCGATCATAATGCAATCGATTCCTTTGTACGTCCCTGTAAATTATTTACAATTCCTATTTAATATGTATTTTATAGAAAGCAGACAACTCAATGACGCATATAAATTTGAAAAAAAGTAATGTCAGTAAATTGTTCTGAAAAGGATTTTCCCATACTGACTGCAATGTAACAAAATACTCTTAAATTTATTTCTAAAGGAAGTAAAGGGGTTATTTATACTGTATATTCCATAGAAAACATGTTGCCGTCCATCTCATTGGTGCATATGAATTTCATTATGTTTGAAATAACGTAACACCATTAAACTGTACAGAACACGTTTTTTCATCTTTTATTGTAATGTGACAGAATAATTTTGAGTGTCTCTGTAAACTAAGTATAATTTTTATACACTCCACTTTCAGTACCGAACACTGCCATGGTAAACCTCATTAACCAATATACATTTCATGGCATGGAGTTTATTTACATGGGTTAGAAGGTGAAAAGACAGACGAGCAGACACAGACAGACGGACAAACAAACCGAATTTAAAAGCACTTTTCTACAAAGTTGGAAACGTTAAAAAAGCTTTAGAAATGAAAAAAAAAAAAATAAATAAAAACTAGAAACGAGAAAAATATTGTACAAAGTTTCATAACTTTATCTTTCATAGAAATGAAGACATCAGCTTAACTACCGTGAGATGTGAATGATTGCGAAGACTGTACTTCTCGTTAGGGGAGCTACGAAGTTTTTTTATTCATCGATAGTGGCTAGGAAGTTTTTTACTCATCGATAATGAAGCTGAGAAGTTTTTGACTTATCGACCGTGCAGTTGCGAAATTTTCGTAATCTGCTCAAGCATGAATCATATTTAAATGGTTGAAAAACATACTTCGCACTTAAAATAGATTTAAAGAAGATTTCCGTCGAATTTCGACGAAAGAAATTATTTTAAAAGGAACTGTTATATTGATTTATATTGAGCCTATAAAATATACTAAAAAGTGTTCTTTACATTGTTAGCCTAACTATTTAAAACAAATAGTGTTTTAACCTAAATTTCCCAAAATTTTATTTCGACAAACAGTACTTTTCTGCCAGTGAGGCATAAGTATTACACACACACACACACACATATGTGTGTGTGTGTTTATATATAGTGTATATACATATATATATACATAAGTATATGTTTATATAAATGTAAACATATATATACATAACCATTAATTGTAAAACAATGCATATCAATAAAGCATAAAAAATGAATTAAAAGAAATATATTCGAAATATATACAGAATTGAATTTGAATTCCCTTCATGGAAATTTGGAGAAGCTGTTACAAAAGGATAAAATGATTAGACAAACTCGATTAAAAAATTAAAATACAAAATTGCTGCTATATTTTAAGCACGTAACCATGCATTGAAGTTGCAATTTGTGTTGAAATACTTCAGATAAAATCTTTAGTTTAATGTTGGAGCTCCTGTTGTCACATTGTTGTCAGTTGCCTTCTGTGAGAGAAACCATTTTTTTGTGATTTTTTTTAATTAGAAAATGTAAAAATTCAGTCTTTGATTAGTTGGAGACAATTATGGTAAGTTAAACTAATCCACTTCCATTTTGCTTACCTCAAACAATTGTTTTGCATGAATTATTGTTAATCACATTTTAAGCATGATATTTTAAAGATTCATTTTGGCGCTTTCGAGTGATTTCTTCTATTGATCAACTACTGGAAAAATCCAATTAAATAAACTATTTGCTTATAATTTTGTCGCTTTTTAATTTCGGCAGATTTAATTTTTACCAAATGATAAGACATTTATTAAGGGTTCTAGCAATTAGTTTACTTGAAAACTTAAAAGGAAGGAAATATAATAAAAACCCCGTAGCACCGACCTTATTTGATCGACTACTGACTCAGTAAATCTACATAGTTGTTGTAGTAGTAATGCATTCCCAATTTCGCTCTATAATGAAAATCCCCCATAATCTGAAAACTTTTGGTCGGTTCCATGAGAGTCCAGAATAGAGAGAATCCACTGTAAACACTGGAGCCCGACAAATTGAACTGAAAGGAACACCACAAACTCCAACTGAAAAATTAGACTTTATTCGTATGCGTCATCAATAAGAGGCTGTATATAGGGGTATTTGTGAATTAAAATGTCAGAGTTAATATGAAACCTAAACATGGCTCTACACATAATCTCAGAACTTTTTATGGTCAAAGAGTTACGAGACTTGGTTTATTTTTTACATGAGATGTTTTTGATGGGATACTTAAATTACAATTTAGGGCTTCAGATAAAGTAAATTGTACATGGAAAACATCGCTTCGTACTAAACTAAAGAGATTCAGTGGCAGGGATGTAGTGGAGGGAATACGGGGGTATACGCTGTGTACCTTCTGGATTTTTGCAGAAGGAAAAATCCACGATCTTTCTGTTTCTCAAGAAAGCTATAATATACACACTTTAGGATCTATCTTTAGCGTATAACTTCTGCTTAGAGCGTATATCTTCTGTTATTTTTAAGACTAGACCCCCTGATCAATACACTGTTAAAAATCTGCTGCATTTTGCTGCAACGCACTCCTCTGCTTATATAGAAAACGGTTACTTGGCCGTGAAATGGAGCTTTCTCATTGGTTGGAATAGTATTATATACAAGCGGTGGAGTGCGTTGCAGCAAAATGCAGCAGATTTTTAACAGTGTAGCTTTGTAATTACCTTTTCCCCCTTTAACTCATATGATTTTCGATATAAAAACGCTAATGTTGAAATTTGCTACTAGATGGCATTATAAACGATATCATCGAGTAACAATAGCCTTTTTTTTAATTTAACCGAAACACTATGTTTATGAATATGGCCGTTCTGGAATTAATATGGGTGAACCGTACTTTGGCTAATGCTCTGTATAATGAAATGGTTTCGTAGAAAATAAACAGTCTTTGAGTATCAGTGCACGTACTCAAACATTTTCTCGAATTTCATGAAACTGCTCGAATTCATTCTTGTTTCCTTATGAGCATTAAGCTCATAAAGAAGATATTAACCCTCTTATTCATACGGGCCGCATATGAGGACAGATAAATATTGCCCTTATAAGGAAAAAAAATCAGCTTTTATTTATGGAGATCTGATTTATGGACAGGTAACAGCCTAGCATGCAGCGCAATAATAAAATTATTTTATAATGAGTTCTCATTTACCACAAAAAGACATTTTTTGTGAATAATGAAAAATAATTCGTGCATGGAGAGGGTTAAACTGCGATTTTAATGCTCCAAAATATTAAATATGTCGAATTAAAAAATGTAATAATCAGAATTGACATTAAGTATTTACTATTTAAAAATCTATATTTTTATTGCTTTTTCATGTACAAAATAGTTATTTTCTCCAAAATTTTCGACAAAAATAATAGTTTCTGGAAAAACTCGTGTGACTTAAAAAATTGTATTATCTTGAATGGGAAGGGATTGAACTCCCTGAACCCCTCTTTTACCTACGCCTCTGTACTAGAAACGTGTTTTAATTTTCAATAAAGGCAAAATTCTCCTTTACTTTTTCTCTTTTAATGAAAAGTCGAATTTTTAATCTTTTTTTTGTTAAAAAGTTCAACTAACCTACATTTCAAACGGCTGTACACTATTTTTCATTTTTGTCTTTGTGCGGGGAAAGAAATTTTGCGGTAGAAAACTTTTCTTACGTGAAATTAATTTCTTTTATTTCTTTAATTTAAATTCATTTTTAAATGTCAGAAGAATTTAAAATATTTAATTTTGAAACTTTTTTACAAAAGGTCAAAAAGTTACTTAAATTTATTGTTTTTCCCCTAGCCTTTTGTTAAGGTCAGAAGAAAACAATAAATTTATATGATTTTTGTGGTTCACATTTATTTTCTGACCTTTAGTCATCTTAGATTAATACTATGCTTCAGTAATCTTTTTTTTTATTTTTCTCATTTTTCTTGAAAGGAATGACACACAGTTCATGACATTACGTTTTATGCGATTTGAAATGTCGCATTAATTTTTTTTCGCCCAAATTTTCTCTAGAAATATCAAACTAGTATGTGTTTAAATTTTCTTTTTAACTTCTTCGAAAATATTTCTTATAGCGAATTGAACTGTATAAAGAAAAACAGAGCAAAAATAAATCTTTTCTTCTTCTATAAGAATTAAAATCCTTATTTCATCTATGAAATCTCACCAAGATAACACACTTAATAGTAATATGTTCACAATGTTACAATATGCCTTATAAAATCCTTTTGTGCACCAAAACTCAAAACAAAACTGTCTCCCAGTCTTATGGCAACTATGCATTTAGCTCTCCCTTTTTTTAATTGTAATTGTATTTTATATTGATAAGACAGCAACACACATTATTACAACCCTCATTTGTTTTTAAATATATCTTATTACGATACATCTTTCCAAATAACGTTTGCATCAGAGCATTGAGATTTTATGCCACTAGAAATCTAGTTCTTTTTTAGTAAACGTGGGGCTTTTTAACACAAAATATACTCATGTTCAAAAATCAAGGGTTAAGTGACTGAACGCTTTCAATTCAAGGTCGTAAGGGGTTGAAAGGGGGGGGGGGAGCCCGTCCTTAAACGTTCGTAAATGCTGCTACACTTGGCAAATTTACAAATTTAGTTGGCGAACTTGTTTATTACTTTAATAAAAACTATATTAGACTTTTTATATCTAATAAACTTCGCGAAAATTCTAAATTTAATTGGGAATATTATTAGACTTTTTATAAATAAGGATTATATTACACTGTCTAATTGATATAACTCGACAAAGTTGTAAAACTATTTCCCAAATTGTTATTTTTGCTTCCAAATGATTAGCAATTACTGAAATTTAACTAGACGATTCAAGATTCTCTCCCCCATCAATAAAAAGGCTTAGCGATGGCCCTATTTTAATTTTGTATGTTTTTTCGAATACTTGAAATTCTTTGACGAATTGTTTTTTGAACTTATGGAAAGTAAAGAACATGTTGACTTCATATTTCTGAGTGAAGATTTATTCGGGAGGACAATTCGGCAGACTAAAAATAAAATAATATTTTCGATCACCCATGTAATAGAAAATGATCAACATGGTGTGAACTATGCTCAACATTTGTGGTGGATTTGTGTAATAGACCGGCAGGCGACAGCACAATCCCCTCACTGAGTTCACGGATGAAAATTTAGGATTAGTTAAATCTTGATTCGCATATTGGAACGCAATCGATCTGCCAATCATAATCTTGGTAGAAAACACCTAAAAGCCTGATTTTAGCAGTTGACTCATAGGTTTATCATTGTTTTCCTGCTCCCAATCTTTCGTGTTTTCGTACTTTTGGGTGCAGGAAAGCACAATGGTAAACCTACGAGTCAACCGCGGGCTTTTAGGTGTTTTTCACCTAATTCACCTTAGGTGTTTTTTACCTAAGATATGACCGGGCAGACCGATTCCGTTTTAATATGCGAATCGAGATTTGACTAATACCAGGTTTTCATCCGTGAACTCGATGAGGTGATTGTCTGTGCTGCCACCTTACGGTCTATAAGCATAGCACTCACATTCGTGATGATGTTAACGTGTCTGTAAAAAAAAATAAGCGTTTTTTAATAAGACGAAATTTTGTGTATTTGAACTAGGTTTATTTTTCCATAAAAAAAATTACTGATATTTAACCTGGAATATTACGGTATCCGTACGAATCCTGATATAATATAACGAAAGTCGTTGAATTTTATGGTTTAAGAAGCATGGCAAATTTCAAAATTTTAATTACACTGGTCCTTCATAGTACTTTTGAGGTTTCATGAAACCTCATATATTTTGATATCGAACTGCATTTTGAGGAGGTGAGGAAAGATTTCTTTTTAAAGATACACATCTAAAGTTTCATAATCTGAAAAAAAAAAATGTTAATGCAAAGACAATCTTTATAAAAGAGACATCCAACTGGAGAACAGTTAAAGAAGAAGTCGCTTTTTCTAAAACTTTTTGAACTGTTTCAGTTAAAAAATGGTTTAGGAAAAAGGTTCAGATACAGAATAGTTTTTGGAATAATGGATAACCCGTAAGAAATTACTGAATACTTTCGTTTATGTTTACATTTATTTTCCAAAATTAAGAAACATTTGCTCTTTTTTACAATGTAGAACGTAAGTCGTTAAATTTTAAAACGTTTATAAACGTTTTTCATAAATTAAAAAAAAATCTGTTTAAGAAGCATGGCAACTTTCAAAATTTTAACAACTTCTCGACTTTCATAGCACTTTTGAGGTTTCATGAAACCTCATCTATTTTGATATCAAACTGCCTTTTTAGGAAGTGAGGAACGATTTCTTTTTAAAGATACACATCTGAAGTTTCAAAAACTGAAAAAACTGTTAATGCAAAGACAATCTTTATAAAAGAGATATCCATTTGAAGGACAGTTAAAAGGAGAAAAAAAAGGTGGTTTTTTTTTCTAAAACTTATTGAACTGGAAATTTTGCTTGCGTTAATGTTTTTATTCTCATATAATCTACATTTAATGAAAGTGACATTAAATGAAATAATGCATAAAGTTTATCCTGGAATTTCCTGAAGATGTCTGATTTTTCAAATAGAATTGTTGTACAAGAACAACATAGAAATGACATAAATTTTTTATAATAGACATATTTTCCGCTGTTTTCAAAATGTATCTTTTTAACACTTTCCAACATAGTTGAAAATGTTTATAAATTTGATTTGTCTGTAAGCATGTCTATGCTACAGCTCGCGTAAATATGCCAGGATTTTAATACAAATGTTATTTTAAAATTTTAAATGTTATTGGTGTTTTTTTAAAGTTCGATGGAATGTTCAGTATTGAACATAAATCATGTAGCATTAACAGCTCATTTAAAGGGGCACTCAAAATATTTCGTTATATTATTCTCAATAGAGAAAACTCGTTTTCAGTGTATTTTAACGACATAGCACTATTTCAAATGTACATTGATATAAAACACTGAATTTCACTACAATATGACTAATACAGAATGGGGCGTTTATAGCATTTATCGTTCATTTACAGGGAACACAAAAGGAATAGGTTAGAGTTCTGTCTTTGAGCAATAAATGCTCGCGCTGTGTTTTCAATTTCTGTATCCTTTTTTTTTTTAAATTTAAATAATTTCTTGCATGCTATTCGTTGTGCAGAAATTCTATACCTCTTACACCGGGCTGCGCAAAAGAATTAATTTACCACTTTCCTTATTACTGGAAATCGCTGAAGGGAAATTTTCCATTGTGGTACCTACTTACTGAGCTAACTTTTTGCATACGTTTAATCTTTATGTCATATACAGAACTTCTCAAAGAACTCGGATAAGTTTCCGACTGTTGATAAGAATTTTTGAAATTGGATTTTTGAATGTGTTATGCATTTTCAAATAGATCGATTGAACATCACATTTTAGTTTATTAAACGGCGAAGTTTTGATACATTATTCTGAATGTGTTGGAAAGTTGTTTAGAATCTATGTTTGACGAATGATTTTTTTTCTTGTTTATATTCACATGATATCTACGACTTAAAAAATAAGTTGGAAATTGCACACCAAGCGTAGCATATGAGATGTGTTTGCACTATAATGAAGTTTTAAAAATATGCAGATCTTGGTGTATAAGTATACAGTACTTCGTATGTACTATAGTAGCTGAAATCATTTGTATGTTCCTGTAAATACTATCTATGCTTTCTAGTATATGGGAAGTAACTTGTAGTGAAACTCAGCAACGTATATCAATTTCACAAAATATGAAATAATTCAATATAATTAAAACGCGTCGGAAACCATATTTCCTTCTATACCATTATATAATGAAATGCTTTTGTGTGGCCCTGTAAATTAATAAATAAAAGCTAAACGGTCAAGTGCAAGTATTATTCGCTCCGTACAATAGTCAATATCCGTACAATAGAGGGCTCCGTACAATAAACATACGCATTATTAGCCCCTTGGGGACGAGCGACTGGTATACGCGCCATTAAAAATCTCAGAATTGTTCATTATTCTCAGCAGTTATTTCTATTGTAAAGTTTAACTTATTTAATTATAGAATTTCCGCGATTCAAGTACGGAAAATTTTCTGTTTTGAAATATCGGTGGTTAAAGATTAAAAATTAAGCAAAGTGCTCTCATCGCGAAGGAGTTATCTGTATTATTAAAAGAAAATCGTTGCTGAAAGAATAATAAGACTTTGTAAAAAACTATACAAAGTAGGGTTGGTTATAGCTATGTATATTAGAAAAACATGAATGGGTATACTATAAAAGTTCAAATAGATATGAAGCTAAGTAACATCAAATATTGCTATTCTGTAAAAGTCTTTTTTTTTTTCTTTTTTTTCTTCTAGCTTTTTTACAAGAAGAAAGTATTGGATTCGTAAAAATTCTCGAAATCTGGTTTCGACGGATTCACACGTTTTAGGAATCGGAGAACTCGAAAATCATGTTTTTACAAAATGTCTGTCTGCATAGCTGCCAACTTTTACGCATTTTTCCTACCACAAAAATTTTATAGTAAATATTGTCTTATTTAATCATCGAAATCTTATGATTAAACAAATGGAAAATCTCTGTACAATTTTAGTGGTAGCAAAAATGCATAAAAGTTGGCAGGTATACTGTCTGTGAGTATGTGAATCTGTTTGTCTACATACGACAAAAAAATTTGGGCTCTCTATCTCCAGAACTAATGAACGGAATTTTACAAAACTTTTAATTTTGCCGGACCTTGATAAATACAACATCTGATTGATTTTTGGTGCATATCGCTCCTCAGATGGCGCTGGTATGCTGCATTATTTACAATTTCTACAATAGCCATATCTCAAGAACTATTGCATGGATTTTCATGAAACTTTAGATTTAGTTAATACTTAATATAATATGGTTCTGAATACGTTTTGGTGCAAATGGTTCAACAGGTGGCGCTGCATGGTGCAATAGCTCTATCTCAAGAACTAAAGCATGAAATCTTCTAAAACTTTAGATTCAATTAGTCCTAGACAAAGATTAGTGTTCTTTAGTTTTTGGTGTAAATTACCAAACAGATTGCGCTGGAATGATACATTTTTCACGAATTCGCAATAAATGTATCTCAAGAACTAATGCATGAATTTTCATCAAACTTCAGATTCAATGAATACCTGATAAAAAATTTATCCTGATTAATTTTTGGTGTATATCACACAACATGTGGCGCTGTAATGCAGATTTTTTAAAGATATCGCAGTAGCTCTATCTCAAAAACTAATGCACGGATTTTCATCAAACTTCAGATATAAGTTGACATAAATTGTTATTGACTGGATTTTTGTTTAAACCATCTAACCGGTGGCATTGCTATGCTGCCTTTTTAAGGAAGTATTAACATGCATAAGATAGAAGAATGTTTTGGGATTGCCACAGCTGTCTAGTTTTATTTTATCCTTCCCAATATATAAGGAACTTAATTCGGTATTGAAAATAAAAGGTAGTACTTATTTGGCATTTCATAAAACTAAATTAAGCGTAGTAATAACCTTTCCTTTTTCATGTGTAGCTAACACAAAACCCTTGTTCAATATTTAAACTTGGCATTGTACTAAAAGAACTTGTGTAGAAAGGAGCTCGAAAATGAGAATAGGCGCTTTGGTCCCTGACGCGTTTTTCTAGATTTGAATTATACAAACATATTATTATAAGTTGTTACCTAGACTTTAAAAGCTGATGGTATGCAGAGTACGCCGCCCCCATCATTATTTATGTCCAAACCGTCTCTGTGTTTAAGGGTGAATCATTCGGCTAATTTCCGACGAATTTTCACAAAAATCATTATCAACAATGCTTTTATGCTTCTACTACGATAGATACATCTAGCTTTCCTCAACACCTTTGCTCAATGCCCACAAATCGAGGTTTGTGTATAACAGAAAAGTGTGCTTTTCTCAAAAAATATGTAATCTTGAGTAATCGCAATAGTTTTTCTGCAAGGTAACATCTATAAGCTCTAATCTTTTCATAATATTAGTTTCAGTAGATACGGAACTAGAGGGGGGGAACGGGGAACATATTTTCCCCCTATACTTTCGATGATATCTCTGAAAATATACCTTAAATTAAAAGAAATATATTATTGAGTTCTGAGTAACGAAAGCTTTCACAAGATACCCCAAATGATATACTAAGAAAAGATTTTTTTTTCAAGTAACTTAATTAGCCCCTTATCTCCCTTCTTAATATATTTGTAAATGTTTAATAATCTGTAAATATGTGGATCAATAGCCTTTATTACTTCCCCCAATTTGAGCTTTCCACGTTTCATAGTTTATCAGTAAAATGGCTGTGACTTACTGACAGACAGACACCGGAGTGATTTTATAATGGTTCCGTTTTCATTTTATAAGAATGGAACCCCAAAAATATTCTTTGCACCATAGATTCTAAAGAATGCATAGTTTAGTACATAATTCATAGATATATCAACTTTACTATGTTCGAAAAAGTGTAACGTCATTCACAAAAATATTCTTGAAGTTATTTTTTTTCCCATTGGCCATAATATACGGACTGAATGATGACTATATGAGCTACGTATTTATATAATTACGAACGTAGGTAAAAATTGATACAAAGCAGCGAATAATAATAAAAAAAAGTAATGGTATTTTATATCAACTAATTCAATTCTTTTGTGACTAATGTCTCATTATTGTAACCAAAATCACTACGTTCATTAAATTTAAAAGATATTCATTGATGCATCAGTCTGTCTCAACTCTTCTGATACATCCCCAAATTATGTGCATTATTTTGTGAATAGAGGTCGTCGATGTTACCGAAATAAGTATACAAGTATGCTTGAAAAATATGAGTGTAATTTTATGTTAATTACTGAAATATCTGAAACAAATAACATTTGATGTGACTCCTTTCGATTTTACGAACGTATTATAGAATACCATGGATTTAGATAACTTTCCGACACCCTGTAACCAACTTGATTCGAACACCGGGTCTCCACTTTTGAAAATAAAGGTGTTTTAAAACCAATTTAAAAGTTTTATAGTATCTTATAAAGTTAAGATAAATATTTTAGAACTGTTGAGATCAGGGTTCTCAATGCTTTGACCAACATTAGAGATTTGGCGAATAGGGAATAGAAAACAGTAGCTAAATGAAAAAAAAATGTTAGCAAAATAGATTCGGTACAAAACACTAAAAAATCTACTTTTGACCTTTTATTATATTCGTTGTTTTTTCTATGTGTTCTATAATTTTTTGTCATTCGTCAGAAAATAGAAAATTTTACTATACGCTTCAGAAATTATGAAAAATAATTATGTTCTAAATATCTCCAAAATGTATAAATGTTTTAAACTTTCATTTAGCGATAAATTGCTATGAGATTTTAGCTATAACTGTTAGAAAAAAATGATTGGCCAATTACATACATTACATACAACTAATAAGCAGTACGGTAAAGTCCAAACTCAACCCGCATTTCAGCAAAACTTGTCTAGATTTCGAAATTGTTACAAGTATTATTATTATTATTATTGATTTACTCACCAAATGAAGCATTTTGTCGCGATTTGGCGCAATGGCGAGCGACAGCGAGAACGCTGGTTGAGATCGAAATTATGCAAAAATAATTATATATATATATTTAAATATATATATATATATATATATATATATTACAATTATGTCGGAGAAAAATTCAACTATATATAGGTTGTTTCATAAAGATGGAGTCAACAATTTCTTGGATGTCTTTCAAAAAGATGAAGTCTTAAATATTTGTCCTAAGTATACATACTCGTCCTTCCAATTACAAAGCATCATTTTAAAAAGTGAAAAATTTGATGACATAAATTAAAACACCTGAAGGGGAGGATGGTCTGCTTGAGAAAACTCGCAAACTAAATTTTTTCTAGGCAATCGTAGGATAAAATTTTCTTATCCATTTCTGAATGAGTTATGATGTTATGTTGCTATGATAAACGGCTCTTATTTCAAATTATGAATTAAAACTTTATTGAAACAGTGAAATTTCGAATAAAATATTAAACAAGCCAAAATTTCACGTCAAACGTAGCAAATGAAGTGCGGTTATACTATAACGAACTTTAAAAATATTCAGATCTCGGTGTCATAGTATACAGTACTTCGGATATTGTATAAGTGTAGAAATATTTTGTGTGTCTTAGTGAATACTATCTCTTTTCTATTACACAGACAATAACCATTAGTAAACCTCAGCAACGTATACTAATTTCATAAAATTTGAAACAGTTTAATGTAATTAAAACACACCCCAAACAATGTTTCCTCCTATACCATTATGTAATGGAATAATTTTGTGTTTCCCTGTAAATTGACAAAAATATTCTTTGCACCACAGATTATACCGAATGTATATTTTAGTATATACTTCACAGATGCATGTCAATTCTTTTATGTTTGAAAGAGTGTAACATCATTAAAATTCGATTGAAACT
Organism: Maratus speculifer; assembly: GCA_964019185.1. Lineage (NCBI taxonomy): Eukaryota > Metazoa > Arthropoda > Arachnida > Araneae > Salticidae > Maratus > Maratus speculifer. The sequence goes on along the minus strand of OZ025290.1, from coordinate 248,693,015 downwards.
CTTTCCCTATTGTCCGTAATGTAACGGAACACTTTTGATTGTCCCTGTAATTGAACAATGCACCTGAATTTCATAAAATTTGAAATGGCTCGACACAATTATGCAAAAATTATAAATTTGAAATTAAAGCGATTTGGTCGGATAGTTTTTGCATTGTTTTATGCGGATAGACGGACGGACTGACGGGCAGACAGACGGACGGATTGACTGAACGGCAACTGTAGGTATATTTATTTATATGATAACAAACGAACCTAAAACAAAGATAAACTAAAAAAAAAATGACTGCATAATGCACATCCCAAAATTGTCAGGTACAGACCTGAGGAAGATGGGTTTCAATTGCTATGCATAGTTTTTGATCCAATAAAATTTCTTTAAATGAATTATTTTGTGCAAGTTTAACATTAAATAGGTCTTAAACCAATTCTTAGTTTTCTTTTATTTCAGCGTGTTTGTCATACATTTCTTTTTAATTTTAAGAGTTTTCATAATTTTATATGCAATGTTTTTTTTCTTTTAAATTGGGGGGGCAACAAAGTCAAAAACTCACAATAATTTTAATTACAGCGGTGGTAGCGGCAAATACTTTTTTTTTTTTAATATAAAGAGAAATTTCCTTAAATTTTAGATTAATAGAAATTAGTTAGCTTCTATGTATAATGTATTTGGATTTTTAAAAAGTATCATTTTAATGACGCTGTGGAAAAAAAAAACTTTAAATATTTTAAGAAATTCTTGCATAACCTTGAAAAAGTTTAAACTAAAACGTTGAAAAGTTTTAGAAAGTAAAAGTTACAACACGTCGCTTTCGCATTCAAATGATTTTTACATTAGATGAGAAAAACCGATAAAATCCCCCTCCCCTTTTTTTTGGTTCATTAGTCGATCGAAGGGAAGATGACAGACGAAAAAGAATTCAAGTGCAGTTTTTTTTTTCTTTTGTAAGAGTTTTTTCTAAATTAGTTTTGAGCATTAGATATTTTTTTTTTCTTGATCTTTGGTACGTCCTCTTAATCAGATTTATCACTGCTCATTTGATACCAAATTCAAACTTTTTTCATTAAATAATTTAGATAAAAACAAGTTGGAAATTGCACGTGAACGTATCAAATGAGGTGCGGTCGTACGACAACGAAGTTTTAAAAATATTAAGATCTTGCTGATATAGTAGAGCGTACTTCGGATACAGTATAGTAGTCGAAATCTTTGTGTTTCTGTAAATATTCAGGAAGTAATTTTTATTACAACTTAGCAACGTATATCTTATTCATAAAATGTGAAATAGTTGAATATAATTAAAACACGCCCCAAACAATGTTTCCCCGTGTAGCATTATGTAGTGGAATACTTTTGTGTGGCCCTGTAATTTAATAATAAAAATTATTTGCATCACAGATTTTACGGAATGCATATTTTAGTATATATTTCATAGATTCATGCCATTCTATTATGTTCGAATGAGTGTAACATCATTAAAATGCATTCGAAACTTTTTTCCCATTGACCGTAATGTAATGGAATACTTTTGATTGTCCCTGTAAATGATCTATGCATCCGACTTTCATAACATTTGAAATGACTCGACAAAATTACGTAATAATTATATGTTTTAAATTTCAAACGATTAAAATGCATTTGAAACTTTTTTCCCCATTGACCGTAATGTAACGGAATCCTTTTGATTGTCCCTGTAATTGATCTATGCATTCGATTTTCATAACATTTGAAATGACTCGACAAAATTACGCAATAATTATATGTTTTCAATTTCAAACGATTAAAATGCATTTGAAACTTTTTTCACCATTGACCGTAATGTAACGGAATCCTTTTGATTGTCCCTGTAACTGATCTATCCATCCGATTTTCATAAAATTTGAAATGACTCGACAAAATCATGTTATAATTATGTATTTTAAATTTTAAACGATTTGGTTGGGTAGTTTTTGCGTTGTTATATGCGGACAGACAGATAGACAGACAGACGGACAGACGGACAGACGGACGGACTGAGCGACAACAATAGGTGCTACGTATTTACATAATTACGAACGCACCTAAAAAGAATAAATTTATCATAAAAAAATCGTTCCGATTTATTTTTTCGTTATGTATGCCCGTCAAAACAAGAAATTTTTTGAACTGCCTAAATGTTGAGACTGACATATATATTTTTTAAATTAACACACACACACACACACACACACATATATATATATATATATATATATCCTCATGAGAAGAATATTCTGTATTTTTTCACATTTTTTGGAGTATGCTCGTATGAAGACTTTCTTTGTAAATCAAATATTTTGAGCTAATATATATTGCTAAGATGCATTACAAAATGCTTACTAGAATATGGTTAGCATTACTTTTATCATTAATTTACAGGGACACACAAAATGATTTGACAACACTACTGTTTATAACAATAAAATCTGGAAATGCGTTTTCAGTTGAGGTATGTGTTTTTAAATGTAATTATTTTTTTTGCATGTTATTTGGTGTGTAAAAATTTCTGTACATTCTACACAGGAATGCACAAAAGCTTTCTTAGTATTTCCATTTATTGACGGAAATTGTGAAGAGGAATGTTCAGCTCTGCTAAGCGTTTCCTATATGAACTAAATTTTAAAGTGGAATATGTATACAAATCATATACAGAACGTTACAAAATAATTTGGCTTGTTTTTTGACTATTAACAGAAACTTCTGAAATTGGGTATTCAAATATGTTTCCGAAATTTATTACATGTATTTCATTACCATCTTTCACCTTATTACACGGTGAAGTTTTGCTACTTTATTCTGAATGGGAAGAGTTTTATAATCAATACTTGACGAATGATTTTTCGTACTTATTTTGTACTAAAAATTTTCTTTAAATTCTACATTTTAAAAGATTAGTTAATGATGTTAGTAATGATGTATTTTTTGTCAGAAAAAAGCAACATTCAGATCACATATGTTGTAATACAAACAAATAAGAAAAATCATGCGTTAAGCATAGATTATGAAACACTTTCCAACACTTCCTGAAATCTTTAACAAAAGTTCCCTATTTGGGGTAATGAAGTGTTACTGTCCATAACCAAATATGTAATCTAATACTTTTGAAGAGTCCTGTGTTTGATATGTTGGTTGATACATATACTATATAATAAGGAAATTTAGTTTAGCAAGAAAACACGTAACAGTTTAAACATTTCTCTTGCAGCAATTTATACTATTAGAGGAAAACATACTTGCATACTTTTGTTCAGCCCTTTAGTTTACCTACTACCTTTATTATATGCCAGTATTTAGCAGAAATTTAATTCACACTAAAACACTCGCAAGACTACTGAAATCACACTTCCAGAAATTATCATCCAAAGGCGATCATGTATCCAATTCTTTGCGTGGCCCTGTATATCATTTTATCTATATTCTTCAAACATTTATTAGTAAACTGAATGCAGTTCAGCATGAAAATACATAACTTATTTAAAAATAATCTTTAGGTAAATTACGCTCATATTCAGTTACTTTTACATACTCTTTTGTGCAGCTGTGTATATGAACTATAGCAATTATACATACCATATATTATGTATAAATTTAATGAAATTTAAAAGCGCATATTATAATTGAAAAGATTTTTCATCCATCCATCAGCCATCATATATAGTATATAGTACTTCGGAAAAAATATACTATTTGAAATCTTTTGTGTGTCCCTGTAAAAGCTGTACACTTCGTATTACGCGTGAAATAACTTATATTAAACCTCAGCGAAGTATATCAATTTTATTATACATGCAATGGTTTAATATAAATAAAATATGTCACAAACAATTCCCACTTTACCATTATTTAATGGAATTCTTTTGTGTGGCCCTGTAAATAAACTAGCAAAAGCCATGCTTTGTTTGGATTCGCGAAGCATTTTTTTTATAAAGCATATATTTGAAAGTAACAATATTTTTTAATATTATTTTTGCATCTTTATTAAACAAAAACGTTATTTTATGTTTTGGCGCATTTTAATTCTACAAATGTAAGTTCAGCCAAATAACTACCAATTTCCTAGGAATTTTTTATTTATGATGTAAGACTGGCATAAAAAAATATTTTCGAAGCAAACTTTTACAAAATATTTTTAAATTTTCAATTAAAAATTCTTTTAAAGATTTTTTTTTTACAATTTCTAGTAGCCACTGGTGTTTTTTAAAGTTGTTTGAAATATGCATGTTTCCAATCTTTGTAATTAAACATCAAATAATCTTTGATAGCTATTTTAGAATAATGTATTTGAAGAGAGCTTGAAGAAAGTTACTTCAATATCCTATTTTCTGGAAAAACATTTGAAATCTGCTCTCGTCGATACTATGAATTTTTAACTGTAAAACTTTTTAGTCTAATTTCTTCGTTTTTATACATGTTAGTGCATGAGAATTTTTGATATTGTAGAATTTTTCGCAAGGAAAATTTCTATTGAATGCTTAATTTTGAAGGATTTTCACTCTTGACAACGTTACGTACGTTTTTAAGCCAACTGGTGCCTATATATTCTCAATATCTACAACTGCTTCATCTAATGTTAAACCTTGGAATTTATGAAATGTAACAGCAAAAGCTAACTGCAGAAGAAATTCTTTCCTTGAGCAATTTATGCTTCCATTTTTCCAGAATTCAATTATTGGGGGAATTTGTACGCACCAATTCTTATAAGTTAAATTACTGTAGTATTCAAATTTATCCATGATTATTCGCGATATCTGGTCTGGTGGCTTGTGATTTTCTTTAATACGTGCAACAAAGTCTAAAGTCTCGTTCACTAAACCCTTTTCGGTCCACAAATAAGAACGTAACATTACTTTCGATACAAATGATAAAGTAAGAAATGGTTGAAGTCCATTTGTCATTTCTGAATCGGTTAACTTTTCTTTTAGTACATTTATAAAGAGCTTGAATCGAAGCAACAAGTTCACGCAATTCTTTTAATTTTTCATTTATATAACAAATTTAACAATTAATTTTATTTGTTTACAGTTCTTCTGTTGCCACTTTACAAAAAAAAATCTATAATACAATTCTTTTAAAATGTTTAAGTGTCATTAGTGCAAACGATTTTGCTGAATAATGAAAACATATTTTATTTATTAAATTAATCATGATTCTATCTATAATCACTTACTCCATGATTTATATTTTTTTTTTTCTGAAAATATACGCGTTTCATTTTTTATTTATTTGCTAAAATGCGTCCGTATTGGAAATGCATGTAAAATAAATTAATTAAAATAATATTTTTTTAACGTTTTACTGTAAAAAAAAATATATTCTGCAAATCTACAGATCATATTTTATTTTTGTGTTTAATTTGAAGTCAAAATATTGAATAGTTTTTTTGTAAAGTGTACGACAAATTGTAATTTGAGTGGCCTAGTAGAGGATTCGCTTCGCTCATCCTAATAATAACTATTCTTTTCATTTCATATTTTACAGAATGCATATTTTGGTGCAAGTCGTAAATGCATATAAATTTTAATATGTTTGGCAGGGTAACATCTTTAAAATTCATTTAAAACGATTTTTTTCCATTTTTGACTGTTCCTGTAAATAAACTAATCATGTTAGAAACTTCACTTGCAATAGGGTTCGTGCTAAGGAAAATGTCAATAATTCCCGAAAATTTCAGGGCAATCCGAATATATTTACGAGAGTTAGAGCGCGGCAAAACGACCAAATGGTCAGGCGACCAGACGAACTGGAATCATAAACACTTTTCAACTTTGTTGGAAAGCGTTAAAAATGACATTGAAAATGTAAAGACCTTCCATAACCTTGAAAATGCAGGTTTGAAAAGTTTAACAGTTATATGTAATAAAAGCTTCTACATCGTTTCTGCGCGGGCAAATGATTTTTACATTAAACATGAGTAAACGATAAAATTATTTTTTTTGGCTCATTAGTCGATCGAAGGTAGTATGGCGGAGAAAAATTCAAGTGCAGTTTTGTTTTTTTGAGTAACATTTTTAAAAATGCATTTTTGAACCATAAAGATTTTTTTTTAAATCTAGATATTTCTTCCTAATAAAAGTTATCTCTTTTTTTAAACACCAAACTTTTTTAGTTAAAATCAGATAAAGAAAAACTTGGACTAAGCATTAATTTTCTTTTTAAATAAGAAATATATTTTTAATTATGGAAATCACAAATCTAATATGAAATTTCCAAATAAATCATTCTTACATGTTCACTAAGAAATAGATATACAATTTTTTCAAAACTGAAGAAAAAAATATTCCAAGAATATTGAATGTGGCATTGTTGAAAATTTTTTATTCATCGGAAAAGTGCCATTTTTAGGGTTTCGTTCGTCTGACGAAACCCTATTCGTCTCTGTTCTCCGTCTGTCATAGCGTCCGAAAACAAAAATTGTATCGTTCAGAGATTTCAAATTTTGTGTTCTTGCAGCTAAATACCTCGTGTTACACAACAAATTATAAAATTTTGAAAAAAATCTATTATTTTAATTAAATCACTTTCATCAGTGTCATCCATTCATTTTTGCGGTTTACATTTTAAAAGAGAACCTTAATTTGAACGTTTTAGTTGTTGTGTTTAGAAAGTGGATGGGAACGCTTTTCTGTTTCGTTCCACCTAAGAGGCCTAACATAATAGTGGGAGTACATTTGTGTTGAATGCGGGCCAGCAAAAACCCATAAAGACATGACAGAACTACATTGAATGCTCTTGACAGAGATTATTCTTAATGATAATGTTAA
>OZ025290.1:248374190-248686136 GCA_964019185.1 Maratus speculifer | reverse complement strand
GTTTATTATTTACATTGTTAAATTTTATTATTACTATATTATAAAATGTGTTATTAATTAAAAATACAATTATAAAAGTATTTTCACAAAGATTCCAAAATGGAACTGTTATGAATGTTCAAGGACTTACTCACACAAAAACTGAACTAATATTATAATGTTAGCTTATGAATTTGGACAGTTAAATGAATTAGACATCCTTGAAATGAGGTAATGAACTATGCCATTCCAAATATGACTTTAAGAGGATTTTTGAAACAAACTTTTAAAAATTGATTTCTAGATTTGACATTGTTAAAAAAGAATTTAACGTTATTGTTTTTCATTTTTATGTTTCATTTTTATGTTATTACTATGGGTAATTGCTTATATTTTCAAATTACTTTTTGATGTGTACTTTAAACAAGATTATATCTTGTATTTGTATTGAAGCCTATTTTATTGTATTTAAATTTGAAGTTATTCCACGCATCACCTTGGTGTTTTTAAATTTGAATTCTATATTTATATAAAAAAGAGAAATTAATTTAAATTTTTTTTATATTCAGTATCTAATTATTATTACTTATATCAACAACTTCGTGAGCTAAGTCTGCATCATCTCCCTTTCTGTGAAATTGCAGGTCTCAGACCTACTTTTTCACCCGTCTTTCTGGGAGGGGGGATTTGTAATAAAAAAAAAAAAAAAAAAAAAAAAAAAATTGCGCCATTTTTTTTTATTCTCTCTTAGCTTCAATTCTAAATTTGTGGAACATATTTCAATCTTAGTTTCGTAACTTGTAACAGCTAAAATTCTTTTTCTTACTTTAGTTGTTAATAAATTATTTCTTGCTTCTCAAAAAGGCGGGAAGTATTTCGTAAGCTTTTTACTTTCTGGCATATTCCTGCGATTTTAATTTTATTTTTTATTTTTTAACATCGCGTGACAAGTGTTACTACGCGTTGCTAAAGGGCTTAGTGTTCCGAGGAAAAAATATAGTTCTTGCCAATAGACCGCCTATTACGGCCAATTAGAATTGATCATTTTGTCCGTTAGAGGCTCGAGTCCATCCTGATTGGATTTTTAAAATGATTGACGCGGAGTAGGAGGGCGCTAGTTTTGTCGTGAAAATGATTTTTTCATTTGGCTTTTCAGGAGAGTAGAATGCACCTTTTCTTTAAACTATCAAGACGCGCGTTTTATTGCTCCGCTGAATTAGAATGCATTTTTTCTTAAAAAACTACTCGGAAGCCATGTCATGTTTCCCGAGAATGCGATTGACTTTCAAAAATTATTAGGATGCTGTTTCTTCTTTCTCCCCAAAATTCTAATATTGTGGAATGTAGCTTAATCACGGAGTTGGTGAAGTGGAAGTTATTCGATGAGAGTGCCAAGGTGATTGCGTGAAAGAACTTAACTTATTTATGAGTTCTAATAAAATTAATTTAAAGACTGCTTGATTGAACTTTCTTATGGGGAAATAGCCCAATAAACTCATCCACTGCTGGTCAAATTGCCGGAGCGACTGCTCAGCTCGTCCCACTGTCGATTCTTGGTAGTAGTAATCTGTTCTGCCTCATAGATGGTGTGCCACTGGAACTTGTACATTGTTATGGAACATCGATCTCGTCGAAACATTACATATATATATATATATATATATATATATATATATATATATATATATATATATATATATATATATATATATAAATAAATAAATAAATATATGTATATATAATTTTACATGAACTAATATTTCGAATGAAAGAGAATAGACTATATTTCAAAGCGCGACTGTAAGGCGATGGGAAAGTTTCTTCAAAATCCCTTACAAGTCCTATTCTTAAATGCATTTATTTCCTTATATCCTTTTCGAACTTCAGGATTTTCCCAGCCCCTTTGATTAATCTTACCACGGAGTTATCAATAAGAGAAAACCGAATACTAGAATAAATATCTCTTACTTCTCTGCTGTAAAGGAAAGCTATATTTAGCACAAGGTAAATTTTCCGAACCGAAAAAGGATACATCAAAAGGATATATTTTTGGGAGCAGATAAAATGCTAACTATAAACTATTGAACAATATCATAGTTGTTATATTTTCTATCCCAAAAGAAAGAAAAAATTAAATTAAATTAAAAATTATGATAAATATTTTGTAAATTCCAGTAATAATAATAAAAAATAAGATAATTTGAAATAGAAATAAATATACTATTTTAATTTGTAATTGAAAACAACTCTATTAAGTTCATTTAATACAAAAGGTCATTATAAAAAATAATATTCTTTGATCAAAATTTACACAAAACGCAAAAAAAAAACCTATGCAGTGAAGTGCACTGCGTACAAAAAAATCACCATTAACAAAAGAAATAAATATAAGAGTACGAGGCTTTAAAAAAGGTAACCCCCAATTTTATAAACATTCAATTTTCATGTAGAAAATTGACACCTAATGTTTTGAAGCATTTCGCACAATTTATCCAAAATATCCATTACGACAGGGGTTCTCAAACTATGGTACGCGTACTAGTACTGGTACTGAAGCTCTGTTTACTGGTACGCGAACGCCAATAACTAATACGTGAAATAAAAGTGAAAATGCACTTATAAAATGAAATAGGGTTCAATCCTCCTCCTCTTTCTTGATTTGTCCGTTCACCGTCTCCAAAGTGTCTACTCTCTGATATTAATGTTTTGACAGCATTTCGCCATCTCTTATTTTAACCTAATTTAAAAATGGTTTTCAATAAATAATTAATAATAATTTTTAAGTTTCACTTAAAAAGAAAATGGCCTGTTACATTATAGTCTGTTACAGGCAGTTATTCTAACTACCATAAAAATACAGTCCTCTATCATTCGCCATTTATGGAAAAAAGATACATAAATATGGTGAATTTAATGTGACGGAGATAGGGCTTTCAGGGTGGGTGTTGAAGTTCTCTGAATACCGGAAATTTTTTAAAGTTTTTTCATCTTAGCTAACAAGAAAATTTTCTGCTATGAATCAAGCAGAAGAAAATTTTATTATATTATTGGTTTTGGGCACCCACCCTTGTTTACGCCACTGTTAGAGTCATCCTTCTGTATATGTATAAAAGGCGAATGTATCATTAAATAGTCTACATTTTTTTCTATTAAAATACTGTATTTTGGCAATGTTCAAATTAATAAAATGTCCTTTTTATTATTTGAATGTTATTGTATAACAAGCGATTTAAGTACGAATTTAATAATGTAATTATGCAATTAAATTCAGTAAAATTTGCTCACATAAAAGATTGGAAAAAAGTTTTATTTTTGACATATTTCGTTTACATAGATGTTTCTGTATTAGCTTTGAGTTCTTTTTAGTGGTACGTCACACAGTGGGGTAAAATTCCGAAAATCTGGCCAAAAGTCGAAAAATAAAATCACCGGTTTCATAATATTGATTATATAGTTGGCTAAAGAAATGTTTGAAGGGTCAGAATCTGTATTTAGAAAAACATTTTCACCTTTTTTCTGACAACTTGCATCATTTCAAAAATTATGCTTGTGGAAGAATCATATGAGGCAAACAAAACGTGCAAAAAAAAAAAAACAAAAAAAAAACGATTCTTTTTAATAAGTACAACTTTTTTCTATATTATCCGATTTTAATGATTCAAAGTGTATTTACATGCTGATGATATATAGATTGTTTTCATGTATTACCAAAATTATATCAAGCACATAAAAAATTAAAAATTTCATGATAACTTTTTTATAATTTTTTATAAAATATATATTGTTATTTTACATTTAAACATTAAAAAGCTTAAATGTTCCACGGTGTTCCGCAACGAAATCTATTGGAAATAATAGTCTTAACTATTATCTAATGAATTATGAAAAACCAGTTGCCAAAAACTGCCATTCTGCATTTTGTGCAAGTTTTTGTAATAACAAGTAAAAAAAGTCACTTTTGTAGTCGCTTCAAAAATTCTCAAATTGAAATTAAAAAAAAAATAGTTTGTACTTTAAAAATTAATTTTACGATGTGATGCTGAATGCAAGCAATTCTTATTGAAAAATTATTTATCAGAAAATGGCAGCATTTTTGTTTTACTTTGTTCATTATTCTATTCTAAAAAAGAGTTTTGTAAACTGCAAGCGTTTCAGCAAAGTGTGATATTGTTCTATTTTTTCTTTAAATAGTGTGTGTTTTATTTCTTTAATATGTAACTAATTATTAATCCATAAATAACTGAATGAATGATTATTAACTAAATATTATATGCTTAAATATGTTAAAAGAATGTGTTCAATAATATCAAGTTTAATTTAAATTTCACCAAATCTACTATAATGGCTGTACAGTGATGATATTGGTTTATCACGGAAGGACATTTTTCACTTGGTGAAAAGCCACTTAAATGAAAGTATACCTTGATTTATGAAGATATCGAAAAATGTATATTTCTAGTCGACTTAAATGTCATTTTACGCTGTCATCATCTTATTTATCAGAGATATTTTTAAAACCTGTGTTTAGCGTTATGTTGGCTTGCTGTTGTACATTAAAAATAAGAAGCATATTCTGAAAATTTAATCATGGATATTTTTGCAATTTTTAGTTATTGTTTATATACTTTAATTATGCTAATTAAATTTCTTAATAGTTAGAAATAGTTATCTTCAATACTTAAGAAGTAATAGAGAGAGAGAGAGAAAAAAAGTTTTCGCCCTTTGTAGAAACATGTGCATTAAAGCTCAGCTTTTTTCTTTTTATTGTTTGTTATCACACTGGCTCACTGGCTGTTTTATATGAAGGATAAAAAGGCTTAATTTTTTTTTCTTGATTTTAAAAATTTTAAAGGTTTTTTTTTTTTTTTTTTTTTTTTTTTTTTTTTTTTTTTTTTTTTACTTACCCATCATACGTAGTATAGGGTAAGTCTTGCAATCGTTTTGAAAATCGAAAAAATTTTTTTGACGGATTTACACGTTTTAGATAGTGGAGATTCCGAAAAACATATTTTTAGAAAAAAAATTTTGCCGTCCGTCCGTCTGTCTGTCTGTAAACGCTCTATCTCCCAAACAAATTGAGATAGAGACTTGAAATTTTGTATGTAGTTAGTATGTAAGAATGGGACGAACCCTATTTAATATCAGCAACCTCTTTTATCCGGAACTATTTTTTTCGGACTCTCGAAAAATTCGTTCTGATGAAAGGTATATAAAAATTTTCGAATTTTTTTGTTCTAAGGAATGGACGTAAAAGGCAATAAAATAACACACATTTTGCATATAGAACGAAGTCGATCGGATTATTAGTTGCCGAGATATTTGTAATCTTGTTTTCTACCTTCTTCGATTTTTCATGACCCTGTATTTCATTCAAATTTCAATTCAGAAGTATATTTTTATTGGGAATGAGACGCTTAATCCGACGCAGTTAATTGTTAGTTAATAGAATTATTATTTTGGGAGTTATAAGGATGTTTCTTTTACGCAGTTCGGTATTACTTTCGAGTAGTTTGGCGTTTTATATAATTTGTCGAAATTGGTACATCAGCAGTTCTTTAATCTAGCATTACTATGTATATTAACAATATTTAAATTTTGTTTAGGAATTGCAATGCACTGTATAAATAGTTTCACATGTTTTATTTTCATATACATATCCATGATGCGTAAGTATTACGGTGGCCCCCAACGACTAGTTTTCTCTATAATTTTGCTTAGAAAAAATAATAAACAATGCAGAGTGATTTCCATCTATGAAAGCACTTCCAGACTATCACTTCGAAACCACCCACATGGTTTCGTCACTATCATGCTTTTATGTTTTTGTACTTTTCATAAAACTAATCCATGACTTCAAAATAAATCAAACGTTATTTTCACATCCTAAAAGAAATCTAGCAATTTTGCTGATTTTCATATTTATTTATTTGTTATTATTGTTATAATAGACGCGATTAAAGTTTCTGGCGTCTTAACATACAAACATTTTTGATATCGACTTCGCATAAAAAAATGTGTAATTTGAAATTTAATACGTGTAACTCCAGAAACTGTAGGGGCCTTTTGTTTATTGTTGTACGATTCATTTGCATTGTTTTAAGACGTGCGTGTATTAATACTATGCGATAATACTGCCACATGTTCTCAGTTACATAAATAATGGCGCCTTTCATTGAATACCCAGGGCCAAGATCCCAAGATGCATTCCTGGTTACTGAAATGTTGGACAGGCCTGCTGTACATCATATGGAAATGGAAAAAAGAAAATAGTTTATAACATTTGATGTTATACAGAAGGAATATTTCGCATAAATTTCTCAATGAGTATTTTAAATTTAAATCTCTACTTTTTTCTTCTATATTCCTAATCTTTATTAACAAAATGTCTAACATTCTAAAGAAAAAAATACTTTTGGTACCTAAAAACAACAAAATGAATAAATTCTCCTTTTGCTATGTGATTTGAAGTTGAAAATATATTTTACTACTCTATACAATGCATGAGCACAAAAGGAAAATTAAAGCCTGTAAAATAAATAAAGGACTGTTTAAAAGGATGTTTCGCTGTGTCACATGCCCTTGTAAATACAAGAAGTATTTTTAGAATTATGACTTTTTGTAGTGAAATATGAAAATAACTAATTTTGGAGTTTTTATCATAGGCTTCAGTTATATATCCTAAAAGCCACTGTTGCCAGATTGGGGACAAAAAAGTCCCTCAGATTGTTGATTGTCACCGTTTTTTTGAAATGGAAATATTCAGCCCATTTAAAAATGGATGAAAAGTTCAGAAAAAAAGGCTAATCATACTATATTTTAAAAAAGTGGTGACGAACAAATAATCCGAATTAAAAAAATCTTCAATATGGCAACACTGTTCAAAGCCCCTTTGGGTTACCTAAGTTTGGGTTTCATAGACCCGGTAACATACTCTAAAAAAAATATATATAGCCACTGGGCATTTACTGAACAAGACAGGTCTTGTCTTATCTCTAAACCGCAAGTCTCACACGTTTCAACTCGATGATGTGTTGAAGTCGCCAAAATTAAGAATTGGCTCTCAAATCTGCTCGTCTCGTGCCAAAATATGAAGAGTCAAACTGAAATATTTTTATTGTCCTTATATGTACCTTTAATGTGACAAAATTTCAAGCTGTTACACGATGACGTGATTGAAAATTGAAAAAAAAAATTGAAAATTGGCGCCCCGCTCTCTCCATCTCCTATCGAGATATAACAAGACAGACTGAAATATCTGTATTGTAGTTATAGGTATTGTTGGAAGGAAATAGACTTAAACTATTAAGTGAGCAAAGTATCATTTAAATTACCTTTTCTTTGATCAATTAGATCTAAAAAAAAAATATATCTCCACTAAATATTATTATTATTAATTAATAAGCTGTGATCGATTCTCTGGGAAAAGGTGGGAAATTTAATCAATTTTTATGAAAAATGATTGTGTTGTGTTATTTGAAGAACCTTTTCCTTATGAGACTGTTAGCGATTACGCTATTATCAGAAAGTAAAATGAAATAATCCCTAAATTAAAAGTAATTATTCTTAAAATTGAAATAAAATAAAAAAAACACATATTTCCTTCTAAATAAAATGATTCTCTACACTTATTAACAGTTAAACATAAAGTTTTATTTTCAGCTATGTACAAAACTTTGCATCCCCAAAATCATACATTTTGAGGAAATATCACCCAAACAAATTTACAAATTACTTTTTATTTAGAATTAAATTATTGGAAAAAAATAGTAAATGCAGACTCCCTATTGAGCTGACACATTATGATTATACATTCTGGGGGAAATATAGTAAAAGAAAGTTACTTCCCAGAACTCTGTATTCAATTGGAAGCATTCGGGCATTTTATGACAACACCAGCAGCACTCACACAAAATATCCTTTGCGTCTTTTTCATTTTGGGCACCGTCACATCTTAGATCATATTTGGCAACTGACTCACTAAAAACTATATATTTTTTTAGCTCCAACCTGTTAGGGAGGTACCAAAACTGTCATTTTTTTATTGGAGCATAAGATTATCTTTTGTTCTACTAGTCTTTCTTATTATTGAGTAAGGGATGAAATCAACCCTCCCACTGTAAACCACGTGGGATTTTCATAATTTTGGGTGCGGGAAAGCACAATCATAAATGCTAAAATCGAATTTTTAGGTTTTTTCTACCAAGATATGAATTGGCAGACCGATTGCGTTTTAACATGCGAATCGAGATTTAACTAATCCTAGATTTTCACCCGTGAACTCGATGACATGATTGTCTTCTGCCACTTCCGTGTCTATTAGTGAACATTATCTTCAAATTCTTGTCAAACATGGCAACATTCGGCGAAATATCGCCAAATATGAGGACAAAACTAAGTAACCATAAATGAGGATAACTTGACTATAACTTACTAATTTGGCGCAATTCTTATTCAAATTCAGTATTGACGAATATTCTTTTATGGGATTCGTCGAGTTTAGTTTCTTAAAATGTAGTTATATTAAAAAAAATTTCGAAGCAAGGAATAAGGAATTTTTATTGAATCCTCTAATTGATTTCTACTATTTTTAGCTTCGTGTGTTTGAATAAAATAAATCATAAAAAAAGGAATATGAAAATTATTTTTTTTCTCCCGGCTCATACCGAAAAATCTCTTTCCTAAATAGAGAGATAAGGGTTATATATCTAAGAATCGATGGTATACAATTTCGTCTGGACTTTAACTAATTCATGGAAATGCGGTGATACATAGATTTTTATAGAATCAACGTGTACAATAACATCTGGATTTTATCTGATATCTTTGAAGGCGCTGTAGGATTGTTTCTTGTAGAAAAAAAACGTGCACAATTTCGGCTGGGTTTTATATAATTCTTTGCAGGGTGGTGTAATTTTTTTATATCACTTATTTTTAATCAAGATTTGTACTAAGATTGTTGAATAAAATTTTGCTGTTATACTTTTAATGAAAAAAAAAAAAAATGGTATCAAGATTGCATTTTCATATTTACAAGTAAAATTTTTCAAGAATTCTGTTGATACTTAAATTATTACGTTAAATACTATTACGATGTATTACAATTATTGAATTTAATTATTAAATTATTTTTAAGAAACACGATTATTTGGCATTAAAAGGTTTAAAGAATATGTGGAAAAGGCATTATAAAATTAACAAACGTTACAGAATAGGAAACTAAATAACAATAACAAGTCGGAAATTGCACGTCAAGCGTAAAAAATTAGCTTTTTTCAAAAAAATATCAACCCGACTTCAAAAAAGCGCTAAAAAGAATTAAATAATTCTTTAAAATTCTCTAATGACAAAACGTTATCCAATAAGCACACATCGGATATCAGGTACCGGCATAAAAACGGTTAAATTTAATACATATAATTTAATATCCACCAAACACATATTTTAGAGATAATATTTTTTACAAGAGACGAATTTACATATTTATGATTTAATTTATGAATATATATATATAAAAAGTAATGAATTACTTTTTGAAGTCGGTGCTAAACAGCCAGAATTGATAACCATTTTCGTTATGGTACTAGGCACAATATATTCACAATTCTTATTATATTTAAAACAATTTGGCACCAACTTCAAAAAGTAATTCATTACTTTTTATATGTATATATTCATAAATTAAATCATAAATATGTAAATTCATCTCTTGTAAAAAATATTATCTCTAAAATGTGTGTTTGGTGGATTTTAAATTATATGTATTAAATTTAACCGTTTTTATGCCGGTACCTGATATCCGATGTGTACTTATTGGATAACGTTTTGTCATTAGAGAATTTTAAAGAATTATTTAATTCTTTTTAGCGCTTTTTTGAAGTCGGGTTGATATTTTTTTTGAAAAAAGCCAATTTTATTTCCTACTTTTTAGTTATTCATACTGCAATACTCAATTATGTGTGCTGACATATGATGCGTCATTGAAATGCGATGACTAAATGACGAACTTTCCTGGACTTTCATATATTCAATTTTCTGGTCAATTTCTTATCTAATTTTCAGCTATCCCAGAGCAACATACAATGTCGGCTGGTATCTTTGAGGATCTTTATGTTTTTAGGATGTGGTAACTTGTTTTGATATGATATTGCTCTTCGAAATGTTACTGCATTCATCAAACTTTATAGTCCACATCGATTCTTACGGACTTCGGAAATGGGTATGGAAAAGCTGACAATCCATCAAGTAAAGTGATCTTACTTATCATAAAGAGGCAAAGTGCTTTCTTACATATAAAAGCACAGCAAAATGACTCCATATATCAATGTATACCAAAGTGATTTCCTAGTATAGTCAAAATTACTCACTATTCAGTCAGAAAAAGTAAAAAGAAATATTCTATGAAAAATCGCGCCATTCTTCATCAGACAATCAGTACAATCTAATTCCCATAAAGGCTTGGGAAAGAAACAGTGATGATGCATGCGGAATCTGAAACTGATAACCCAAACTTAGCTGCCTCTATCTGAGAGTGAAAACATTCGATGCCCCAACACACGTTTTTGTCCAAATTATAACAATGCTAGGCATTTTCTATTACGCCTGAAAAAATTAGATTTTATGTGTTTTAAAAGTTATCAAGATTGACGATTATGGTCGACTCAACAAGATGCAAGAGTTATTAGAAAAATGCTTCCCCATAGGAATAGCATTAGCTCGCGAGCATTTCTTCGAGCGAGGTCAGGGGCCTAAAATAAATAACTAATGTTCGAAGGAAGAAACGAGACTTTTGGAATGTAGGTAGTTTCGACCCAACAGAATTTTTCGCAGATTTTGGAAAACGAATATGAAGCCGAATTTTCGGTCGATCTCTATACAGGGTGTATCTGAACTCTTGGGCAAAACTTTAAGGGGTGGTAGTACACATCAAGACAAACAATATTGAATAGGAAACTGAGGGTCTCAAAAGTCTTCCGAAGGAGATAGCCGCCTTTAAAGTTTAGGCTCCAAAATTTAAAATAAACATAAAACACGGAAAAATTCGTCAATTGATTTGCGGTTTTCACTAAAACTATTCTTTATATTAGTATTTTCTTGAAAATAAATTATAAAGATAAATTTTAAAAAATGCCGATAGAGGGCACTTTAGATTTTGGAGTAACGAACAATTATTTTTTGCAGTTATTTTTTGACTCTCATTAAATGTTTTCGAAAGTTTAGACTTTGAGCACAAAATCTGAATAGTTGGGAGTGGTTAAGTAGCAAAACTGAACTGTGTTCAGAGGTTCAAATTTCAAATGATTATAAAACAAGTTAGAAATTGCACGTGAAGCGTAGCAAATGAGGTGCGTTCGTACTATAAGTTTTAAAATATTCAGATTCTGCTGATATAGTAGAGCGTACTTTGGATACAGTATAGTGGTCGAAATCTTTGTATTCCTGTAAATATGCAGGGAGTAATTTTTATTATACTTCATTAACGTATATCTTATTCATAAAATGTGAAGTAGGTTAATATAATTAAAACACGCCCCAAACAATGTTTCCCCGTATTACATTATTTAGTGGAATACATTTGTGTGGCCCTGTAATTTAATAATAAATATTCTCTGCATCCCAGATTGTACAGAATGTATA
This sequence comes from Maratus speculifer, assembly GCA_964019185.1. Taxonomy (NCBI): domain Eukaryota; kingdom Metazoa; phylum Arthropoda; class Arachnida; order Araneae; family Salticidae; genus Maratus; species Maratus speculifer. Next base: position 248,674,523 of record OZ025290.1, on the reverse strand, counting down.
TTTTAGTACATACATCATAGATTCATGTCAATTATATTATGTTCAAATGAATGTAATGCATTTGAAATTTTTTTTCCCATTGATCGTAATGTAACGGAATACTTTTGATCGTCCCTGTAATTGACCTATGCATCCGATTTTCATAAAATTTGAAATGACTCGACAAAATTATGTAATAATTATATATTTTAAATTTCAAACGATTCGGTTGGATAGTTTTTGCGTTGTTATATGCGGACGGACAGACAGACAGACAGACAGACAGACAGACGGACAGACAGACGGACAGACGGACGGACTGAGCGACAGCAATAGGTGCTACGTATTTACATAATTACGAACGCACCTAAAACTAGTCGTTGGGGGCCACTGTAATACTTACCCATCATGGATATGTATATAAAAATAAAACATATGAAAACTATTTACACAATAAATTGCAATTCATAAACAAAATTTAAATATTGTTAACTAGCTGTTACCCGTGACGTCGTTCACGTAGCGTTAAAAAAAGATAAACGCTTTAATTAAACAAAACGTTTCATTAAAAATAATTTAAAAAACATGCAGATATCATATACCAGGCTATGCAGTAGTTTTTTTTATAGGGGACTTTAAGAACTCAGTCAAATAAATGGAAAATGTGTTAGATAATATGAACAATCGCGAAAATGAAATTGCAACCATTTATACTGTAGAACAACTGTAATGCACCCCAATTGTACAGAAATCATGTTGTAGTGCATTTCAGAAATCCCATATCAAAGAAAGAAAAATCATGTGTTAAACATAAGGTAATAAAGAAATATCTAACATTTCCATAATACATAACTTCGCCGGCCCATTCTTTTCTGTAGCTGTGTATATAATCTATGTGTTTGTAAATATTCTAAATACAATGTTAAAATTTTGCTTAGTTAGAAAAAGTATAACGAAGATTAAAATTCACCTTTAGCAACTTCTAATAATAGACAGAAACGTACTTGAATTATTTTGTACAGTCCTGTATATTACGTGCAAATATTTATACGACCGCATATTTAGCTTAAATTATTCAAGCAAAAAACCCGATTCAAATTATTGAATTCATATTTCCGGGAATCGCTATTGCACAGGTGACCATATATATCCAGTTTATTGTACAGTCCGATACATGATTTATTTAAATTCTACAAACATCTCTTATTATACCAAATGTAGCTGAACTTTAGGATGCATTAGTTTTCCTTAAAATACATACGATAATTGAAAAAGCTCTTCAGCTATCTTTTTTAATAGACCATACTTTGGATACAATATCTGAGATCTGGACACAGGTCCAACATTTTTTATGCGTCTCTGTAAATGAACAACAAATGTGATGCAAATCATACTTAACTGCAAGCATATTGTAGTAAAGTTCAGTATTTATTATTGTATTGATTATCTCCGTATATGAATTTCATCGTGTTTTAAATAGTGCAACGCAATTAAAATACGCTGGGAATATTTTTTCCCCGTAGACTATTATATTACCGAACATTTTTCTGTGATCTTATAAATGAATGTTAAATCTTTTCACCCCATTTTCCACATAAATCCTGTTTTAGTACACTTCAGAAACTGATATCAATTTCAATATTATTAAAATAACCTTTATAAAATAACATTATTAAAATACGCTGCAAATGGTTTTTCTTCATAGACTATGATATATTGAAATACTTTTGAGCTGACTGTACGCACACTATAAGTACTATACTTAACATATTCGATAGTAACCATGTTCTTGTGAACCTTAAAAATGCATGTAAATTTCATTACATTTAAAATTATGTAACATTATCAAAATACACCACAAATGATTTTTTCGCCGTAGACCATAATGTAAAGTCTCCTTTTGAGTGCTCCTGTGATTCAGCTATAATTGCTACCTGGTTTATTTTCAATGCCGCACATGCTATGGCAAATCTCAATAACGAATGTTATTTTCGCATGAATCTCACTATATTTACTCAAGTTAAAAAACGGACAAACAGACGGCAGACCCCAGGCACTCGGCATCCGGTATACAGACAGGTTGAAGTCGTAAACACTTTTAGACCATGTTAGAAAGTGTCAAAAAAACCGTAGTTTCCGTAAAACGAAAAAAAAAAAAAAAAAAAAAAAAAAAACAGAATTTTTGAAAATTTGAAAACCTATACTTTGTTTCAGATATGACGTTACATTGATATTTTTAAAATTCTTAATGGAAAGTACTCCTGTGACGTTACAATTGGTAAAAAGTTGAATTTTATAGCCTCGAACCGAAAGAAAGAAAAAGGTTCATTTTTATTACGGATTAATAGCTGAAAAAACTACTAAAATGTTTATATTCTTGTAAAGTGTGAAGTTATATATTCTTGTGAAGTCTTCTAAGTGTAAAAGAAATTTTATATAATCGTCTGCGTGATATAAGAAGAAAAACAGTATTCCTCTGACGTCACAATTGGTAAAATCGCGATTTTTAACCTCGAACCGAAAAACAGAATAGGGTCCATTTGTTTATTTCATTTTGTTTTATCACGTGAAAATCTTTCAGTTGAAAATTAATTACTGAAAAGAAATAATTATTCCGGTTTTTTTATTTTTTGGCAACGAAAAAAGAAAGGTGATTAAATATTATGAAAAATTTTTCAATTTATTCTGTATGAAAAATAGTGAAATGTTGAATTATTTAGAAAAATATTTCAATAAAATAAATAAAAATTAGCCTATGTTCATTTCAGACCAATAATCTATCTATATACAAAAATTCAAAGACATTAATCCATCCGTTTTGAAGCCAAGTTCATTCCAATTTTCGGACACACTTTCACATTTATAATATATATATAAGGTATACATAGTAATGCTATATTAAAGAACTGCTGATTACCAATTTCGACAAATTATATAAAACGCCAAACTATTCAAGTAGTACCGAACTGCGTAAAAGAAACGTCCTTATAACTCCAAAAATAATAAATCTATTAACTAACAATTAACTGCGTCGGATTAAGCGTCTCATTTCCAATTAAAATATACCTCTGAATTGAAATTTGAATGAAATACAGGGTTTTCATGAAAAATCGAAGAATGTGGAAAACAAGATTATGAATATCTGGGGAACTAATGATCCGATCGACTTTATTCAATATGCAAAATGTGTGTTATTTTATTGCCTTTTACGTCCATTTCTTAGAATAAAAAAATTCGAAAATTTTTACATACCTTTCATCAGAACGAATTTTTTGAGAGTCCGAAAAAAACAGTTCCGGATAATCGAGGTTGCTGATATTAAATAGGCTTCGTCCGATTTTTACATACTAACTACATACAAAATTTCAAGTCTCTATCTCAATTTGTTCGAGAGATAGAGCGTTTACAGACAGACAGACAGACGGACGGCAAATTTTTTTTTTCTAAAAATATGTTTTTCGGAATCTCCACTATCTAAAACGTGTAAATCCGTCAAAAAATTTTTCGATTTTCAAAACGATTGCAAGACTTACCCTATACTACGTATGATGGGTAAGTAAAACGGAAAAATTGGTCGATTCGTTTGCGGTTTTCGCTAAAACAAATCTTTATATGAGTATTTTTTTAAAAATAAGTTATAAAGATAAATTTCAAAAAATGCCGATAGAGGGCTCTTTAAATTTTGGAGCAACGAACAACTATTTTTTACGGTTATTTTTTGTATTTAATTAAATGCTTGCAAAAGCTTAGACTTACATTTTGTGACTTGAATATGATTTTGAAATATGATTGACGATAATCAATGGTTCTCTAGTATCTGTTAAATTACTATTTTAAAAACTCTAATACTTTCTACGATTTTAATTGAAACAAGTTGGAAATTGCACGTGAAGTGTAGCAAATGAGGTGCGTTCGTACGATAATGAAGTTTTAAAAATATTCAGATTTTGCTGTTATAGTAGACTGTACTTCAGATATAGTATAGTGGTCGAAATCTTTTTTGTGTAAATATACAGGAAGAAACTTTTATTACACCTCAACAATGTATATCATATTCATAAAATGTGAAGTAGTTTAAAATAATTAACACACGCCCCAAACAATGTTTTCCCGTATAACATTATGTAGTGGAATACTTTTATGTGGCCCTGTAATTTAATAATAAATATTCTTTGCATTACAAATTGAACAGAATATATATTTTATTTATAAACAATACTTCATAGGTTTATGTCAAATCTATTATATTCTAATGAGTTTAATACCATTAAAATGCATTTGAAACATTTTTCCCCATTGACCGTAATGTAACGGAATACTTTTGATTGTCCCTGTAATTGATCTATGCATCCGATTTTTATAAAATTTGAAATGATTCGACAAAATTATGTAATAATTTTATATTTTAATTTTCAAACGATTCGGTTGGGTAGTTTTTCGTTGTTATATGTGGACAGACGGACGGACTGAACGGCAACTATTGGTGCTACGAATTTACATAATTACGAACGCATCTAAAAACGAAGTATTTGACAATAAATGAAAATAGCTATAGGGTATAAATTAAAAAATCTGGAATCAAAACCATCTTTCCCCCCTTTTTTTTTTCTTTCACACTTTCAAATTATGGATAAAGAAAAATGACAATTCTTTATAAATTAAAAACTTTAAAAAAAGTAAACAAAAATGTGAGTAAGTGTGATCGCAGATCGCACAGAGGGTTTCGTTTAATATTTCTTTCAAAACAACTTATCCTTTAATTAATAAATCAAAATTGCTAATTTATAATTATTAAATTCTGACATACATGATAGCACCAACAAATTTAATTTTAAAATAATTATAAAAGGAAGTTATTTATTTTTATCAAATTAAAAATGTTCAAATCAAATTATCTATCTATCTATATAATAAAAGCCAAGCGTATCTGCGCGTAACGCATACGCATTTTGTGAATGGCAACACTTTGAAATTTGAAATGAAATTTCCATTTTGCATTTTTTGCCACTACAAATTTTTAAACTTCTAAACATTGCACATTTTCAATTGTTACATCGTCATATAGAGAAAAAATGCAATTTAAAATGCAATGTGCTTTAAAACTGTATCTTAATTTGTTTTTGAGACATTCCTTTTTTTTTTGTACCTTTTAATACAATTTCTATAATCATGGCAACAGAAGTACACCATTATTACTATTAAAAGTATACTATTAAAAGTAAAGGGGAAAAGGAAAATAATTTTAATATCTATTTAAACTTGCGTGCAACAATTAGAAGAAAGAAACAACAACAAATGAACTAATGATATTTGAAAAAATATTTTAATTAAAATAATAGTATTTTTCAAAATTTTATGATTTGTAGTGTGACAAGAGGTATTTAGTTTAAGTACACAAAATTCAAACTGTCTCACTAATATAGCTTTTATGTACGGACAGATAGACAGAGGACAGAGACGAATAGGGTTTCATCAGACGAACAAAACCCTAAAAAAGAATATTTGACTTTTTTTTTTTTTTTTTTTTTTTTTTTTTTTTTTTTCATTTGTCAGAGGCAATATTTTATGAACAAAAATTAGGAGAGTTGCACCGTTGCTTTGCAATCTGGAGAATTTTGATGAATGCATGACACAATGAAGATGCATGGGTAGAACTCATTTTCGGCAACAGTGACATCAATGATGAGGAAGAATTTTTAGGCTTTTCATGTTCTCCGTAAAAGCTGCAATTTATGAGCTGATTGAACACGCATAATCTGCGTGTGCATTATATGCATGTCATAAATGCATTAAGTGTAAAAAAGAAAAAAAAATGGATATGAATGAATGGCTAAGCATTGGCGAAAATACATCAGCAACAAACAATTTAACGGACAGCGAGATCGCTCACGCTGTGTTAAATAGAACCGACGATAATGCTAGTAGTAGCTCAGAAGACAGGATAAACAACTGGCAGAAGAAAAGGTGTCACTAGAAAAATGCATAAATTTGATTGGAGAGTAATTATATGCTTTAGAAAACCAAGATTGTATTTCCGAAATAGACATTCTTGATTTGTATAAAATACAAAATAAAATTGTTAAAAAATGCCTCCCCCCCCCCCCCTCAAAAAAAGAGGGAAAGAATGTTGAAATCGATGTTTCCGAAATTACAAGAAATGAAATATATTTTACTCTTTATTAGATTTTTTTTTCTCTGTAACATACGAAGTAAGTTTTTTTTTTTTAATATCTAATTTCCCTTTTTCTTACATAATTATCACTTAATAAATAATTAATTATGGCTGAAAGCATTATTAGAATATAGCTCTACTAGCCGTCCTTGGCGATCAGTTTGGTCTCCCTTAAACTCAGACTAAGCATTAAATCATATCGCTTTTATTCATAATTTCTTTTAATTACTTATTTTTTTCCAAATTAGAAGATTCTGCTAAAAAATTAGGCGCAGATGTCATATATGCACCACATTGGCGCAATTGCAACAAAAAGGCTAATATATGCCTCTCATGAAAACCTGGCAATTGTTATTTATTCTTTAATAAACTGCTTATTTTCTTTTTTAAAATGATATAAATTGTTCTGTTCTATAATTAAATAATTAAACTTTTTTTATTTATTATTACTTCCTTTTTAAAGTAATAGAAAAAAGCTAAAAAATATATATGTAACTGGTATTGAAAACAAAGTTTTCGCCAAATTGGCATCAGAAAAAGAATCGCACCAATGTGGTGCGCATATGACATCTGTGCCGATATATTAAGCACTTGGTATTTTTATGTTAACTTGGCGCATCGCCAAATATTGTATCCGTGACATTTTTTCATTAATTTCATTTAAAATATATTTAATAATATAATCCTTTCACTGATTTCATTTATAATAATGTAACTTTAATTTGACACTGAAACGTTTAAAAGTCATGATTTTTATTTATTGTTCAAGCCAATAGAAAAAAAAAGACAACAAAAATAACGATATTTTGAAATTCCATAATTGCAGCGAAAGAACAAAATGTAAACAAATCCAATTTATCACGGCCTAGATACGTTTCATTTGGGCGCTGCCATTAAACAATTAACAAATAACCGCGATTTTTGTGCCACATACGTTAGCGTAATATATATATAGATTTTTGATATTTCTTCCAAAATCCGGCATAGTCTCAGAAGGATGAGATCAGGTTTTTAAAGTTATACTGTATTTGGAACTTTACAGCTCATTTTCTCAAAATGATGATCGTGTCACTTACCACCTTTATCATCTCTTTAAATATAACAGAATGTAGAGCAGGAAAAGCTTGGGAAGTAACGTTAAGTGGTCCGGGACACAAAAATCTTCAAATTTTGTATTAAAAAAAAATCTGTATGAATTTTGTTTTATCTTTTTATGTTTAAAATGACGTTTTAATCACATTTCTATATTAATCAGAAGGAAAATTAATATTTTTTCCTTTTACTTTCTTCTATCTTCAATAGAAGAAAGTATTGTAATCGAAATTTTTTTCGACTTCTGGTTTTTGACGTATTTACACGTTTTAGGGGTCAGAGATTCCAAAAAACATGTTTTTACAAAATGTCTGTCTGTCCGTGTATCTGTGTGTCTATATGTCGCCATTCTAGCATCAAAAAGTGTATGAAGTTATGCATAGAATTGAACCAAATTTTTTGTCAATGTTTTTAGCTGTGGCAAGCAGGTCCTCCTTCAGTTTTGAAATATTCCGCCGGAAGGGGGCGCTGCAATCGCGATTTTTGCGCCGTTTTCAATATTGTACCGACCAAAAATATATGAAGTTATGCATCGAATTGAACCAAATTTTTTGTGTATGTGCATGACTATGGCTAGTTGGTCCTCCCTGAATTTGAAAGTAATCCGCCGGAAGGGGGCGTTGTAATAGCCATTTTTGTGCCATTTTCACTATTGTACCGACTAAAAGTACATGAAGTTATGCATAGAAATGAACGAAATTTTTGTGTAAGTGTATGGCTATGGCTAGTTGGATCGCCCTGAAACTGAAAAAAATTCAATAGAAGGGGGCGCTGCAATAGCGAATTTTATGCCATTTTCAATATTGCACCTCATAAAAGTGCATGAAGTTAGTTCTAGAACTGAACTAAATTTTTTGCATATGATTATTTTTTGGTAAGGCAAGCAGGTCCTCCCTGAATTTGAAAAAAAAATCTGCCTATCATTCTATTGTCCATCGGCTCGTGCAGAGACGGAAATTCGTTTCTACTCCGATTAATTGATTAAAGCAGAAATTTAAGATGAAAATCAAAGTTGGTATGGTATTGAATTAAAATTATTAAAGCATTAAAATGAGTAACTATTTTTTTTTAAATATTAAAATGTACGTATGAGATAGAAGAAAGTTTTGGGATTGGCACATCCAACTAGTTTCGTTTGTTTTCAAAATCTAACTTTCAAGCAATTGTCGTCATGAAACGACTTCTTGTGAAAATGATTTTTTCAATTTAAATTATTGTAAATCAAGAACCGTTAAAGAATAATACTTCAAACATGGAGCATGCTTTTTAATTTTTTTTTTTTTAATTTTGATTCAACAAATTTGAAAAAAATATTTATTTTTGAATATATGATGTTTTTTTAAAAGTTATATCATTTCTTGATAAATGTTGAATAAAATTTAATTCTGTTTATTTAAATGAAAAAAAAAAAAAAAAAAAAAAAAAATAAAAATAAATTCAACAAATAATATTTCCTGTTATAACCATTTTAAATTACCCACTTTTTAAATAAATTCGATATTATCGTTATTATTATTATTTTTTAAATTATGAGTAGTTTTATCATGTGATTTTGTTTACAAATAATATTGTTAACCGCCATAAAATAAATAAATAAGTAAGTAAAAATAAAATAAAATAAAATAAATACATAAATAAAAATAAACTAAAATAAAATAAATAAATAAATGAAATAAAAGTAAAAAAATCCAAACTTTAACTCAATAAATAAAAATTATTTCAAAATGTGCCCCGCACCCCTTTAAAGCGAAAATAGATGGAAAGATTGTCTCAGTCAATACGTTACACATATTATAAACAGCGAAATCTATCGAAATGGAGAAATGGAATCTCTCACGATTTCTCTCCTGTCTTTGCAAAATCAATTTCAAGACACGTGTAGTGACGTCAAGGATAATTTTTTACGTATTCTTCGAACAATTTTCTTTTTCTGAAATTATTAGTATTATTTTCCATTTCACACAAATATTGCTTGCGTTTTTATCTTTTTGAAACTATCTGTTGAATATTTTAACATGTTTTTCGCTTACTTTTATTCAAATTATAATACTTCATGTGCCTTTATAAATATATATCCCCATTAGGGATGGGACGAATAGTGATTTCGCCGAATAGCCGAATACCGAATATTCGGCCAAATTTTAGGCCGAATACCGAATATTCGGCCGGCCGAATAGTAATTTTTTTTCCAATAAAGAAAATAAATTTTGATTATATATAATTTAAAAAATAAGAGCTCATTAATAATTATTACTCTTAAATGTGCTTTTAAATGTATTTTTAAATTTGAAAAATTTATTTTAACACAAAAAAATTATGAAATTGCATTATATCCTTTATTCTAATGTACATCAAATTGATTTTCAGTAAGTCTAGAGGGGAAAATATTTCCATTAAAATATGAAGAATGTACTTCACTTTTACTATCAATTGATACTTCTTACATCCAAAATCAATAATATTCTTAATCTCTTTCTCTCTCAGAACTCACAAGGACATATTTTCTGAAATAACCTTTAATGAAGTAAATTTGATCATTTAGAGTTTGTGTCCCTAGTGATAAGCAAATTTGTAAGAATGAGACTGTTTTGAAATCAGATGCCAAGCTTTAAATTATAAATTACCTTAACCCTTTCCGGCACGGGCAAAATATGTAGTAAAATGAGAAAGTATCGACTAGATCTACCAGAATTCACAAACGAATTTTTTAGATAGTTTGAATTCCATAATTTAAGCTTTTATTGTAAAAGCAAAATTTTACTAAGACATTATTGGTGCCGTTTACAAGTTTGGAATTAAAATTAGGTATCCCAGATCGAGCACAGTGTGCCGGAAAGGGTTAAAGCAAAAGGTTATGCTTAAAGTAGAATGCATATGTTAACAAAATCTTTGACATTTGAATCAACACATACAATATTCAACTTATTCAACAAACATTAAAAGGATAAACAGAAATTGATAACAACATGAAGGAAGAAAGATTAAATTAAAAATATATACATAATAATGTTGCATATTTAAGTCAGTAATTATGCAAATAATTATTTAAAAGTGAAAATTATAGAATGAAAAAATTATTTTGTTTTGAGTATTTAGAATTTATATTAAAATATTTATAAAACCATCATCATAAAGCAAGTTGTGTCATCTAATGTGTATCGAGTTTGACACCAGTTCTGCTTTCAGATGTACCGTTGTATTTGGAATGGTGATATTATATTTAATTTTGAAAATGAATCTTCGTTAACACCAGGGTTGGAAAAAAACCAGTTTTTTTTTTTTAAACCAAAAAAACCGGTTTATTTGGTTTAAACCAGGTTTTTTTGGTTTAAACCGGGTTTTTTTAAAAACATCTTTTTTTATTACGTATACATATTAATTATTGATCAAAATAGACATTGTTGGATACATAAGTAGTATAACTTCATTTGAAAATAATTTAAATTACAAAATTACAGTTAATTTATGCAGAAAATTGAAAAAAATCATATTTTAATTTAAACAGTATTAGTAAATAGTCTTATGTTTAATGAATAAATTGCTATACATAGTGAAACAGTGACAACCTGAAAATCTTTATATACAATTTTTTGTTTACTAATAATGCACATTTGATGTAGTTTGATGAATATAATATTCTTTTCCACAATTATTAAAAAAATAAATTTCAAATACTTCTTAAAGTTTTGTTTTTTGAATAACAATTTAAAGTAAACAATTTTAGTCATTAGAATCAGCAGATAAAAGGGGGGAAATACTCTAGTATAGTACTATTAAAATGCTATAACTAGCACTCAATTTTTTAATTCTCTCTTATTCAACTTCATATTTTGATTTCCTCAGTCAAGAAAAATTTCTTTTACAGCTTAACCAAAATCTTAAAGATCATTTTATAAGCAGTTCTGTAGCTCCATATTCAAAATTACCATGTATGTTATGACAGATTGTTTTAAATAATCTGCATTTTTCTAAAATTAAAACATTTTATACTAAATAATTGATTATTTTAAACCTATTTTACCTTTGAAAAATTCAGATGTTTTAAAAATTATCTTTAGAGCAGTGGATCAATACTACTAATTTCCATCCTATGAGTATAAACATGACCTAGAACCACTATATTTAAAGCTTATTGCTAAAATAAAGTATTAAAAATAAAAATTATTTATATCCAATAATTTCAAACTCTTAAAATATGTAGAAAAAAGAGAAAATGTCATTAGATTTCTTTAAAAAAAACCAATTGGTTTTTTTGAGAAAAAAACCATTTGGTTTAAACCGTGGTTTAAACCATGGTTAAAACCAATTGGTTTAAACCGTGCCAATCCTGGTTAACACACCTAGTGAATAAATGTTTTCATTTCTTACTTTATAGAAAATAAGTTATGAATTTCATAAGAGCCTTTTTATATGTGCATGGAATTTGCAGACATTAATAAATATTCGAGAGCTTTAGAATAAGGCAGTGTTTTTATATCTTGAATTGTAATATATCATTCTCTAATGATGACATTTCCCATACAATTAAATCTCCAACTTGGGCAGCATTTTCTAGAATATCACTAACTTTTATAGGAAATACAGAAAGGCTGTATATTTTTTAATATCTGAATAACTCTATATTTTGTAAGTAAGAGTGAGAATGACTTCATAAATGAAGTAGCCAATTTGGATTAGAGAAAAAAAAATTGCAAGAATGAAATTCTTTAAATCCGAAATTTATTTGGCAAGATATCTTTCACTATTCGGCGAGATTTTAGCAATATTCGGCAAGATATCTCTAAATATTCGGCTACAGGTATTCGGCCGAAGTATTCGGTCAACAAGCCTTCAATATTCGGCCAACCGAATATTCGGCAAAAGGGCCGAATAGGCCGAATACCGAATAGTGGCCGAATATTCGTCCCATCCCTAATCCCCATCTTACTTATTGGAAGATATTTAAAGTTACTTCCCACGTATGAATTTCGTTTGTTTTCATAAAAAATTTCTGCCGGGGCAAATTTTATGTTTTTATATATGAAAAAAAAAAAATAAAATCATATAGTAAGTGTTTTTAGGCTAGTAAGCGACTCTGCAGGGAGATTGTATAATTACGCGAATAAAACTCAATTCCATGAATAAAGTTTGCTTCAGTCTTCAGAAAGTACTTTTGTAATGGTCAATTTTATGTTTTAATTAAAAACATAAACCTCCTAGTTAAGGATTGACATTCAATTCGGTTGATATAAAGAGTAAGCGTAAACTGCAGCAGTAGATCTATTATTTGATAGAGGAAAAGAAAAAATCTATGTATATATACAATAGGATTGGGATTTTTTAAAATTTAATTTTAAATAAAATAAAATTGTGTGATTGGGTGTCCGTTGTGGTTTTATCAGGGCCGGGAAAAATTACATTTGCCTGTCATAGGGAAAAATCTTACTGATCGTGGGGACCACTAAATTTTTTTTAATTAGGGGTCGAATACGATTAAATTTTTAGTGATCTGAGACCAGCGGACCACCAAGGATATCGAACACTGATTATAATTATCCAAAATATGCTAATAATTCCTAAAAGTGATTAAAAAATCCTTAAATGTCATATAAATACCTTTATTCAGATCGACATATGTTTTATCGCTCAAAAGACCACATTGTCAAAATCTTTGTGATACAAATATTTTCGCAAAAATATAGCAGATTATGTATCAAAGAACCTTTACAGATGGATTGTAAAAATAGTAAAATAATTAATCGACCAAGATTTTATTTACCGGGATTCCATTTTCTGGGAATCAACTGGGATATTTTTACGCAGTGAGAATATTTGCAATAATTCAATGTCCCTTAAGGGAGGTTAAAACAGTGGAAATGTTCTCTATGCAAAGTATCGGTTTCCATTTTGTAACTCAGTTGAGTTACCTAAAGTTGGAGAGAAATACTTTGCACGGTTAGAAACAATAATAGAAGTTAATTCACACTCACAAATCTCTATTTTTACTTTACGTTTGCACTTGTTCATTGTACATGAGGTCTCGCGATTTTATTTACCAATTTCTTGTTTTTAAGAAAATTTCTGTGAAAGTGTTTGTATTAACAAAGATCTTGAATTTGTCGCGGTTTGAGAGATGAAACATTTGTCGATCTGAATAAAAGTAATTATAATGTCTTTTAAATATATTGATTATCAATTTTAGCAATTTTTAGCGCAGTTTAAAAAACGTAATTATAAAATTATGGAATTTTTAAAACACGTTTTCCTCATAAACTCGCATTAAAGTGTTTTTTTGTTTTGAACTGCCCCTTGGCCACAATTAAACAGCGATAAAGTATGCATGTTTATAATATTGTAAAGATATATATAAATTTTATATCCAAGAAAAAAATGATATAACACATTTTTTATGCTCTGAAATTTGGTTTAGGTAACTCTCTCTAGGAAAACAATTCAAATTGATTTTTCTATATTATTGTTTTTTTTTCTTATTATTAATAGGTCTGAGTTTCAGAGTAAAATCATTCAATTTATTTAGATATTTCGTCCTGTATCATAGAAGGCAAAGAAAACCTCACATTTTAATGTATTTTCAAACACAACAACCGTAAAAAATAGCATGACTTAAATCATTTTCAATCTAAAAAGAATCTGTTGTGTAATATTTAATGCACATATTCGTGAAAACGAAATGTGTTATGCAACGTGAGATGATTTCTGCAGAGAAAAAGCGTAATTTCATCAAAGATATGAAACTTTATTTGAAAGAAAACTTTTATGTCTATTGAGATATTTGACTGCAAAAGATTCGCCATTTCTTTTATGTGTTCTTATTTATTTACTGGTGCTCTTCATATGCAACGGGATAAAATAAAAATCAATTTGAAAATAAGTTAAGCAATTATCATGGAAGCAATAAAATAATGCACCATTTACAATTTCGTAAAACCAACTATTTTAAAAATGTGTTATTTGACATTTCAAAACTTATTGATGAACTTAGAATTTTCATTCACATAAAATGGATATTTATCGGTAGAAACTCTGAAAATGCAATCATTCAATCATAAATTCAACACCAGCGCCATTTTTAATACAGTATATAGTCGTGTATTAGTTGAAGAATTTCAGACAAAATTTAAAAGGGGAAAATGGGAGCCGACTTATAACGACGAGTAAATTTAAATAAAAAACAAATTTAAATAATAAAATAAGAAAAAATGAAGCAAATTATTCACATTTATAAAAAAAAATGTAATTTAACAAATTACAGCGATTATTTGGAAAATAACATTTTCAAAGACTAAAATTTTAAAGACTTATAAATAAATTATATTTTTAAATTAATAAGCATAATTTTTATTATGATAATAACGATTCATATATTACGTACGCCATGCATTAAACATTAATATTTCTGGACCCATCATAAATAAATTTTAAATGAAATTTCAGCTTTACAGTTTTCGGAACTGCAAATTTTTAAACTTCTAAACATTGCACATTTAAAATTTTTACACCGTTGCTTAGAGAAAAATATGAACTTTTGAATGAAATTTGTGTGGAATCTTTATCACAATTTGTTTTCAAATTCTTATTATTTTTAACCGACTTCAAAAAAGGAGAGGAGGTTATCAATTCGACGCGTATGTATTTTTTTTTATGTATGTTCACCGATTACTCCGAAAAATATGAAACCGGTTTCTGTTATTTTTGCTTTAAATGAAAGAGAAGGCTCTAGAATTGGTACCACTTCCGTTTCAATGAAATTGGTTCAATATATTTTTAGTAATTAAGCAAAAACTAATAAAATTTGTGATTTCTCGCAAATTAAAAATAACACGCTTTTTGAATAAGCTCGCCGAAAGAAGAGCTGTCAGGATGGCCGAGCGGTCTAAGGCGCCAGATTTAAGTCCTCTGTCCCTACCCGCAAAAACGCTCGCGAACTAATGCTATTGCTTTGGGGAAGCATTTTTCTAATAACTCTTTCGCATTTTGACATTTTTAAATATTTTTTTTCTTTTTTGCATTGGATAGCCGAGGTCTCTCTCGCGATCACTCCTTGATTACTTTTTCGATTTTGGTCGCAGATATTTTTTATAAAGTTACTTTCACTTTCTGAACCGGTTTTGAAAGTGAAACTAACTTTATAAAAAATATCTGTGACCAAAATCGAAAAAGTAATCAAGGAGCGATCTTGATAGACCTCAGCTATCCACTGCAAGAAAAATTATTTAAAAATGTCAAAATTTGAAAGAGTTATTAGAGAAATGCCTCCCCACAGGAATAGCATTAGCTCGTGAACGTCTTCACGGGCAGGGACAGAGACCTTAAGCTCTGGTTCTAGAGAACATGGGTTCAAACCCCACTCCTGACTTAATTTACAATAATTTTTTTCGTATTACAATTTTTATTATTAACCCGCTTCAGAAAAGGGAGAGGAAGTTATCAATTTGACGCGTATGTATTTTTTTTCTATGTATGTTCACCGATTACTCAGAAACTATCTAACCGATTAATTTGATTTTTGTGTTAAATAAAATAGGCTACTCTCGAATCGGTACCACTTCCATTTCATTAAAATTGGTTCAGTATATTTTTAGTAATTAAGCAAAAACTAATAAAATTTGGGATTTCTCGCAAATTAAATGTAACACGCACTTTGAATAAACTCGCCGAAAGAAGCGCTGTCAGGATGGCGGAGCGGTCTAAGGCGCCAGGTTTAAGCTCTGGTTCTCGAAAGAGTGTGTGAATTCGAACCCCATTTCTTACATAATTTACATCCATGTGTAATTTACAATATATTTTCCGTTTTACAATTTTTATTATTAACCGACTTCAGAAAAGGAAGAGGAAGTTATCAATTCGACTCGTATGTATTTTTTTCTATGTATGTTCACCGATTACTGTGAAACTATCCAACCGATCAATTTGGTTTTTGTGTTAAATAAAAGAGGCTACTCTCGAATTGGTACCACATCCATTTCATTGAAATTGGTTCACCATATTTTTAGTAATTAGGCAAAAACTAATAAAATTTGTGATTTCTCGCAAATTAAAAGTAACACGCACTTTGAATGAGCTTGCCGAAAGGAGCGCAGTCAGGATGACCGAGCGTCTAAGGAGCCAAATTTAAGCTCTGGTTCTGAAAAGCAAGCGTGCATTCGAACCCCACTCCTGACAAAATTTACATCCATGTATAATTTACAATATTTTTTTTTCGTATTATAATTTTTATCAACCGACTTCAAAAAATCGTTAACTTTTAACTAAAAAGAGAAAAATAAACTTTTCTACCAAAAATTGAACGGACTTCAAAAACTACTGCAAAGTGAAAAATATTTTTTTTATATAATAGTAATAAGAAATTAAATTAAGAGCATAGTATTTACCATGCGTATTATTAAATTTATGTACACTAGTTTCTAACTTTAAATACCATTTTAAATTCCTTTTCATTTAGGAACACATACCATATTTGTATTTCTGCATACATACAAGTATTGTATAAATCAATTGTCATACTATATGATATGAGAAAGTGAGTTTTAAAAAACTCGCCTTAACCAAAGATTTAAAAAACGTATTTTCTCTACCAATCTATTCTATTCTTAAATCTGCATTGAAAAAACACAACAATATAATCAAGTTGAAAATTGCACGTCAAGCGTAACAAATGAGGTGCGTTGGTACTATAAGGAAGTTTTAAAAATATTCAGATCTTGATGTAATAGTATGCAGTACTTCGGATACAGCAGAATATCCAAAATATTTTGTGTATCTCTGTAAATACTGTCTGCATTTTATTATACAGAGTTAATTTGTAGTAAACCTCAGCAACGTATACCAATTTCATAAAATGTAAAATAGTTTAATGTTATCAAAAAGCGCCCAAAATAATGTTTCCCCGTATAGAATTATATAATGAAATACTTTTGTTTAACCTTGTAAATTAATAACAAATGTTCTTTGCACCACAGATTGCACTAAATGTATATTTTAGTATATACTTCATAAAGATTCATATCAATTGTATTATGTTCGAAAGAGTGTTACACCATTAAAATGTATTTGAAACTATTTTTTCCTATTGGTCGTAATGTAACGAAATACTTTTGATTATCCTGTAATTAAACTATGATCCGATTTTCATAAAATTTTAAATGACTCCACAAAATTATGCAACAATAATATAGTTAAAATTTCAAATAATTCAGTTGTATAGTTTTTGGTCTGTTATATGCGAACAGACAGACTGGTAGACAACGGATGAACGGGCAGACAGACGGACTGAACGACGACTATAGGTGATACGTATTTACATGATTACGAACGCATAAAAAAAAACCAGTTCTCTATTTCTGTCGTTGTAAAATGTTGGTTTATAATAAAAACCATTCGATATAGTTAGCGGTTTTTCGCGATTACTCAAAATTTGATTTTCTTGATAAGGCGAGTTTTGAAACTCGCGTCTTCATATATCTAAACAGAAAGCTTGTATCTAAAACGATAAGGTTCGACTGTCTTATTTCTGCACTTTGAAATTCTTGTAATATCTAATTTGTATTGAGAACAGATTTTAACAATACTAGGTATAGCCCGTTATCGGAGTGAAAACTCTTAAATTATAATTAATGAGAGATCATTCAGTCGAAGACGGGACCCACCACGTGAAGGCGATCTCTATTAGGCCCCACCCATTTTTTAATGTGGTTGGCTTTCCAGTCTGTCCACTACTTACCAAATAATTAAGGATATAGAACATTATATAGAATAATACATACTGTCTCACCACCGCCCACTGACACCACCAATTTCTCAATCTGTCTCATTTTCTCTTCTTTTTCTATTCTGCTCTCTTTTCTTCGCCAGTCTTTCTTCTCGGTGTTCTGGGGTTTCGTTTGCATATCTTTTTTTATTGTTAATGAAGAGGTCTTCCATTTGTTCTTCCATCTGTTCTTCTTTCTGTTCTTCCATCTGTTCTTCCATTTGTTCTTCCATTTGTTCTTCCATTTGTTCTTCCATTTGTTCTTCCATTTGTTCTTCAATTATATTCGACGATTCACTGTTTGAGAGCCTATCTGTCCTTTTATTTATAGAAGTTCAAAATGAAAAAAGATTTTCTTAGCAGACGATTTTTTGTGATAAATACATTATCTGTTTTATATTTCTTCTGCTTTATTCCTTTTATTTATAGAGTTCAAAATGAAAAAAGATTTTCTTAGCAGACGATTTTTTGTGATAAATACATTATCTGTTTTATATTTCTTCTGCGTTTACCTAAGCTGTGTAAAATATAAAGAAAAAAAATATGACACTCAAATGCAATGCATTCACTGTTTGAGAGCCTATCTGTGCCTCAATTAATTAATTATCCTCTTTATTCCTTTTATTTATAGAGATTAATTTCATTTTTTGGAGTCGGTGGCAGTCAAGCCGATTTTTAAATTAAAATTAAACATCCAATGCAAATCGTAAAAGAATAAAGTTAATTTTTTAAACTAAATATTAAATAGTAAAAAACTCGTAAATACTTGGATGTGTGTCTATTGGAAAATTACATGTAAGTTGGCTTGGCTGGCACCGACTCCAAAAAATCGAATTAATGTAGATAAATATAATAATACGCATGGTAGGTAAGTACTATGCTCTTAGTTTAATTTCTTATTACTATTATGTAAAAAAATTATTTTTCACTTTGCTGTAGTTTTTGAAGTTGGTTCAATTTTTGGTAGAAAAGTTTTTATTTCTTTTTTCGTCATTGAGGTAACAGAAGTAATTCACTTTTGGATGTTAAACATGGATCAATCAGAAAACGAATAAAATAAAAAAACAGAAGTATTCATTTTTGGACATTAAACATGGACCAACCAGAAAACGAATAAAATAAAATAAGTTGCTGAATTCAACCAATAAAAAGATTCAGATATACTTCAGATTTCTCAATTCTCTAACGAAAACAACAACTATTTCCCAAACAGTTAAAACAATTTAAATAATAAATAAAAAATAAATTCGCAGATAATTGGCTAATGGGCAAGTATTTTAAGTAATCACATGTGGGTCTAGGTTGAAGGGAAAGATGAAAGCAGACAATGAGTCATTTCCCTGTGATTGACAAAATAAAAAAGCTCAACAATAATATCCATGTAGTTGTTCTGCTTAGAGGTCTGTACGGGCCAAAATTTTCCGGTCCGAGGCCGGCCCTATCCATATAAAAAATAATTCGGCTTTGTTTTATTTCTATTATATACGATGCTACTTGGTTATCAGTCGACCAATTTCACCAATTTATAGAAATCGTCAAACTATTCGCCAAATTACTCAAAAGGAAAAATGTTGCCATTCTAAAAATTTTAGTTTAGAAAATTAATGAACTTAGGTTTTAAAAAAAGTCGCTATCGAAAAGGATTACTTTAACTATTACGGTTACTTATGACGTAGAGACGTACCAAGTATGAAATTTGATTTATTCAGATGATTTCGGACAAAAAAATACAATGAATATTGGACCGGCCGTAAGCTCATTTAAATAATCAATGCACTTTACACAATAAAAGCTCTTCAGCGGACTGTATCACTATAATTTTTAATTCACATGCATAAAAGAACACGAGAACCGACATTTACACATCTCCTCGGATCGGTGTCTCGAACACAACTCAAGGTATTAGAAAAAAATTTATGTAGATGGCGCTTCTGGCGGCAACAAATATTTTTCATAATTAAATACGGAGTTTATTAAATCAAACTATAAACAGATATTTTTAAGATATCGCATTGTCAATAATATTAAAGCATTTTAAATGCAATAATGGGATTTATTAAGGGACATAAAAAATATCAATGTTAACGGAAGTTCGTAAAAAGTTAGTTTCTTTTTATTTAGTCAAAAAACATAGGCTGATATAACCATAAAATAGCATTAATATAATATATTATATTTTTTCTCATTTAATATCAAGAACTATCCGTTAGCTGGCATAAATTTTATCTTAAATGACGAAAAAACAAATAAATTATCGAATTTAAAATCATTTGATGATTTAGCAAACAAGTGTGGCGTATTTAATATAGAGTGAGTGTGACCTTTATGTTCATCCATTATTGGCATTTAATCTTACAGTTTGTCGATAGTTCTTTGGCCTACGGGCTAATCAAGTAGTACCTTAAATACATTGTACTCGCATTAGAAAATAATAAATACTTATGTATATGAAACAGTAAACAGGTTGACAGAACATACGTTGCCAATTTTTTTTTCCTTCCAAGAAATTTTCTTCAAGTACAGCTACTGAAAAAGTACCTTTATTTATTTACTTATAGTAGGGGGAACTGGGGTACATTGATACAGTTTTTTTCTAAGATTTTTTTTGGTGTCAAGAAAGTAGAAAATTCAAGTTTTTTTTCCATGAGGTGACAGCAAAACTTGTGTAGTATGTTATAAAAATGTACAATCATTGTTTTATATAGTATTTTTGCATGTAATTTTAAAAAAATCAAAAAAAGTAATTTGTATCAATGTGCCCCATCCCCGGGGCAGATTGATACGTTTAAGAAAAATGACGACAAAATAATACCAATGCATATTTTTCATAAAAAATGAGTTAGAAAACCATTTTATATTTATTTATAAAAATTCAAATCATTTACAATTTATTTTTAAGCAATATTAAAGCAATCAAAATTAAATATATTATGACCTGATGTTCTGGCTGTTTCTTGTCTGATTGTTGGCTGTGGTAACTTTGTCATATCTAGCACTTCAACCCCAGCATTATCTTCTTTCTTATGAAAGATGAAAAAAATACCAGTTTTTCTGTTTATAAATAAGTTCATAAACAGAAAATAAAGGATAATTATATTAAAAATTCTGTTTATAATATAAGTATCATTTTCTGTTCTGCAGTTTGTTTCTCTTACTTAACATTTCTCATGTCGAAATTACTTTTTTCTCTGAAGAATCGATATAAATTCGAGATTTGCCAGAATGCCATCCTTTTCTTTTATTAGTTCTACTAGCACTAGATACTGGGGAAGTTCCTACGTCTTCTATTTTCAAAAATACTATAAAATTTTCTAATATAAAGAAATTAGAGCTATTTCACTTCAATAAAAACTAATATTAGAAATTTTTCGTGAAAAAAAGGTTGGATTAAGGAGTGTATGGTAAAAAAAAATAATAAAAGATAATGAAAATATGAACTATTAAAGGATTTAGGCTGTATCAATGTGCCCCGTCATAAACTGTATCAATGTGCCCCATACAGCGATTTTGAATAAAATGAGTCTCAAATCCAACACTTCACAATATATCTAACAATAAATAATGAGGAACTGATAAAGAGTAGCTGTACTTACCAGGGAGAGTATTCATTTCGGTTGAAAATACTGGAACAGTTGTATAATAGCATTTCAATTGTACAACTCAAATTTACTTTTGAACAACAAAAACAATAAATCACCCCTCCAATTTCATCAAACTGCTGAATCATTCCAAGATTTTCTGTATGTAGTTGAATACACTAGCATCACCTTTTGGAGCTGTTGTGAAACTTCCTGCAATGACCCTGTGAGGGGTAGAGGGGGTGTATCAATGTGCCCCATGTATCAATGTACCCCAGTTCCCCCTACTTTTAAAATGATGAAATAAAAACGTGTAAATTAATTGCATCTGCTATATGTATTTTAAATTTATGTGTTTTTAAATGAAATCATGTACTTTAAACAAAGTCAGTGACAGTTTTATATTTAAAATGAAATGATGGCGAAGGAAACGTCACCATCTGAACCAGCTAACATAAAAGTAGCAAAATGGCCGCCTGGAGTATAAAATATGAAGTGGTCAGACCGGAACTGTTGATGACAGTCACATGACTTAAGCTTTTATAATACAGCAAAACTGTCAACATCTCTAGTGAGAAACTGGGGCTCTCGAGGTAAAGAATTTAGCTGCAGAGCAGCGGGTAGTGAGTTCGAATCCCGTTGGTTATAAGTTGCATAAAATTATTTTTTGTTTAGAAATGCTTTTATGTTTATTTCTTTTTCCTTCGAGAATATTTTTATGTTAATTGCTATTCAATATCTAGAATATTTTTAGTCTGGAATGTTTCATTCGAGAAAGTACATTGAATGTATTTAATTGGTGTAGATTTCATTTCAGTTGAGAACACACTAATTTTTTCGTTCGACTCCATGGTATATTTTTCATATCCTGCATTTTATATGGTAATGCAATGCCTTTTTTGACTATTCTAATACAACAAAATTTTATGGTGTTTTGAAAAATTTATAAATTTTGATAGCAGCAATTTTTTTTTTTTTTAAGGTATTAGAATATCTTCAGTTTTTATCAAAAATTTAAATGAGTATCTTTAAAAAATGCTCTGACGAGAACCAAAAAAGGTTAATATGTTTTCAAATAGGAAAAAGAATTTGACAAGTGCTTCTATTAATAATTGAGCACGAGAAAGAACAAGGGATCCCTTCTTCGCTACAACTCACTTCAATGCCAACTTTGAAAAAATCATATTTGCGCTTTTCCCGTATAAAAGAAATTTGTGGTACTTTAGTAGAACTTCCAACCGTGCTTTAGATATTAACTGCTCTATTCATTCTGTACTGTACTACAAATCGATTTTCTATGCAATGTTACACTATGAACATGCTTGGTGGCAGTGCATGAATGTGATACGCTGCAGGAACTTAGGTTTTTGGTACTATGTCGCCTTGCCTTACATTTATGTCTAAACAAGCTGAGACTTTACTGGTTTACATCTTTACACTACACATTTTTATAGTAACTGTGACTGATTTCTTTTCATGAAAAAAGTGCAAATATGATTTTTTAACGTTGGCATTGAAGTGAGTGGTAGACAAGAAGGGATTCCTTGTCCTTTCGCATGCTCAATTATTAATAGAAGCATTTGTCAAACTCCTTTTTATGCTTAAAAATATATTAACATTTTTTTTATGCCCGTCAGAGCATTTTTTAATACTAGTATTACGATGTTCATTCTAATTGCTAAGGAGGTGTAAGGAAGATTTTAAAAACAGAAAAATATTTTATTTAACTGTTGACATGTTTCAACTCATCAACCAATTCATTTTCAAAACAATTAAAAATGATTGGAATAATTAAAAATCGGGCGGAAAATGTTCTAAAGTACGATGTCTACGGAATTTTTAGGAACAAAAATTTAGAAATTTCAAATGGTTTCTATGTGTAACACAAATGCTCGTATAAAAAGTTTTTTCAAATCAAAATTTAATAGGGTGAAGTATGTCAAAAACATTCTAATAGCGTTCTCAATTACGATTTTAATGGAAACTTGAAATATGATGTTCGCCTGCTATTTTTAAGACACAGACATGTGCACAGGACAGTTTTTGTAAAAATTTCAAAATTTAAAAGTGTGCAAGGGTACAAAGAAGTTTATATCTTCAATTTTGGATTTTTCAGTTAAACGACCCAGCGTCATGCAAATTTTTATTGTCTGTAACCTTATAAGCATCCTTGAATATATTTATGAAAACCCACAGCCATAAAAATACAGTGAGATCTAATCCTTTCTGAAGATTGAATAAAATCTATATTGAATAACTCACAACATTTTTAATAGTTTAATGCAAATATCATGTTAACTAAACTTGTTATGTAATACGAGACATTTTCTGGAGCGAAAATGCATAATTTGATTAAAGATATTATTTACTACCAAATTTATTTGAACAGAAACTTTTATGTTTAATAAGACATTCTTATTTAAAGAAATGCCTCATCTTTTTTATTTTTTATTTCCTCTTTTATTTATACTTATTTATTTACTGGTAAAGTTTACCCCCTGAAGCATAACACACTAAAAAAACATATTAAAAAAAAAAAAAAAGTGAAACAAGGAAGCGATAAATAACGTTTGACATTTCTTAAAATAAACCGTTTATAGATGTGTACTTTGACATTTTAAAACTTAAAACATATTGGCGAACTTGAAATTGTGTTTACACACAATGTATTTTTTTTAGAAATATTTATATAAGCACACATTTATTTTATATTGCTCATTTTCATACATAAAGAGCGCCGTTCTTATTAATCTTTTTTTAGCATCATCTTAATAAACTTACCTTTCATTCCGTTTTTAGGTGTGTTCGTAACTATGTAAATATGTTGCATCGATAGTCGTCGTTCCGTCCGTCCGTATGTCTGCATATAACAGAGCAAAAAGTAATCAACCGAATCATTTGAAATTAAAAACATATAATTGATGCATAATTTCGTCGACTCATTTCAAGTTTTATGGAAATCGGATGAATAATTTAATTACAGGGACAATTACTGCCAAGGGGGAAAAATAACTTCAAGTGCATTTTAATGATGTTACACTCTTTCGAACATAATAAATTTGGTATGAAACTATAAAGTATATATTGAAAAATATATTCCGTACAATGTATAGTGCAAAGAATATTTATTATTAATTTACAGGGCTACACAAAAGTGTTCCATTACATAATGGCATAGGGGGAAACATTGTTTGGGGCACGTTTTAATAATATTAAGCTATTTCACATTTTATGAAATGGATATACATTGCTAAGGTTTACTACAAGTTACTTCCTGTTTAATAGAAAGCAGACAGTATACAGAGATACACAAAAGATTTCGGTTACTCTACTACATCCGAAGTACTGTATGCTACTACACAAAGATCTGAATATTTTTAAAACTTCATTTTAGTACGAACGCACCTCATTTTCTACGCTTGACGTGCAATTTCCAACTTGTTTTACACTGTGCAGCATAACAGTTAAAAAAAATAATTTCGACTTCCATTTGTTTGTAGACTCGTTTTCTAACTTTCGTAACTATTCTTCAATTGATCACGCCAGAGATATATATTATTACATTTACTAAAGAATATTTTTTTTTTATCGAAAATGAAAAGTGAGTAGCATTTTTAGCATCAGTTAAAAAAAAAAAAAAAAAAAAAAAAAATAGAAAAATGTATAATCTCATTAAAAAAAGTAAAAAAAAGGAATTTGGTTCATTCCTTGATGGTAATTAATTTAAAAAACATTATTTTGAAAAATCGCATTTTAAATTGTACAGAGAGTTTACATGATAGTACAAGATATTCACGTATTGTGGACCATGTATTATGTGTCAGCTGTAAGTTACTAACTTTACATCTTTAAAATTGAAATATAACACCTCAGGATAGTTTTTAAAACAATAGAAAGAAAGTAAGATTGGTTGACTGTTTTCAGACCGGTAAGTTGTTTTGAATAAATTCATTTCTTTGTTTTGTTGATGAATTTTTTTTTCTAGAGTATCAAAAATACATTTTGTACCAAATTTGCATACTTTTCTTTAAGAAGTAAATTTTCGTTCAAAATATAGTTAATTTTGCATTGCATTACTCTTTATATATTTTATATACTTTAAATAACTAGGTTAGTAAAAGATTAAAACTTAAAAAATGAGCATTTTGTTAGTTTGAGGGGTGGCCTATTTCCGATTTATTATTCCTGAAATTGTACAAATAAAGGACCTGGGGACCAACCAGGGTTCTCGCTTCCACTCACCATTGCGACAAATCGTGACAAAATGCTTCATTTGGCGCATAAATGAACAATCAGACTCGTCAAATTGCGAGTGCTCAATTTCCGCTCCTTTTTGTAAATGGTTATTGTTGAGATTCTTATCCACTTTACTGTTCGAATGATGATGCTTTTTGTCGTCAATTGAACAATGCCATTTACATTAATATTTATAGAGATACTGACCAAACACCAACTCAGCTTAGTAACAGCCAAAGACAGAGAAAAATTATATGATGAGTATTTCTCTGTTGTCAGTTTATCGCCATCTATGAGTCGGTAAAATCACAAACAAAATTATTTGCATTAATCGACAAATCGAGAATAGTTTCGCTGAAATGCGGTTTTAAATTTGCTATTTACCATACTGTTTATTAGCTGTTATGCAAAGTATCATTCGCCAATCATCAATTTTTTCTATCGGTTATAATCGAAATCTCATAGGAATTTACCGCTTAAAGTATGTTTGAAACATTTACACATTTAGGAGGCAATTAGAATGTACTTATTTTTAATAGTTTCTGTAGCATGTGCAATATAATTTCTATTTTCTAAGCAATGACAGAAAATTCTGTTTATGTGCAAAGTATCATTGGCCAATAATCAATTTTTCTAGCGGTTATAAATGAAATATCATAGGAATTAACCGCTAAAAGAATGTTTGAAACATTTAGGGGGAACTGGGGCACATATAATATACCCCCTCCACTGCTCACAGGGTCATTACAGGAAGTTTCACAACAGCTCCAAACGGTGATGCTAGTGCACTCAACTACATGCAGAAAGTCTTGGGATGATTCAGTAGTTTGATGAAATGGGACGGGTGATTTATTGTTTTTCTAGTTCAAAAGTAAATTTGAGTTGTACAATTGCAATGGTATTATACAACTGTTCCAGTGTTTTCAATCGAAAAGAATACTCTCCCTGGCAAGTAAAGCTTCTTTTTATCAGTTGCTCATTTATTATTTTTAGGTAAATTATGAAGCGTTGGATTTGAGACTCATTTTATTCAAAATGGCTATATGGGGCACATTGATACAGTCTATGTCGGGGCGCTAATATCCAAACACTCAAGGCCACAGCACCTTGTCGAAAAACGGAGCAGGCCAAATGAATTTTGGAGAAAAGCGCTTTCCGCGTGTACGCGTGCAGATGTTACTTTCGATTAAGGTAGTGTAGCAAGCATGTGCATCTGTAAGGGATTATTTTATGCTAAATAGTGTCGTTTAGGGCCTATAAAGAATAATAAAAAACATATTATTATCACCTCTGATAGTTAATTACAGACAATTAGTGGTATTCATTTAAAATACAGATATGTGAAATGTTTTCAAAAAGTTTTATGTGTTTTTTTATATTATTTATACTTTTTAGATATGTTTATTATTATGAATGGATACATAGTGCAGTTTCAATGTAAGATAGTTTATTAGAATTTTGATATTGACAGTGGGGTTTTTAATATCATGAAAGTAAAATGACTTCATACCAAATAAACAAATGACTGTTTGACCTTATTTCATTATGCTGCATCTACAATCTATAATAATTTAATATTATTCAGATTCTTGTATGTATTCAGTTTTCCCAAATCAGTTCAGAGTTCTGGTTATTAATTACCAAAAATAATTTAATGATGCATGATTAAAAAAAATGAAGCATAAAATGTTGAATTTAAGATATTAATTTCTTATGATTTTTTTCTCACTATAGTCAAACTTTTTGTGAGCAACCAAAGAATTTAAAAGTTTCACCGAAAATTGATTTTTACTGACGTTAATTTATCAGTTTGCTCGGTGTTTGATGATATGTTGAGGCAATTTAAATGTACACATAATCAGTGGCGTAGCTATGTTTTTTGATGTTTTTTGGCGCCCGGGGCCATCAAGGAAATTTTGCGCCCCCACCCCAATATAGATATATAACAATTTCTCTCAATTTGGCGCCCCTAGGCCTCGGCGCCCGGGGCGGACGCCCCCCTTGCCCCCCCTTGCCCCCCCTTAGCTACGCCACTGCACATAATAAATAATTAATTTTATAAAATATAAATTTAAAAATACTAAATTAATTACTAAAATAATATTAATTAATAATATTAATTAAATAACATTAGTTTTTACTAATAACGTAATTAATTAAAATTGACCTTTTCTTTTTAGGGCTTGCCTTTAATCATGAAATTAAAACTTAAAAAGAGACCTTATTTTTAGCCCCTTACAATACTAAAAATTATATATTATTAACAAAATTAATAGATCGCAATTTTTGAAACGATATTTTTATTTGAAATTTATCAATGTGTATCCTGATAAATGCTTTACGCGTTCCCAGTATAGTAGAACACAACAATAATAATAAAACATTGAAAACGTTTTGCATTGTGGCTGAGCGAAAGTTTGAAAAAATGTATGAGTTGTGTTTGTGATTCAGTGAGTTAACATTAGCATAATTTATTCACAGTGTTTTCATTAACATAGTTCAAGAACACTAATAAATATATCACAATTCAATGCTTAAGCTCTACACTTATCTCATGTATACATTTGAAGTTTTTATTATTTTTTTTTTTTCTGTAATATAGAAATAATAAATACTGTAAGAAAGTATTGTAAACTTAGGTAGAAGAATAACTATTCTAGAAAAAAAAAAAAAAAAAAAAAAAAAAAAAACTTGATAAATATATCAGTGCCAAGTGCAGTAATAGCTGTAGATGTAAATGCATGCGATTTATTACTATGCATAAATACTTACAACAATAATCACTCGTTATATTGTCACTTTTTTATGCCTACTAAAAAAAAATGTTTTTATAGTTTTTAGTAATATATTTTTCCTTCCTTATTTTTAATTTCGAGCAAATTCATTTAAATATAAGTTTAGGTTTAGAAATTTTACCATATATTATAGTTCTTTATCTTTAACAAGCAGGTAGTAAAGTTTTGTATTGATGCAGGATGTATTTACCATCCTAATATGGAAAGATTACAAGTGCAATTTACATGCTGGATTTTCAGAGCAATTTATTGATTATTTTATTTATTTATTTATTAATCATTTGGAAAATGATTGTTATCGATGGAGAATAGATCTATCTGAGGTATATCTGAATCGTTGTGATGTCCGCATTTCTTTTTTTTAGATGGGTCCTAGAATATTAATGTTTAATTCGTGGCGAACGTAATATGTGACTCTGTTATTACGTAAGCACTGTTTTGATCATCATAAAAATGAAGCTCATTCTCTTTCTCTCTCTCTCTCTCTCTCTCTCTTTTTTTTTTTTTTTTTTTTTTTTTTTTTTTTTTGGGGGGGGGGGGGGGTCAATAAAAAAGTAAATTAATATTTCCCTTTTCTTTCAACAGAAATGGAATACTTCAATTGCCACGATGACATAAAAGTATTAAAAACTACAAAAAAATTCATAATTTAAAAACAGATACAGCTTTCAAACAAATTTGTCACGCTCAACAAAATTTTATTTCTTATTGGAAAATAAACGCAAGTAAAGAAATAAGAAAAGCTATTTCATTTTCACTAAATTTAA
The DNA here is from genome assembly GCA_964019185.1 of Maratus speculifer. Classification (NCBI taxonomy): domain Eukaryota; kingdom Metazoa; phylum Arthropoda; class Arachnida; order Araneae; family Salticidae; genus Maratus; species Maratus speculifer. Next base: position 248,645,157 of record OZ025290.1, on the reverse strand, counting down.
TTTTCTTCTTCTTCTTTTTTTGTGGAACAATTTAATGTTAATTAAATTATTTACATAAAAGTTAAGATTAAGGCCTTAATTCATTATTTTCATGCTTATTTTAATAAGATTTCACACACAGAGAATATTAGATCAATTTTTTTTTAATTCTATTCGTGTAATAGAACTTTTCTCATAGAATGATAATATATGCTCATGGATATATGTTCAGTTGTAGGGGGGAAAAAAAAAGTAAACAACCCCTACTAACTTTGCAACAAATTATAATAGAAGAAATTTGTTAGAGCTAAACAAAATTCAAAATAAAGTATGTTTAATAAATATAAAATTTACGTAGGAGATCATCTATAAATCAAAGCTAGACCATGTCTTTATATTTATTTATTTATTTTTGAAGCAGGGTGTTTTTAATGAAGCTAATATTTCGATTTAGTATTTTCAATTTGCCTTTTACATAGTCTGACTGACTTAAGGAAAATCTAGATAATTTATTAAAGAAATAACTAAAATAAACGGATTTTTAACGACCCTTTTCCTTTTAAAAAGATATTTATTTCAGATGTATGTGAATGGTATAAATAGTTTAATACATTTATTTGAGGCGAACGATAATTTCCATAAATCTGAATGGTTGTTTAATCCTTCTTATAAAAGTGATAACTTTTTAAACGCTAAATATTAATATAAACAATCTAAAAATGATACTGGAAACAGAATAACATTTGAATCAATACGAATTAAAAGTCACGATCAGTAATGTCAATGTCAAAGAGCGCAAAGCTTGTAAAATTTCTCCTCTGCCTCGCTCTTCTCGCCGGAACCTTCTGTTATTCGCCAAGGTGCTGTGGCCTTGAGTGTTTGGATATTAGCTGTCGGGGTACATTGATACAACCTAAATCCTTTTCTAATTCATTACCTTATCTACTCTTTTTCATTACCTTTTATTATTATTATTATTAATTTTTTTTTTACCAATACTCCTTAATCCAACTATTTTTCGTCATAAAATTCTAATATTAGTTTTTATTGAAGTGAAATGGCTCTAATTTTTTATATTAGAACATTTTATAGTATTTTTGCTTACAGAAGACGTACAAATTTACCCAACATCTAGTGCTAGTCGAACTAACAAAGGAAATGGACGGCAGCCTGGCAAATCTCGAATTTATATCGATTTTTCAGAGAAAAAAGTCTTTTCGACATGAGAAATGTTAAGAGAAACAAGCTGCAGAACAGCAAAGTATAATTTACTATAAACAGAATTTGTAATATAATTATCCTTTATTTTCTGTTTAAAAACCGATTTATAAACAGAAAACTTGGTAATTTTTTCATCTTTCCTAAGAAAGAAGCTAATTCTGCGGTTGAAGTACCAGATATGACAAAGTTACCACAGCCAAGAGTCAGACAAGGAACAGCCAGAACATCAGGTCATTATACATTTCATTTTAATTGTTTTAATATTGCTTAAAAATAAATTGTAGGTGATTTGAATTTCTATAAATAAATATAAAATAGTTTGCTATTTTTCTATGAAAAATATGCATTGGTGTTATTTTGTCTCCAATTTTCCCAGGCGTATCAAAGTGCCTCATGAGGTGTATCAATCTGCCTCGGGGATAGAGCACATTGATAAAAATTTATTTTATTTTTATTTTATTTTTAAATTACATGCAAATGAAATATATAAAACATCGATTGTACATTTTTATAACACACTACTCAGGTTTTGCTGATACTACATGGAAATGAAATTTCTGCTTTTTTGACACCAAAAAAATTCTTAGAAAAAAAGCTGTATCAATGTGCCCCAGTTCTCCTGACATATTTAAGAGGCAATTAGAATGCACTTATTTTTAATAATTTCTATAGCATCAATATAATTTCTATTTCCTAAGCTATGACAGAAAATTCTGTTATTTTAAAATGCATAGAAAATAAGGATACAACTAGACGTTAAAGGGAAATTTTCAGTGTTGTACTCCGAATTTATTTTGCTAATATTTTTTTTTTTCATTTCGCTAGTCTTTTTTTCTTTATTTTTTATTCTCCAAATTGCTAAAGTTAGTCAAAAACCAGCGAGAACCTTGCGGCCGACTATTCGAGAATATGCTAGATTTTACCTATTTTTATATTCATTTTAATTAATTCATTTTAGGGATTATGAATTCGCGAACATCAATTACTTTTATTCATTATAGGACCAATAGCGGGCCGGAACACTACTATAGCTCACACATAGTTGACTCCTAGAGCAGCGAAAGTGTAACTTCAGTTTCATATCAGACATCTGATTATTAGAAGAAGGTAATTAATAATTGAAGTATGTTATATTCCAAGGTTGGTTGATAGCTCAGTTGCTCTTTTACTATGCATATAAAATCTACTAAAATAACTTTTCAAAGGGAAAATAAAAAAAGCCAAGCTTCTTCATTTTACTGCTTACATTTAATTCATTACATTCTTAGTATCTCATTTTAATATATAGTATTGTCTACTACAGTTCCTTGTTACCCTCCTTTAATACGGCTGCTTAGAGGTCTGCACGGGCCGGAATTTCCAGGCCCGGCCCGGCCCGGCCCATAGGAAAGTTATTTAGGCCCAACTCAGCCCGTTGTAAAACTCAAAAGATCGGCAGCCCGGGCCCGGACCGTTTATATTTTTCCTTTCTAAGTCCGGCCCAGTCCGTATAGAAATAAGTGAAAACAGGTCCGACCTCGCCCGTCACAATTTTTACTATTTCTAAAAAATTCAGATTTTTCTCATGTAATTAAGATTCTTTTAAAGAATACTGCATACATATCTACGGTATCATGTTATAGTATATTTTACATGAAATACACATTAGCAACATTAATGATTACTTAGATTCTTAGGCTTTCAACGTTCAAATAGATTAATTAACAAAATTATAATATGGTTTAGAATAATAGAAAAAAATGAAAATTAAAAACATCGCAACTTTTATAGCTGTATAATAAAAGTAGATTCATGAAAATATTTCTAGATCATTTTATTATAGATTCCAAATCCAAAGGCTCTACGTTCTTGATACATTTCTGAATTCTTTTTTTTTCTTTTTTTGAAATGCATAAGATTGGCAGATGTTTTTATTGAAAAACTATGTAATCAAATGGCGTTATCCATTTTTTGATACAAGCAATTTAAGAAAATACTGTCAAAGTTGGTGTTTTGAATAGAATTTCCGGAAGCGACTGCATGGAATGGAAGAAAAATCTGCAACTATTTGACAAGATCTTATACTTAACAAGGTTATGCAAGTACCTTATTTATCAAAATTGAAAAACGCTATTCGATTCCAAATCCCTCCAATAGTCAGGCTTGTCAATTTTATACTTTTACAGTTAAAAATTAATCAGAAAATGTATCAAACTTTCAAGCTGTTGAGAAGTGAATTTAAGAACCAACATGAAGTATACATATATCCAAAGATTACATTAACATAAGTTCTTTATCGCTATTAATAATTTTACAAACCATGTAGTCTACTCTACACATCTTGAGAACAATTAAATCTAGTTCCGACCCTTCTCGTCTATATGTAGAAAAACAATGCAAACCTGATTTCGGTCCGGCACGAGCCTGCTAAAAAATATTAAATCTAAGTTACACACAATGTAACTGTCCGATCGCGATATCTACATTGTACAAGTTACATTTCTGTATTGATGTTGTCAAACTAGTGTCGGCTCGATACGCACATTTATATTTATTCTCGTTAAAGCCATATTCATTGAAAATAGCTCATATTTTACCGTTTCTGCTCAAAACTTTAAAACGGCCCAGCAGGCCACTAAATGTTTTTTATCGGCCGGTCCGGCCCCTATGGCCCGTTCAATTTTTTGCTGACCCGGCCCGTTTATTTTTTTTATCGGCCCGGCCCGTTGAAAAAATTATTCAAATTCTGCCGACTCGGACCGTGCAGACCTCTACGGCTGCTTCTATATTAATAAAAGTGGTGTCTAGGTATAGTAATGTAGCCACGTGCTCCTTGATACCTGGTAAAAACTGCGAAGTTGTCTGTACTAGGAAACTACGTTTTCTATCTCGAAAACGGAAAAAGATAGGGAAAAACAAGTTGGAAAATGCACGTCAAGTGTAGCAAATAAGATGCGTTCACACTATATCGAAGTTTTAAAAATATTCAATCTTGGTGTAATAGTATAGAGCATTTCGGATGCAATATAGTAGCCGAAATATTTTGTGTCTTCCTGTAAATACTACCTGTTTTTTATTATAAAGGAAGTAACTTGTAGTTAACCTTAGCAACGTATATAAATTTAATAAAATATGAAATAGTTTAATGTAATTAGAACGTACCCCAAACAATGTTTTTCTCTGCATCATTATATAATGGAATACCTTTGCGTGGCTCTGTAAGTTAATAACAAATATTATTTGTATCACAGAATATGTATTTTAGTATTCATTTTATAGATGCATATCAATTTTATTATGTTTCTATGTAACATGATTAAAATGCATTTGAAACTATTTTTCCCGTTGGGCGTTATGTAATTTAATACTTTTGATGGTCTCTGTAATTAAATATACAACCGATTTTCATAAAATGTGAAATGATCCGAGAAAATTATGCAATAATTATACAATTTGAATTTCAAGCGGCTCTGTTGGATAGTTTTTGCTCTATTATATGGGAACAGACAAACAGACTGGCGGACAGATGGACGAGCGGATTGAATGACGACCATAAATGCTACATATTGATATTTGCATGATTACGAACGCACCTAAGAAAGTGATTTGCAAAGTTGTGAAGTACTATAATTGATTTAGTTCGAAAAGACACTTTATGGACACTGATGCGAATAATAGAATGGTTAAAATGTGCATTTGTTTTTTTACGATTTCTCATTGTCTATTCTGCTTACAAAAACAATCAGTACCACTATGCAATCCCCGGAATTGAACCGCACTACTTTTGATTGGGAATCACAAGAGATGTGCGGTGTCATGTTTTGTTCGAAATATAATAATTTCTCATTCCGTTCAATTTTCGTGATATCACAGTATAGGAAATCATGAAAAGACAAATGCGCTTTTTAATCGTTCTATTCATTGCATTAATGTGCACAGAGTGTCTTTTCGTACTATATCGACGATTCTCCACAACTTTTTTTCGTAATTTCTTTCCGTTTTTGAGATAGGAATACTAACTTAAGTGTTCCACTAGGTGGCACCGTAGGCAGTTTCAATCAGTAGTGCATAATTCTTTACTATACCTCAACAACACCTTTATGAATAGTGCAGCAGCCGTTGCAAAGTTAACCCTTTGCGGCGGAGGGCAAATTCATTGCTTAAGTGCTAGAAATAGTGACTGACACCGGAATTTGAAAACAACTTTATTTGTAAAGAAGAAAACTCCACATTTCACGCATTCAATAAACAGTAATTTTTTTAAATAAAATTCTGGTGCCAATGTGGCGTTTGGTATTTAAAATTAAGTGGTATACCTATGAAACCACTACGCCGCGAGGGGCTAAGCGGGTGACAAGGACCTTTCGGGGCATCCCACACTGACTAGGGAATGTTTCCAGGCGTAAGTTGTGGATTTGGACGAGTGTGGTATCAAAATAAAGATCTCGTCATGTACGTTAAAAAGTGCAATGGAACTACCCGTCCGAATTCAACCATTTTCGAGATATTAGCACTTGAAGAGTGAATGAATAAATAAATAAATTGACAGTCATATATATAAATTGGTCTCAAGTTAAAACAGTTTAAGAAAAGCATTCTATTTTACACACAATATACATATACAGTTTATCCATTACGTCACGCCACACATTTGCCGATAAATTTGCCTAAAACAAGGTGCTGGAAATAACAAAAACAGATGGAAAAAGTCTTCGAATGCAGCCGTACACGAAAACCTCGCACAATGCGAAGTGCCTGTCTAAAAGAAGGGAAATAACTTGCAATGTCTGAGTGTAAAGGAATTGACTTGTAGCTCGGGAAAACGGGAAACCCGGGAAAGTGAGACGACAGGGAAACACGAAAGCGCGACATAAGTGAAAAAACCGGTCGAAACAAAGAAGGAAATTTCTTCAAACCTGGTTTAAACCAGTTTTCCCCTCGAATTTAAGCGACATATCTTACGTATTGTCTTAGTGTGTGACTTGTCTTAGTAGGTAGACTGTATATTTGCTGGAAAAAAAAGCCTGTCTTTTTTTACTGTAATGATACTTTTGATAAGTATCAAATATTGCAATATTCACCTTTAACCTCTTAAATAATCAATATTTTTGAAAAAAAAAAAAAAAAAAAACTTTTAAATAATGCCTATTTTTTTACGTCTTTTACAAAACCTTTAATCTTTCGATTGGAATAGGGATGCCTGTACTTGGTACAAGCAAATCGTGATTGGCAAAAACACGTTGCCCGTATGATGTACGGGCAAATCAGAGAAGACGTTAAAATGCAAAAATGAAAAAGAAATGTCAAAATTACTTATCAACCGAATGAAATCGTGATTTTACATTCTAATTAATTTTAAACAATCTGAATTACATCCATTTTATATATATATATATATATATATATATATATATATATATATATATATATATATATATATATATAAGAATTCGATGTTAAACGTAGTGGGATAAAGAAGATGTCGTGCAAATTAAATGTGGTATGCAAATTTGGATGATTTTCTCACAGAAAATGCATCTTTTGATTCTAAGTATTTTTTTTCTTGCCGTAAGAAACATATTTAAAAATAACTTGAATATTTTTTAAGGAGATAATAAATAGCTCGCCGTTTTTTTTCCTTAACAATCTTTTTATAGTTGTGAAACTTTGACATTTCGAAATCCATCGACGAACTCCAAACTTTGTTTACATACAGTAAAACCTTCATCGATAAAAACTCAGAAAACGCATGCATTCAGTTGTAAATTATTCATTTTCATGAATAAAAAAAGACCTTCTTACAGATTTGTTTTTGTTTTTTTAAATCTGAGTTTTGGGTTTCAAAATCTTATTTCCTGTGGTGAAGTTCAAAAATTTATTTAAGAAATATATAATTTTTACTCTGCTTCTTTTGTATGGTACGACAAATAAAATAAAGTGAAAAAAGAATGAAGAAGAAGCATTATTTAAATTATATTTTTAGGATTTTTAAATTGAATTTTCGACATCTAATCATAGTTTAATTAGTTTGAAATGATTAATCGATTAAAGCATATTGTAACATATATATGTGCGTATTACACACTTTTTCGTTCATCTGCCGAAACTCTGTTTACCTCTGTACTCTGTCTGTCTGCACTGTTAAAGATTTTGCTCTAGTTCGAACCAAATTTTGGTGCTCAGTAGCTGCCACTGTAAGATATTGAAATATTGAACCAATATTTGGAACTTCTATTGAAACGTTCCAATAATTGGAACGAAGTTGAAATAGGAAGCTCCAAAGGTTGGTACGAGATTTCACCTTCTTATGGTGGCAGCTACTAAGCACCAAAATTTGGTTCGAACTAGAGCAAAATCTTTAACAGTGTGTCACAGAGTCCGTACACAAAGACTATAGGGGTCAGAGACTTCAAATTTTGTGTACTTATAGCTGAATACCTCATGTCACGTGACAAATCATAAAAGTTAAAAAAAGTCATTATTTTAATTAAATTAATTTGTTAAATGTCATCAGTTCATTTTTGAGATTTAAATTTTAAAACAGAACATTATTTTTAACGTTATTCGTGTAGACATCATAGCTTAGAGGTAAAGCATCTTGCTAACAAACAGAAAGTTCTTAGTTCGAACCCCGATGCTGGAACTTGAAATTTTCATATTAAGATGGATTTAATAAGAAGAAATTTCGTATTTTTGGCTAATTTAAGGGTTTATATTATTAGGATTTCGTTCATCATTCATTTTCACTTTTAGAAATTTAAAATTTTACTTATATCTCTGCTACTTTTTTTCGGATTTACAAAAAAATTAAAATTTTGGATTTTATTTAAATAATTTGATTTGAACATTTTTAATTTGATTAAAATAAATAATTTCTTTTTATATTTATTTTAAAATTAAATTTATTGGTGCTACCATCTATGTAAGAATTTAATAATTATAAATTAACAATTTGGATTTATTAATTAAAAAACAAGTTGCTTTTTAAGTAATATTAAACGAAACCCTCTGTGCGATCTGCGATAAAAATTCCCCACTTGTTGGTGAACTAGGTGTGATGCATCATTAAAGCTATTATTGTTGTGACTTCTATACAGTTTCAATCACACACTGAAAATTTCTCACCTGTGTTGGGCTAACGAAAAAAATCTTTTAAGATTAGGTTATCAATTTATAATTTAACTTTAAAAATATTAAAATGTGTGTTGTCAGCAGAAAGAGCCTATTAACATTCATTGCTTATAATTCTAGCACATGAGGAAATGAGTTAAAAATCGATTATAAAATTTCATCTCTGTATGTAGAAAAAAAAAAGAGTTAAATGAAAGCAGCGTATTCAATTAATTTTTAATATAATTATTAAATTCATAAAAAAATCATAACAGTTGAAAATTTCCAAGTGGATGAAAAAACATAAAGTCTGCATGTTAAAGTAGCTGTTCCTAACCTGCGGTAAAAGGTTGACCTACTGGGAGTACGTAAAAATAAAATTGATAATGGTGGAAATCACACAAAAGGTTAGTAAAGTCACAAAAGCGTTAGACAATGACAATGTAATTTATGTCGATTAATTACACGGTTGGCATAAGAAAATTACTAATAAAAAACTAGTCAGATGTGGCAATCGCAAAATTTTGTTCTATGTGTTCTTGTTAATACTTCCCGAAAAATGCAGCATAGCAGCAAAATCTAGTCAGCAACAACTTATGTCAACTTATGATTGAATATGTAGTTTGATGAAAATCTGTACATTAGTAGTTAAGATAGAGCTATTGTAAAATCTTAAAAAAAAAAAATCTGCATAACAGCGTCTTATGTTGGGTGATGTACACCAAAAACTAATATTGATCAATTTTTATCAAGTACTAACCGAATCTGAAGTTTGACGAAAATCTATGCATTATTTCTTGAGATACATTTATGAAGAAATGCAGAAAAATACAGCATGGCAGCGCCATCTGTTAGCTGATTTACACCAAAAACTAAATGACACTAATCTATATCAGGGACTAACTGAATCTGAAGTTTTACAAAATTTTGTGCATATGTTCTTGAGATAGTGCTATTGCGATAATCACAAATAATGCACCATGGCAGTGACATCTGTTGAGCGATTTGTAAGAAAACATAATGAGCTTCATGTTATATCAAGTACTAACTAAATATAAAGGTTTATGAAAATCCCTGCACTAATTCTTGAGATATGGCTATTATAGAAATTGTGAATAATGCAGCATAGCAGCGCCACCTGTTGTGCGATGTATACCAAAAACTAATTGAATCTAGTTTATAATAAGGTCCTACAGAATCTAAAGTTTTGAGAAATTCCGTGCATTAGTTCTTGAGATAGAAGTATCGCAATAATCACGAATAATGCTGCATGGCAGTGTCACTTGTTGAGTGATTTCCACCAAAACGTAATCAGCACCATGTTATATTAAGTATTAACTAAATCCAAAGTTTTATGAAAATCCATGCTCTAGTTCTTTAGGTATGGCTTTTGTGGAAATTATGAAAAATGCAGCATAGTAGCGCCGCCTGTTGAGTGATATGTACCAAAAAATAATTTGATCTACTTTATATCAAGGTCTAACAGAATCTAAAATTTTGTGAAATTCCGTGCATTAGTTCTTGAGATAGCGCACTCCTAAAAAATTTGCCACATACAGATGGACTGATAGACTCACAGACATACATTTTGTAAAAACATGTTTTTCGGGTTCTCTGACCCCTAAAATGTGTAAATCTGTCGAAAACCGGATTTAGAAATTTTTCACGAATTCAGTACTTTCTTCTTGTACAGATAGAAGAATGTAAAAATATTCCCCAGTCTTGTTTGTCTATAATGTAACTTTCTGACATTATGCGCAAATTTTGTGTTAGAAAGAAGTATCAAATAACATGAAGACATAGTGTTAAAATAAAAATACTAAATGATTTTAATAATTTTTTATGTGTCATGATTGTCTTCTATAACATAACAGATTTTTAAAAACGGTTCTTCCGAAAATAGATACATAAAAACATTATGCATAAATTGTAAATCTTTGTGTCTCAAAGTTAATTAGCAGCAATTTATGTGAAATAAATAACTCTCCTTCCGCAAATTTGAATGAAAATACAAGAAATTAAATTTCTTCAATCTTTAATATCGCTATTTAACCTTTAGCATTTTTTTTTTTTGTTAAATATTAGACTTTCGAAAAATATAAACGTATTTTGCAGACATCTGCTGTTTAAACGAAGAACATTGTGATGAAATAAAATCGTGAAAAAATACGTTTCACAAACGAAATTATCTCTTTTCAAAGAACAACTTAGTTTTCTTTTGGTATAAAAAAGCAAATATGTGCCATTCAATATAAACTTCGGGAAATTTCGGTGTATATGCCAATTTTCTTCCTTTTATATTCAAATTTAGTATCATCTACGGTTTTGAGTTTCGTTTAACCGAAGAATGTTGAAGTAAGCTCCATGGAGCATAAGTTTATTTTTAGTAATATGTCTGAAAATGCCAAATTTTTAAAAATGTTTCTTTCAAGACGTTTTACATGAATTTATTTGTGACTATAAAATTGTTTTCATAAACGAGTTTGTGAATATTTTCTTTCCGAGAATACATTTCTGAATATTCTAAATTTGTCTAAAACATTTAAATTTCTTACTAAAAGAAATAAAAAAAAAACTCTTGCGAAATGCGAGTTTTAGCTCCGAACAATACATTTAGTAATTACTAACTGCAATATTTATTAGAAAATTGAAGGGATTTATAATAGAAAATAGCTTTATTATCATAAATGAATACAAGATAAAGTTATAAGTGATTGTTGTCTCAAAACTACTAATTTTCAATGTCTTTTAATTATTCTATGAATTGATTTTAAGTAATTAAATTCAGTTAGAAAGAAGTTTTTAAAACTCATCTAAAGATAGATTAAATTTTGTTTTCACTATTATTGTGAAAGAGCAACATTAGGCATTAGTTTATTAAAATAAAAGAATATATGCTAAACTTCTTAGAAAAATTTGATAAAGTACTTTAAGTATACTTTGATAATTTGATAAGGAATACGAATCAATACGTTACGTAAAACTTTGAATTTATAATCTCAAATTGAGTGAGAAAAAATTTATCATAAAAATAGGCGTTTAACCCTTACTAGCGCGGAGTTAATCTGTTTGAAATAATTAACTTAAACTAGAATTTATAAACGAATTTATTAGAAAATACAAATTTGCCTATTTTTAAAAATATTATAAAAGAAAATTTTTTATTAAATATTCTTGGTGCCTATAAATTAAAAATTAGGTACCGTAAAATGGGGTGAATCGGAACAATTTTCAACTTTAACGTTAAAAAAAAAAGCAACAACTGATTTTTTAATTTTTTATTTTTGTACTTGAAACATCGGTCTTGTTTTGTTCTTTACTTTTTAAGCAAAAACGAAACATTTTTACTGTTTATATATACGTTATTTATTTTTTTAATGGTGTTTCGATTCACCCCGCAGATAGGGGTAAATCGGAACAAATGTTATAATCTTTATTTATTCCGAATCAAATTTTAATAGGGTTAATAAAAACAGGTAATAATGATAAGGGAGGAACAGGAATACGCAATTATTGTGAAACCAAGCCTTTATTTTATATACAACTGAAGAAATGGCTTTTTAAAAATTAGAAAACAACTTTGAAATCAAGAAAAATTAAAATTTATTTTAAGAAATTTTATTTGAATTGCAGAAGTAGAATTTAATACAAATTCAGCCCTGTTCTGTGTTATCCTTTACTAGTAGTCATTGGGTAAGTAAATATATGGAGTAACCCCAATCGCTGCATGTATCAATACGATCGACTAATAGGTCCTCATCCTCAGCCCTTAGTAATGCATCCCTCTATTTTTTAATTGTTTTTCATTTTGAGATGTTTGGGTAAAGTTGTGGATGTCAGAGAAAAATTCTGTGCAGTTTTTCTAACTAACTGCCTATTTTTAAATTCTTTTATTGTGTGTCCCACGTCTGTTGGATTAAGCGTTGACTTTTTTGTTTAACCAAGTAATTTCTTGTCACCTTTAAACTCTTCAAGTAATTAGAACAAACAAAATTTTGTTACAATACATATTCATACAAAGGTTTTCATATATTACATTAAACTATTACTGTATTGAAAAATAAACCATGGGAGAAAACGTGTTCCGATTCACCCCGTGAATCTTAAACCTCTGATGTTACAAGCCATTTTTCATTTTTCCATTATGTAGTTTAGAAATAATTAGAATTTAATACAGCGTATCGTTTACAGGTCTATCATTAATTTAAAATCCCCTCTTTTAGGTTTAAAATACGAAAAATGCTGTAATTACATACAAAGTTTTTAAGACGTTGAAAAAAATGAGGTTTTTGAGGATCCTCTAGAAGTTTTTTTATATATTCCAGTAGTGGTGGCCAACATGTCAAAATTGAATTTCCCAACTCTTAATGTTATTACCTTCTTATAAAAAAAATTGGCAACTAAAAATATCATCACATATACTTATAATGAATTTATTTGTTTGACCGGGAAGTTTCGTTCCTATTCACCACATTTTACGGTATAAGCTGTTTCAAGGACACCACTTCGAAAGGGTTAAAAGTGATATCTTTTCCCTTTGTATAGAGTTCCTTTTCAAGTATTGCTATATGGCAAGTTCTTAATATCAATCCTCCTAGTATCATTGTGGTTTATTTGCGCCCAGTTTTTCTTTTAATTCCAAAAAAAAAAAAAAAAAAAAAAAAAAAAAATAATAATATTATTATTTACTCTTAATATATGAAATTAAATTGACGCCTCCTAGGAATATTTTACATACAATAAAATAAAATTTCTGGTTCAAATTATGTAAAAATAAGAATCCTCAAAAAATATTAAAAGCTGGTACTAGGAAGTTTAATAGTTTGTTTTTTCTTTGGATGAGTGAATGAAGCAGTTCAGAGGATAAAGATCGGAGAAAAAAGGCAAAGAGATGTAAGAAATGATGGGATTTATAAACATGACATGATAAAAAAGGCTAAAGTAAAAGGCCTTGCATATAAGAAGCAGGTGAGCAAGGCAATTCTTGCCAAAGAAACAGGAGGTGATTCACTTAAATGACTATCCTAGTTTTTAAATTTTAGCGATTATTTTTGATTTAATATGTGATTTAAAAATCGTCAGTTTTGTCTCTACCTGCATAATCGACTTTTTATTTACATTTACTAATGTAATAATAGAAATTGTTTTGGAGCAATTGTGGTTGAATTGAAGAAAATCGGCAATTGAATCGCGAAAATTCTATGATTAAATAACGTAAATTTTACAATAAAATCAATTAACAAATTATAACAACCATTTGGAAAACGAAATTATATTCAATTTGACATGTTAGATTCAGTTTCAGTTGACGAAAGTTTACCTGATTTAAGTTTACTGCATTCAGATTCAAATCTATCCAATGCAAATGGTCAGCTAATGGTTTAATAATAATAAGCTCGACGCAGCTGCTGTTGTTCGGTAGCGTCATAGCCCCGAGCCCACCCTTCTTACTTTTCGACAATTTAATTTAATCAGTTTTCCCTTTAAATATGTCTGGTTTCAGTTTTTGCTTATTTTTCCCCAATCTGGTTTCCGCTGGAGACTTGGTGTTCGGGACGTTGGTCGGAATCTTTGAAACTGGCTTTCGCTAAATAGGAGCAATAAGAGAATAAAAGACAAAGGATTACGGAGGTTAAAAAGAAAATAATAATAAAACGCATACACCACAAGGTCTATTCTCGACGAAAACAACAACCATGTTCCAAATGATTAACAACTGTTGGAAATAACACAGGATTCTAAGAATGTTACGTTCTACCTATGCCGATCGCTCGTCCCCAAGGGGTTAATCGAACTAACTACTTTAACACTTAAGATATATATATAGGAAATCGACTTATAACCAATAAAGAGTCGATGGGTGACAAAACGTCAAGTAACGAATGAGACCAAGCCGAATCTCAGAAATGCTAAACCCGAAACTTATGCATACAAGTATTTTGACGAGCTAATTTGAAAGAAAAAAAGAGATATGCAAGATCGCATTTTTAAGTTTGCATGATGTTACCGATAAGATGATTGTGATATTCTATTGCAGAAGAAGTAACTTGTAGTGAAGCTAAGCAATGCATATCAATTTTTTTACATGTGAGATAGTTTAACATAAATTAAAAATATGCCGCAAATAATTTCCTTCTTCCCTATACAATTACACAATAGAATTCTTTTGCGTGGCCCTGTAAATGAATAATAGATATTCTTTGTGCGACATATTCTGCAAAATGCATATTTTAGTGCTTCTCATAAATGCATATCAGTTTATTATATTTCGACCGGTGTCACATCATTAAAAAGCACTTGAAACTATGTTATCCCACCAGCTGTAATGTAATGGAATACTTTTAACTGTCCCTAAATTTAATTATATATACGATTTTACAAAAAATTAAAATGACTCAACAAAATTCTGCAACAAATATATATTTAAAGTTTCAAATGATTTGGTTGGAAAGTTTTTGTGCTGTTATATGTGGCAGACAGACGGAGAGAAACGCAGACAGACAGAAGAACGTATCAGACGACGACTACAGATTCTACGGATTTATACATTTACGAACGCATTTAAAAACAGTTAAATGTAAAAACGCATGATGAAATGGAAAACACATTTCCAACAATTATTACTTAAAGACAGTATTGTAAACGATTTCTTTTGTGTGTCCCTGTAAATGGATTAAAAATGCTATGAATGTCCTATTTTAAATGTAATTGTAGTGAGATTTAGCGATTTGTATCAGTTTCAATACACTTGAAATAGCGTAATGTCATTAAAATACTCTGCAAAGGATTCCCCCCCCCCATAGACCATACATTGAAATAAAATTCTTTTGGGTGCCCCTGTAAGCGTTTATTGACTTCTTTCCCTGTAAATGAATGTTTTATCCCACATATTTCATATATAATACCAAACATGCCAAAGGGACCCTAAATAAGGTTTACCAATTGCATGAAAATCCGAGTATTTTTACAGGAGTTAGACTACGGACAGACTGACATACGATTAGACGGACAGACAAACCGAATGCATAAACATTTTTGAAGTTTGTTGAAAAGTGAAGGTTTGGGATGGCCATAGCACACTAGTTTGGTATAAAACCGTAAAGACACATCCTCCAATAAAAATGTCTTCTACGTACAAATTCTTTTACAGGACTCTTTTTTTTTTCTGCCTTTTATATTTAAATTTAACGTCATTTGCGCTTTGGAGCTTCTTGTAACAGAAGAATGTTCAAATAAGTTCTACAGAATTTTATTTTCTTTAAAATAGCTTAAGACGTCAGATTTTAAAAATGCTTTTAGGAAAAAATGTTTTATATGAGTTGGTTTATAGCTATAAAATTGTGGTCATAAGCAAGGTTTTGAATATTTATTTTTCAAAAATATTTTTCTGAATGTTTTACATTAGTTTAAAGAAGTTTAAATTATCACTGAAAATAAAAATATAATAAAAAAGATGAAAAGAAAAAAAATTACAGGTATCTGTTGTTAGAAATTTTTAGTAGTGTTTTTCGAAAGCAAATATATATAATATATATATATATATAAGAAAGAATTATTATTTGTATGATTTTACGTTGAAAACAGCTTTGGAATTTATGATTATATTGAATATTGCAAGATATCAATACTTACTACAATGGAACTAAGTGCCTGCTTGCTTAAGAAAGAAAAATGTTTAATATTTTCTAAAAAATTAAAATATTGGAAGATTAAATAAAAATAGATAAATCTAGAAAATAAAATTCTATATATTGGGCAATTTACATAATTTATACTACTTTATACCCATTTTAGAAATATCAAAATATAATACGTAGAAATCATTTAAAATAATTTGATTTTTTAAAAATGTACCTACGTAACATAAATATTTCTTTTGATTTTAAAGAATTGATCTTTTTTAAATAAACACAAATAGGAGAAAGTAGTAATAGTTGAAATATTTACAGCTTATGGATATAAAGGGTAATTCGGTATACAGAGTGTCCCAAAAGTATGTCACATTTTAAAATTATATGTAAAATCAAGTAATTCTCGTTCACGAATATGATTTGGACTGAAATGTTTCTCACGAAAGTTTTCTTCAAGCTAATAAAAAAAAAAAAGAAAGTTAAAAACTTCGATCAGAAATGGCGCAACATCTCCGCCTGTTTGTTTTCAAATAAGCTTTTTTTTTCTAATTAAAGTTTCGTTCTCTTGACGAAACCCTTTTTGTCTCTGACCTCTTTCTGTCCGTCTGTTACAGATTCCGTACACAAAAACAGTATAAGTCAGAGACTTCTCAATTTGTGTACTTACAGCTGAATGCCTCTTGTCACATGAAAAAGCATAAAAATTTGTAATATAAAAACTATTATTTTAATTAAATCAATCTTATTAGTTGCATCTATTGATTTTTCGATTTAAATTTCAAAAGAGAACTTTAAATTGAATGCTTTGATTGTAAACATTATATAGCTTGGAGGTAAAGCGTCTTATTAGTAATAAGGCGATTGTTAGTTTGATCTCCGGTGTTGCACTTTGAAGTTTCCATATTAATAAAATTTAATTAAGTGAAATTTCATATTTTTAGCCAATATAACGGTTTATAGTATTAGGATTTTGTTCATCTGGCATTCAAATTATATTTCTTGGAATTACATACATTTTTTTCTATTTTAAAAACTATCGTGATTTATCAATGAGTCGGCATTTTAAATTTCGTTTAAACATTTTTTTTAGCTTTTCAGCTTTTAGAAATTTAAAATTTTATTTATATTTTTGCCATTTTTTTTTTTTTTTTTTTTTTTTTTTTTTTTTTTTTAATTTCGGATTTTTAACCATTTGAAATTTGCATTTATTTAAATAATTTGATGCGAGTATTTTTAATTTGGTGAAAATAAATAATTTTCTTTTTTAATGGACAATTTATATTACTTGAGAGAGGTGTTACGTAAAATTAAAAATAAATAACTTTGACATGCTTCGGCTCCAATCTGATGAGAACCACAATCATAAAAGAAACAAAAAATACAAATCGTCTCACGGTCAGTACAAATGACACGCAACTATGAGATGCAAACAAAACCACGCGCTCTATCGTAAAAAAATTAAATTAAAAATAGACCATGATCTAAAATGTTTTCCAACTTGGTTCTTCCCATTTAAGCTTTTACGAGGAATTTATTCATTAACTCTAATCATAACTTAGTAACTTAGGAATAACAATAAAAGAAACAGTATCATTGCCAACAAAACATATACGCGTATAAATTTCAACTTATAATGATACGACTTACGATAATAATTGATACGAATCATAATTTGCAAATATATATATATATATACATATATATATTTTTTTATTATTATTTTTTTTACAGCGTTTAATTGGTACAAGAATTTGCGAACGGCCCTTGACGGTGAAATCTTGAATTTAAGATTTCTGAAAATTTGTAAAAGATTTAACATCATTCCAAACTCCTATTTATTAAAAAAAAAATAATAAAATAAAAACAGTTATTTGGAAATTTAGTAGAGGGTTTTGCATTCAAATATTTGACTTTATAATTTATGATGATTGCAAAATATGCACCACACAACCAACTTCCCTCCAGACGGCTGCAAAAGGTAGCTTTTTACTTTTTGCAATGAAAGATACCTAAAAGGCAAAATCAGTTTTTAAATACGTCAGCAAAAACTGGTGCAGGCAGCCCTAAGCCTGAATACAGCATGACGATTAGGATAATCTCTTGAACTGTCTGTCCATTTGCATGAACTTTTGCTTATCCGAATTAGGGCATTGGAGTCACATTATTGTACAATCTACAACATTGAGATGGTACTTACTAGGGTCGGTCCCGGCTGCATATATCACATATGCACATTCATTTAGCTACCGCTCGAAATACTGCCTTGTGATTGGTTGAAACAAAGAGGGTAAAAGAGATTTTAAATCCAGATTTGGGTTGAAAGAATTTCGCTACTGTAGGCAAATGATTCATCGTGTCTTTTTTTTATGTTTCCGTTATGACAGAAATGAGAAATGATTTTATAAATCACGGTGGTGATATAATAAAAATTTTGCCACCAATTTTCGACTTTAAAGTTACTGAAAGTGCGTTTGTTTTTGAAGAAAAATTCTCTTGTTTATTAAGAATAAAATTATCTGGTAAACAGAAGCACATAAAAAGGCTTTAAATTTTATACTTTATTTATTTATTTATTTTAAACTAGCATGTTATCAGTTAAGATTTTACTCAGTAGATATCAGAATAGCCAAATAAACTATCTTATAAAATAAGTTCAATATATACATTCAATAATATTTTATTTTATTTATTTATACATTTATTTTTATTGATCTACTATCGATTAATAAAATATACTTTTAAATAAATTTCTGTTATTGAAACTAATTTTTTATTTTATTTATTTAAACAATTTTTTTTATTGATTTACTAACAGCTAATAAAATATGATTTTTAAATAGATTCTTGTTAATGAAATTAATTTTTGATATTTAATTTTATTTACTTATATATTTATTTTTATTAATTTACTATCAATTAATAAAATATAATTTCTTTAATCAATTCTTGTTAATGAAACTTATTTTAATACTTATTTTTATTTATTTATACAATTATTTTTATTGATTTATTATTTAATTAAATTTTAATATTTGTCTAACTTATTTATATATTTATTCTTATTGATTTACTATCATTAATGAAATATGATAATTTTTCTATCAATTTGTGTTAATAAAACTGAATTTTAATATTTATTTTTATCTATTTTTACAGCAATTTTTATTAATTTACTATCCGTTAATAAAATATAATTTTAAAAATCAATTATTCATGAAATTAAGTTTAATATCTCCTAAGGGTTATGTTTTAATAATCAAAATGAAAGATATTTTAAATCAATAATTGCATCATTTAAAATTATAGAAAAATATTTTTAAATTGTAATTTTACAAAAATTTATTTTTATTAATTTACTGTCAGATAATATATTAACATCATTTTTTAGATCTAATCTTTATGATGAAACAAAATTTTAATGTTTAATATTACATAAAAGCCACATTTTAATTAAAACAAAAACTATTAATATAGTAATTGCAAAATAAAAACATTTTTATGCATTTTGTACGATGTTATTATTGCATTAAAATACATCTTTCATTTTAATTATTAAAATATGGACTTAGATGACATTAAATATTAAAATTTATTTTAATTAAGAAGAACTGATTAAAAAATTATTTTATTGATTGGAAGTAAATTAATAAAAAAGAATAACAAATATTTACAAATTAGCTTCATTAAAAAGAATCGATTTATTAAATAATATTTTATTAACTGACAATAAAACAATAAAAATAATTGCATAAATAAATAAAATTAAATATAAAAAATAGTTTTATCAAGAAGAATTGATTATAGAAATTATAAAATAAAATTCAAAATTGATTTTTAAAATTCTTTAAAATAAAATAAAATTCTCAAAAAGGCTTAAAGTGGGGATAGAACCCCCAATCTCAGGTTCACTAGAAGGATGCGCTAAACGTTACACCATAAGATTCGCATTATTCTGACCACGGCTCCATTACATTCATTTCTCTTATAGCAAAAAATAATACGCCTTCACATAAAACGATGTTTTCTGAAATTGTAGCCAAAGTTCAGGGGCTACACGACAGTAAATTAAAATTTATATCTTAATTAGAAATTAAGTCTTTGCATAACTATCTTTTACGTTCATTTAGTTCAGATATTGGTATATTTAAAGGCAGTAGAAATTCTCCACGGAAGACTGAAGTAAACAGCCAATCAGAAATCAGAATTGGCGCTGGTCGTTAAATGAATGTGCATATGTGAATTACGCGTCCCGGCTTGTTCAAATAAGAGACGCTCTACTGCATAACGTTTATTTAAAGGGGAAAAAAGTTCAATTTCGTCGACTAGTGTTATTAAAATAATTACCAGAAATTCAAAGGCGGGTCATTCCATGTCAATTCAACCAGACCTTGTAACCCGACCCACAGGGATTTTGATGAAACTTTGTGTACACACTAATTCTATCATAAAATGATTCCATCAGAAATTTTTCCTTCCTAGACCTCATGGTTTGTGAGATATGGGGGGTCCAATTCTTGGGGGTTTCTCAAATCTCACATTTCTTGGTCTGTTTTCTGAGATTGCTGTTCCATCTTCAAAAAATTGTTTCTCTGGATCTAAAACATGAATAATCCTAAAAATATCACTGTAAGTAGATAAAAAGATGCAGATTTTAATAAAAAACATTTAAAAAATTTACTTGTAATATTTAGGATAAAAAAAGTCAGCCAAAGTTGAGAGTTATGGTTATTTTTCCAAATTTTTGTGACTTCACAAAAATGGCTGTACACAAAAAGGCAAATTAAATTTCCAATTTATTTTTGTTTTAAATAAAAGTTTACACTTTGGGCTTTCTATCTATGAAATAAAAATGATGTGTTTCGCATGGCTTATGCAAAAATTTTGGGTACTTTCCAATTAGCCGGATGCATGTTTTATTTTTATATATTACATATGCACACAAAAAAGCAAATGAAATTTCCCATTTCTTTTTGTTTTAAATAAAAGTTTACACTTTGGGCTTTCTATCTATGAAATAAAAATGATGTGTTTCGCATGGCTTATGCAAAAATTTTGGGTACTTTCCAATTAGCAGGATGCATGTTTTATTTTTATATATTACATATGCAAACAAAAAGGCAAATGAAATTTCCCATTTCTTTTTGTTTTAAATAAAAGTTTACACTTTGGGCTTTCTATCTATGAAATAAAAATGATGTCTTTCGCATGGCTTATGCAAAAATTTTGGGTACTTTCCAATTAGCCGGATAAATGCTTTTTTTTTACATATTACATATGCACACAAAAAAGCAAATGAAATTCCCAATTTCTTTTTGTTTTAAATAAAAGTTTACACTTTGGGGTTTCTATCTGTTAAATAAAAATGATGTCTTTCACATGGCTTGTGCAAAAATTTTGGGTACTTTCCAATTAGCCGGATGCGTGTTTTACTTTTACATATGTACATATGTATAGATCTATATAAATGCAGATGTATTATACATGTACATATGTATGTATATATACAGTATATTGATATATATATGTATAACATTGGTGCCCGTCTAACCGAAAAGTACCAAATTTTGCCTTGTTTTGAGAATCTGCACCAATTAAGAAGGAAAAAATATGACTAAGTTTAGCTTTAGTACTTAAATAATTACTGGAATTTCTATGAGTTATTGAATTTAATGTTATTTGATGCATGTTTTTTTTTTTAATTTGCAAAGTAAAATTTAGACTTTGTTTTTTCTGATTAAAAAAAAAATCTGACTGTAATATGTTTCCCCAAGTGAATGGTCCATATATTTCATTTAGTTATTTAATAATGGGCATTTTTTGCTAATCTAAAGAATCTCTTACTTTTATTTTCAATAATTAAACTCAAAACAGATTTTTTTTTCAGTATAAAATAGATATTTTTTCCCTTACATTTCCATTCTTTCTTTCGAATGCTTATATATTAATTATTTGTTTTTAAAAAATGCTCAAAACCTTGTATTTCCTGTCCTTGGTTAATTTTAATCAGTTTAAATATTTATATTGGCAAGTTTAAATACACAAATGTTTAATAGAACTTAAATTTGTTTCTATAGTCTTAAAGATTTAAATGCACCTGCCTTGTATAAACACCTTCTGATAAAGGCAGGGTAATGTTCGTTAGTATGAAAGCAGATGTTTTGAAACCAGTTTAATAAAATTATTGTCATTCTGTTGTTTCTTATCATAGAAGAATGATCTAACTTTTACTGTGCTACTAAAAATATAATCTGATTGTTACATACTTTATAATTTATGATGTGTATAAATATTTTTTTGCTTTATTGTTTTAATATGGAGCCTGATATTAAACCTTCTACTAAGTCTTCAGGCTTGCAGTATTGTAATATTAACTGGTTTAGAATGTCACAAAACTGGCTATAGAAATAACAGAGAAATAGACTACATTGATAATCTCTGTGATTCAGAAAAATAACTTTTATTAGTTAGGACTATTGCATTTATAAAACAAAAATTAAGTGAAAACCGTTTGATTAATATATGTGAGCATCACAGAATTTCGCTCTTAATGAAATAAGAATTATATAAATGTGGAGATCCATTAAAGCGGCATAAAAAGCAAGTGAAAAAAGCAATTAGGGCAGTTAATAGACATTTATATACGGCCGAAAAAGTAAACCAAAGTTGAAAGTTATGATTATTTTTTCGAAATTTTGTGTATGCAAAAGTCTCTACACAAAAAGGCAAATGAAATTTCCAATTTGTTTTTGTATCAAATAACATTAAATTCAGTAACTCATAGAAACTCCAGTAATCATTTAAGTATCACAGCTAAACTTAGTCAGATTTTTTTCCCCCTTAATTAGTGCAGATTTTCAAAACAAGGTAAAATTTGGTACTTTTCGGTTAGACGGGCACCAGTGATAAACATATATATATCAATATACTGTATATATACATACATATGTACAGGTATAATACATCTGTATTTATATAGATCTATACATATGTACATATGTAAAAATAAAACACGCATCCGGCTAATTGGAAAGTACCCAAAATTTTTGTATAAGCCATGTGAAAGACATCATTTTTATTTCACAGATAGAAAGCCCAAAGTGTAAACTTTTATTTAAAACAAAAAGAAATTGGGAATTTCATTTGCTTTTTTGTGTGCATATGTAATATGTAAAAAAAAAGCACTTATCCGGCTAATTGGAAAGTACCCAAAATTTTTGCATAAGCCATGCGAAAGTCATCATTTTTATTTCATAGCTAGAAAGCCCAAAGTGTAAACTTTTATTTAAAACAAAAAGAAATGGGAAATTTCATTTGCTTTTTTGTGTGCATATGTAATATATAAAAATAAAACACGCATCCGGCTAATTGGAAAGTACCCAAAATTTTTGTATAAGCCATGTGAAAGACATCATTTTTATTTCACAGATAGAAAGCCCAAAGTGTAAACTTTTATTTAAAACAAAAAGAAATTGGGAATTTCATTTGCTTTTTTGTGTGCATATGTAATATGTAAAAAAAAAAGCACTTATCCGGCTAATTGGAAAGTACCCAAAATTTTTGCATAAGCCATGCGAAAGTCATCATTTTTATTTCATATCTAGAAAGCCCAAAGTGTAAACTTTTATTTAAAACAAAAAGAAATGGGAAATTTCATTTGCTTTTTTGTGTGCATATGTAATATATAAAAATAAAACATGTATCCGGCTAATTGGAAAGTACCCAAAATTTTTGCATAAGCCATGCGAAACACATCATTTTTATTTCATAGATAGAAAGCCCAAAGTGTAAACTTTTATTTAAAACAAAAAGAAATTGGAAATTTAATTTGCCTTTTTGTGTACAGCCATTTTCGTGAAGTCACAAAAATTTGGAAAAATAACCATAACTCTCAACTTTGGCTGACTTTTTTTATCCTAAATATTACAAGTAAATTTTTTAAATGTTTTTTATTAAAATCTGCATCTTTTTATCTTCTTACAGTAATATTTTTAGGATGATTCATGCTTTAGATCCAGAGAAACAATTTTTTAAAGATGGAACTACAATCTCAGAAAACAGACCAAGAAATGTGAGATTTGAGAAACCCCCAAGAATTGGACCCCCCCATATCTCACAAACCATGAGATCTAGGAAGGAAAAATTTCTGATGGAATCATTTTATGATAGAATTGGTGTGTACACAAAATTTCATCCAAATCCCTGTCGGTCGGGTTACAAATGGGGGAAAAATTGGTTGAATTGACATGTAATGACCCAGGCTTAAACTGGAAAAAAAATATTGAGGCAAGTTTCTTAATCCTCTTTTAATATTTTCTTACAACCTTTAACATTTTCCTTTTGCACAAATACGAAACGCACAAAATAAATAAATATATCACGCGTATCCTCCCACTTGCTAAATGAAGAATGTCACAATACCGGAAAAACACGAAAAATATGTTGTCTGAACACAATCATATTTTTCTCAAAATACAACTCGGTGTTTTGGTATAAAAACATAAACACGCCAATTCAATAAAAATTTCTTCAGCGTAAACATTCGTTTGCAGATTTTTCTTTGCCCCCATTAAATTTAAATTCAGCATCATCTGCGCTTTTGAACTTCTCGTAACAGGAGAAAGTTGAAATAACTTCCTGCAAACCTTTACTTTATTTCTTGTTAGATGTCTTAAAATGTCAGATTTTTAAAACGTTAAAGCAGAGAATATTTTTAACGAATATGTTTATGGTTTTAAAATTGTGGTCATAAACAAGTTTTTGAACATCTATTTTTCAAAACCATTTTTAGAATATTTAAAACTAGTCTCTGTCAATCAACAACTTCATCGAAAAAAAAATTTATTTTAAAGGTAATTAACAAACATAATAGAATATTCTAAATCCGTAGATGGAATATTCCAAATATTCTAATTGTGTAACTTTGAAAGAGTGTTAAAAACTCGGCAATGGATTTAAGTATGAATGTAAGTATTAAATAAGTCGAAAATTGGAAATCAAATGTGAAAAATGAGGTGCGTCCGTCCTATAACGAAGTTAAAAAAATATTCAGAATTTGTGCAATAGCTATTGCAGTGTTATGCAAAAATGCCCTGCCGTCAACCGGGGCTATTTTGGTTTTTACTTTCATCCAATTTTTAAAAAAAGTTTTTATTATTTGTATTGAGCAAATAATTGGGTTTTTGCCCTTGAAAATTATTTTATACCATACCATAGGATTTTTGAACAGTTTGGGGTAATCTAGATATTTTTAATGGCAACACTATGTGTGTTTGTAAACAACTCTTTTCGTGTGTAAATTCTAATTTTCCAAACTTTCTATCAGCGCCGAGTGAAGAAGAGGGGGGGGGGGGGGAATAAGGGGGCGGTCGCCCTGGGCGCGGAAATTTAGAGGGAGCCAAATTTATACTACCTAAACCATTTTTTGACTATCACAAGAAAGAGTTGGGAGAGGGACGCCAAATTGAAACTTTGGCCTTAGCGCAGTTTTCTTTTCGCATGCCACTGCTTTCTATAATAAAGCAATCTAGATAAGAGCTGCCATAAGGTAAATGTCAAAATACACTGGTCTCCAAAAGTTAAAAAACAACATGATTTTCAAAGCTCACCAGAAAAAAAAAATGGCAGTCAGATTTAACTCCATAGTTTAATCTGAATGGCAATAATAAGCTTTAAAAAACGTACGCAAAAATTACAGCTATCACTTTTATTTTATAGAAAAGAACAGGCATTTGCGAACGAAAGAAAAAATATGCAATTACGAAGCTTTCGTAATTTTGTGTGTAAGTTTTGTTGTATTTGAAATATTGTTGTCAGTTTTGTTCCCAACAACCAGTAGAGTCTAGAAATGTCTAGAAGAAATCATTTGCTTGATTAATTAAGGTGGCGGGCGGTAGAATGAATGAAAATGGGGTTGTTACAAGCCGGTACTGCTAGACGGCTCAATGTGTCTGGCAATGTAGTCCAACGACTCCTGGATCAGTATGAATCCGAAGATTCTGTGTCCAGAAGACATGTTCCACGCCAGCCACGTATTGCAACACCAGCAGAAGACCGGTTTCTAGCTCTCTCGGTCCGAAGGAGAAGGCACACTACTGTGCCGCAACTCATTGCAGATCCCTTTGCAGTATCAGGGAGAAGAATCTCCGCTACTACGGCGAGAAGATGTCTTCCCAATGCAGGTCTCTATGCAAGGCGACCAGTTGTGTGTATCCCCCTCAACAGACGACAGAGAAAGGC
This sequence comes from Maratus speculifer, assembly GCA_964019185.1. NCBI lineage: Eukaryota > Metazoa > Arthropoda > Arachnida > Araneae > Salticidae > Maratus > Maratus speculifer. The sequence goes on along the minus strand of OZ025290.1, from coordinate 248,619,001 downwards.
CCGCTTACGTTGGGCAAGAGAACATGTTCCTGAACCATACAACAGTGGGCTTCTGTGCTCTTCACAGAAGAGTCCAGATTCACACTGGAGAACGATTCAGGACGTCTTCTGATCTTTAGAGAACAATGCACTCGATACCGTCAATCAAACACTGTCGGAACACACAGGTACCGAAATGGTGGAATCATAGTTTGGGCAGGGATCTCACTCGGAGGCCACACTGACCTGCATGTGTTCCATGGAGGAACTCTGACTGGTGCGAGATAGTGGGATGAGATCGTTGTTTCATATGTGCGCCCATATACCAGTACTATTGGCAATGGTTTCATTCTAATGGATGATAATGTGAGACTACACCGAGCTGTAATTTTTGAGGATTATCTTGAAGATCACGGTTTGGAGAGAATGGGACGGCCAGCTCACTCTCCAGACTCTAATCTGATACAGCATCTTTGCGACTATCTTGGAAGACAGGTTGCGGCTTTGAGTCCTCATCCAAGGTCATTTAATGAGTTGGAACAAGGCTTGTTCTTGGTCAAGGAGTCTATGTCTGGTCAGCGCTATTTAATAATACAAATGACATAATTTCCGTATTTTAAAAATTTTTATTTTGCAGTGTATTTATTCAAATTATGTAGATTCTATAGAGAAATTTTGAATTATACTATTTTAAGGGTTCAAAATAATTTAACAGAAAGTGACAAACAGTTAATGTAATTTCAGATGATTCTGCTTTTTATAAATGTAGGTTACAATATTCTTTTCTCAAAAAAAAAAAAAAAAAAAAAAAAAAAAAAAAAAAAAGAGAGAGAGAACAAATAATGAAACACACGTGTTTTTTCTTCATGCGGATTTGTTTTGCAACCATAAAAAAATTTAGTTTTTAACTTAGATTCCAAACTACAAGGGCATGTACCTTGTACACAAAATCCATCGTTATTGCATAATACATAGCTATATGGGTTTGCATACCCATGTGCAATTTACACATTTAAGTGGGTCTTTCTGAGTTATCTGATAACATTTTACGCAATTAAGCTGCTTAATATGCTATATAGGAAAATATGTATTTCGAAATTGACACACCAGGGAGTGTATTTGGCAATTTATCACGTCTTGACAAATCGTTCTATATCATCAGTATACCTGTTTCTGTGTGTAAATTTACGCATTTATATTTTAGAGTGCATTAAATCACCGGCTTTTGTAACGCATGCGGGTATTTTTCTCTACGTACCCTATAACTTTATACAAGAATTCAATTAATGTATTTCTCTTAATGCATTCCAATTTCCTTATAAAAAACTGTATTCTAACAAGCACCCGATTGTTGCTGCAGTATTGAAGCACATGATATAAAACTCGCTTGTAATAAATAAGACTCCGATATAACGATCAAGAGTTCTGCAGTTTCACAAAAAAATATCTGATTTCATTTTAATTTATTTTTTTCATAAACAAAACGTGTCATTTTATGTATTTTGTACACTTTCGCTGAAACTAGGTGAAACATCTCATAAAAATTAGTTTTTCTACAAACATTCCTATTAATTGACTTTTCAGCTTTTTTAAAAACTCAAATAAGTGGAATTTTCTTCGTATCCGTTTTTTAAAAAAAAACCAAAGTCATGGAATTGATCAAGAATATGTGCTATGATTGATAACAAAAAATGCAAGGAAAATGTTAATTTCTTTTTCAAGCTATCTCAAATTAATCAATAAATGATAAGCAGAATTTCATCGATTTCTTTCATGACACTTTGCCTTTTTTATAAATTACGAATTTAAAATTTATGGAAAATGAATTACATTGACAAATAATTTTTGGTAATGATTAGTAATTTAGATTTACTGTAGTAATTTCATAATTTAAAACTGCTCTTAAAAGAGTGCTAATTCGATAATTTTCAACAATAGAATCTATACTAAAAAAAGAACAAAACGCTCTGTCTGCGTGTGTGTGTGTGTGTGTGTCTGCGATGGCTAGCAAAATCTACAGCACGTACGAAGCTCAAAAATTTTTTTGAGAGTAGCCCAATACCTCTCCTGATGCACCTGAGGCTTAGAATTTTAAATTTTTGATTAGTTTCATAGATATTAATTATGAAGCGGAACTCACTCTCATCAAAAAGTTATTTTTTAAATGTTCTGGGAAAGAAAACGTTTGCACATGCGCAGAAACTCAATTACGCATCTAATCGGAGGAAGAATCTTTCCCCCCCCCCGTTTATTTCTGTTTTTGGATCATTTTGTTTAAATCCAAATCAACCAAACTGCTCGACGTAGTTAAACTTAAGAGACATATTTCGAAAGATCACATTTTTAGGTCTCAAATGCAATAATCAATTCGAAAAAATGTTGCAGTTAACCCTTTGAAAACAAATATTCAAAAATGGTGGTTTTTTCCAAAACTATTTTTCTCCCTTTTGTCAATGCCCCTCCAGTGCGTAATTTTTAAGATATAAACAAACCAAAAAGATCTTAAAGTTGAAACTTTCTTCTGACTGATGGTGTAATTGGTTTTAAAATATTTGGATTTTAACCCTTTCAAATACACTGGCAAAAGAAGGTCATTTTGCAACTCGCAGAGAGGGTATTTTTTCCATGCTAAAATTATCTTAACTTGCATATTTCAACTCAATCTTTTAAAATCTTCTCAATAGACCAAATTTATACTCCCTACAAAAAATTCGATACGTTCGGACGGATAGAAATATTTTTTACAAAATAAATTGTGCGAAAATTTTGATGAAATCAATAAAAAACAGATCGTTTTCATTGCGGTTTTGACTTAGCAAAACGCAATCCTATAGGTACCGGTAAACAAAAAACATATTTTTTAAGCTTAAAAACATTTTTATAATCTATGATGCAATCGGTTTTTAAAATATAAGATTTAACCCTTTCAAATACACCGGCAAAAGGAGGCACTTTGCGACTCACAAATAGAATATTTTTTCTATGCTAAAAGTATCTAAGCGTATATATTTCAGCCCAAACTTTTAAAAGCATCTAAATGGATCAAATTTACACCTTCTTAAAAAAGTAGAAATAATTTTTACAAAATAAAAAGTGCGAAAAATTTGAGGAAATCAATAAAAACCAGATCGTTTCGCCTTTGCAGGGCGCAATTCTTTATACGTCCTGACAAAACGAAAATATTTTCTTAAAGCTAAAACATTCTCATAATTTATGTTGCAGTTTGTTAAAAAAAATATATGAGATTTAACCCGTTCAAATACACCGACAAACACGAATTACATCCCGGCTAAAAGTAACTAGATGCCCATATTTTAGCACAATCTTTTTAGAGCCTTTCAATAAACTAGATTTACATTACTTTCAAAAATTTTGGAACTTTTGCATGGATAGAATTCTTTTTTTTACAAAATAAAATGTGTGAAAATTTTTACGAATTCAGTAAAAACCTGAATGTTCCGTCGCAGTTTCGTTCGCTCTCGGTTCGCATAGTTTCCAAAAAATCAAATTACATAGAAAAAAAAAAAAAAAAAAAAAAAAAAAAAAACAGCATGTGCTTTCAATTCAATATCTTTTCGCGATTTTTCCGTTTTAAAAATATAAATTTTGACAAAATGGACTTAAAGATATAAAATCATAGAAATTTGAGTTTAATTTAAGGGTCATTTAGAAAGCAAATAACACATTTGAAAACTGAATAACATCACGGGCCCGGGCAACGCCGGGCAGGACAGCTAGTTTTTAATAAAATAAATAAAAACTAATGGTTTTTGGTTAATACCTGTACTATATTCTACATTATATTTACAGATTTTCATTTTTACAGATTTCAGAAACAGTCTTTCATACACATTTGTTTCTTTTGATAATTGATAAAGTGACTATAGCTCATCATTCATAGCTCATCAAGTGACTCATCATTCTGAAATTAACAGGGAAAATGAGAATTTAATGGTACATCGTACACTGTAAAAAAAAAAAAAAAAAAAAAAAAAAAAAAAAAAAAGATCTGCTAAATTTACGGCAAAAACTGCTGGCAGCAATGTTGAAACAGTTTTTGCCGTAAAAATTGCAGTAAAATTAGATGTAATAAAAAAATTTACATCTAATTTTATTGTAATTTTTACGACAAAAAACTCCTGGCAACATTGTTGCCCGCAGTTTTTGCCAGAATTTTAACTAAATTTTTTTTAATTAATTTTTTTTGCTAAACATTGACTTTGGATGCCATTCACATGTAAATCAATCTCCATATTAATTTTATAAAACAAAGTATATTCCCAATTCGTGCGAGAAAATCGTTCAAATGGAGAGGTTGTTGTTGTGATAGATTTATGAAGTTATTTATTTATTTATTTATTTTACTGTAAGATAAACATTTGTTATAGCCACACTCTAAAAGAGACACATTTTGATGCTGACAGTGGAGGGAGGGGCTGAGTCTTCGATACAATAAAAAAGAGATTACAGTTTCACAACAATATTACAGATGAATTGTTCGGATACGTGAAAAAAAGATTTAAAAAAAAAGAGAGAAAAAGTATGCTATTTTTCCGTTTTTTTTTTCTTTTTTAATTTCTTTTTATTGTATGTTTTAATTAAACTTTTCTCATGAAGCTACACTGCATAAAAAAAAAAAAAATCACTGTCCGGATGTATTAAAATAAAATTTTCAATTTTCAAGCAATTGCAAATAATTACGATTTCCCCCATAAAATAGAAGCACTATTTGTTGCATATCCTGATTTTACTCGCGAAGTAAAGATTGTTTTTTCATAACATTCTTTTTTTTTTAAGCAACCTTTGACATTTGCCTAAAAAGGGAAACAATAAAATTTTCGACAGATCTTTTCACATTGTCATCATTCAATAGAAATGAGAAATAAAAACTGTCACCGAACTTATGAAATAGCTTATGAAAATGTAAAGAATCGATTTTTTTTTTTTTTTTCCAAAACGCGAGAGAACCATTATTACTTGTGCCAAATTCAATTGAATCTTTGAGAGACATGCTGATATTACAAGTTATCAACTCACTTATGAAGCATGAAAATATATTAAAAATACAATCGGGAAAAAGAGATAGAGATAGAGAAACTGAACACTTAATACATTTAAATCTCCAAATTGCCACGGGAAAAAATGAAAAGGGCCATTCAATTGTAATTCTTTCTTCTTTTGAAAAAAAAAAAAAAAAAAAAAATTCTTGTTTGTTTTAGAATACCAAACAGTCGCTCAGATCTTCAACTAATTTAGGAATGATGAAGGTATAAAGTTTGGAATTTCTATTAGAGGTCTGCACGGAATTTCTAAGGCTGTGCCCGGCCTGTCCCAAGTGGAAACTATCTTGGCGAAAAAGGTTTATATTTTTAAAGTTCACTGCTCGAACTGACCTACATAAAAATTAATCAAAATATGTGAGGTCCGTGCAAAAATGAATTTGGACTAGTCTGTATTTTCACGACTCTATTTCCACAAAAGGTTCTTTTTTATTTTATTTTATTTATTTATTTTTTCATATAGTTAATATTTTTTGTAAAGAATAAAGAAAATTTTTACTGTAGAGTTTAAATTACTATATGCGTTCACAAGTTTTTTTTTTCTCCAAAAATTCCCTTTTTATTATGTGTTATGATTAATCTTTTCTTATGTGGCTACATTGCATAAAAAGGATTCACTGCTGGAATATATTAAAATAAAATTTCCGATTTTCGTGCATTTTAATGCAAATAATCACGATTTTTTTTCAAGAAAAAGAAAGCACTATTGTCACATATCCGGATTTTATTCGCGAAATAAATATATATATATTTTCATAACATTATTTTTTTTATTCACCCTTTGACATTTGCCTAAAAAGAGAAACAATAACAGTTTCGATAGATCTTTTCACATTGCCATCATTCAATGGAAATGGGAAATAAAAACTGTCATCGAACTTATGAAATAGCTTATGATAATGTAAAGAATATTTTTTTTTTTTCAAAACGCAAGAGAACCATTATTACTTGTTCCAATTTCAATTGAATGTTTGAGAGACATACCGATACTCCAAGTTATCAACCCACTTATGGAGTATGAAAATGTATTAAAAATACAGTCGGGAAAAAGAGAACGAGAGAGACTAAACATTTCATACATTTTAATTTCCCAATTGCCACGAAAAAAAGGAAAATGACCATTTAATTGGAAATTATTTCTTTTTTTGAAAAAAAAAAAAAAAAAAAAAAAATGTTGTTTATTTAGGATATTGAACACTCGCTCAGTTCCTCAAGTAGTTTAGGAATGATGAAGGTTTAAAGTTTAGAATTTCTATTAGAGGTCTGCACGGAATTTCTAGGGCTGTGCCCGGCCCGACCTAAGCAGAAACTATCTCGGTGAAAAAGGTTTATACTTTTGCAGTTCACAGCCCTGACCAGTCTACATAAAAATTAATCAAAATAGATCAGGCCCATTCAAAAATTCATTGAATCAGACTACACTGTTAAAAATTTGACCCATTTGCTGCAGCGTCACTCCACCGCATTTATAGAAAACGGTTACTTAACTGTGTTATTGAGCATTCTCATTGGTCATAAAAGAGATATTCTATAAAAGCTGTGGAGTGAATCTGCAGCAAATGGCTCAATTTTTTAACAATGTGGCCTGTATCTTCACCACTCAATTTCTACGAAAAGATTCTTTTTTACATACAATTTAGATTTTTTTTTAAAAGAATATTGTCTACATGTTAAATGAAAATTTTAAAAGTTTAGTTTAAATTATTATGGGCCTTTTACGTGTCTACATTGCATAAAAAATATTAACTTCTCGTGTATATATATATATATATATACATAAAAATCCGATTTTTGAGCAATTTAATGTAAATAATTACGATATTTTTTCCAAAAACAGAAAGTACTATTTGTCACATATCCTGATTTTATCGCGAAGTAAAGATTGTTTTTTCATAACATTCTTTTTTAAGCACCCTTTGACATTTGCCTAAAAAAAGAAACAATAGCAGTTTCGATAGATCTTTTCACATTGCCATCATTCAATGGAAATGGGAAATAGAAACTGTCACCGAACTTATGAAATAGCTTATGAAAATGTAAAGAATCGATTTGTTTTTTCTCTTTCAAAACGCGAGAAAGCCATTATTACTCGTTCCAATTTCAATTGAATGGTTGAGGGGCATACTAATAACACAAGTTATCATTTCACTTACGGAGCATGATTAAAAATATAGTCGGGAAAAAGAGACAGAGAGATAGACTGAACACTTCTATATTCTAATCTCCAAATTTCCAAAGAAACAAAAAGCAAATGGTCATTCAATTAAAAATTAGTTCTTTTTTTTAAATTTTTTTAGGATATCAGACGAGTAGTCAATCGTTCAAGTTGTTTAGGAAATATGAAGGTTTAAAGTTTGGAATTGCTATTACAGAGGTCTGCATGGAATTTCCAGGGCTGTGCCCGGCCTCCTCCAAGCAGAAACTATCTTAACGAAAAATGTTTCTATTTTTGCAGTTCACGTCCCAGCCCGATCTATATGAAAATCAGTGAAAATTGGACAAATAGTACATACTATACAAACACCTGTGTATTTTACATATTACATCGAAATATATGCAAGAATATCACACGGATGTATGCGTGAGAATAGAATATTACATAGACACACTATGTGGCCAAAGGTGATCGCGGTCACTTGTAATATTAGACTTTTGTTAAATATGTAGAAAAATACGCGAAAAATTATCCTGAAATTCGAGATATCTAAACATAATAATATATGTCATATATTTCCGTAATGTTTTTTTTTCGAAGTTTTATAGAGGACCGTCAACAGATTGAAAAAGAACGAATATCTTTTGGATAACCTGTCAGAACTAATGTAGTAAAAGCGTTCAAACTGCACGTTATGATTAAATGGCTTATTGCAATGAACTATGTTCATTTTTAAGAGCCCGTACATCCGTAGAGAAATTAAGGTTTTTGTAAAAAAAAAAAAACCTTTTTTGCTTATAATTTGCAGAGTTTTTAATAAAGAAAATGTCCTTTTCAGAAAATGTGACAAACAACATTGTACAAAATACCCTATAATATGAATTCAAAAATAATAAAATTTTATGAAAAATCAACACGTTTACTAAATAATGTTTCACTCTGTATGAGTAAATATAATCAAAATTATGATGGGCTTAACCTCCTCAGTCCTGAGACAAATATTACGGGGTACTATAGAAACTTGTTTAAAATTACTATAAGACATCTCTAAAGATATCCTGGCCTATATATATACTACAGCTAATGATATGCATGCATTTTTTTTTTAATTCTGGAAGTAGCTTTATCATATCTAGAAACATTTAGATTCATTTAAAGGATGTTCTTTAGTGTCTCTTCCAGGCGACGCGACATAAGGACTGAGGAGGATAATGATATGTAAGCTAAATGTATAGAGCAACTTTTGTGAGAGTCTCAAAGACATAGCTTGAAAGTTCTGAAAATTATTGTTGATTGAATAAGTTCAAAATCCCAAAAGGAAGCGAAAAAGATGAGGGGCTGTATATTAAAAAAATAATGTGAAAATTAGTCAGGCCCGTGCAAAAATCACTTGAATCAGGCTAACTGTATCTTCACGACTCAATTCCTACGTAAAGTTCTGATATTTTTTTAACATAAAAATTAAGAAATAATTAAGATTATTTTAAAGAATATTTCCTACATGTTAATGGAAAAATTTTACAGTATATTTTAAATATTATACTGTACTAAATATGCAGGATGGGAAATACACAATAATAGCAATATTGTTGATTACTTAGACTCATAGACTTTTCATAATTGAAATAAAGATACATTTAAAAAATATAACATATAGTTGAGATTAAAAGAAAAAAAAGGAAAGGATCATATATTTTTTTAACTGCATAGTAAAAACTAGATTTTTAAAAATACTTTCCGGTGGTTTATAAATTTATATTTCCAATGATCCCCTTAACAAAAATTTATTATTGCTATTACTATTCTTACAAAACATATTTTCTGTCCTACCTGTCTGGGAACAGTTAGGTCCCGTTCCTGTTGTGTTTGCTGCCTATGTAGAAAAAATTAAACATCTGATTCCATACAGCGTCCCGAGTCTGCATTACTTCTTAAGATAGAGCGTCCACAAAATTTTTCTCATGCACAAACAGACAAACACACTCACAAACAGATATTTTCTAAATATAGTGAAATGGTGCTCTGGACTTCCTAAAACGTATAAACCTATTGAAAACCGGAAGTCGAAATTTTTCATGAATCCAATTATTTCTTCTAGTAAAGATAGAAAAATTAAACAAGTCTTGCATAAATTTTTACTTTCTTCTGTCTTCAATAGAAAAAAGTATTGGATTTGTGAAATATTTTGACTTCAAGTTTTCGAAAAATTTATATGTTTTAGAAGGTTTTGAACACTATCCGACTGTTTTTAGAAAAAGTTTATACACAAATCTGTGTCTGTCTGTATCTAATAGAAATTTTGTGGGCGCTCTACCTCAAGAAATTTAAGTAGATGTCAGATTCAATTAGAACTTGACATAAATTGATGGTTTACATGTAAATCATCTTAACAGGTCACTCCGCTAAGCTGCATTTTAAAGATTTAAATGATAGTTATATCTCAAGAGCTAATTAAATGAATTTCATTAGACTTCATATTGTATCTTTTTTATTTACCCATCATACATAGCATAGGGTAAATCTTGTAATCGTTTTGAAAATCGAAAAAAAAAAAAAAAAAAAAAAAAAAAAAAATTGACGGATTTACATGTTTTAGAAACTGGAGATTCTAAATAACACATTTTTTTTTTTTTTTTTTTTTTTTTTTTTTTTTTTTTTAATTGCCGTCCGTTTGTTTGTGAGTCTGTCCGACTATAAACACTCTATCTTTCGAAGAAATTGAGATAGAGATTTGAAAGTTGATGTGTACTTAGTATCAAATAATGGGAATAAGCCTATTGAATATCACTAATCTCGATTATCCGGAACTATATTTTTAGGACTCTCGAAATAATTATTTTGATGAAAGGTATACAAAATATTCATTTTTTATTTTTTATTTTAAGAAAATAATATAAAAGACAAGTAAAAAAAAATGCAAATTTTGCATAAAGAACAAAATTGATCAGATTATTAGTTGCCGAGATATTTGTAATAATATTTTCCACACTCTTTTATTTTTAATGACCCTGTATTTCATTCAAATTTCAATTCAAATACATATATTAACTGAAAATAAGGCACTTAATCCGATGCAGTAAACTGTTAGTTGATAGAATTATTATTTTTGGAGTTATAAGATCTTTCTTTTATGCAATGAAAAATTATTTAGTAAACCTGCTCATTTTCCAATCAATTGTTATTATTTTTCAATTCTGATGACATGGTGTTGTTTACAATGTTGTTTGTTATATTTTCGAAAAGAATATTTTTTTTTTATATGAAGAACTCTGCAAATTGTAAGCAAAAAATTTGGGACTGTTTTTATAAAAAACCTTTATTCCTGTACGATTGTACATGCTATCCGCATAAAAACAAACACAGTTTATTACAATAAACCATTTAACCATAATCTACAGTTTGAATGCTTTCGCTAAATTAGTTTTGACAGGGTTATTCAAAAGATATTCTTTCTTTTTCAATTCGATGACGGTTTCCTATGGAGTTTTGGGCATAAATCTTCACGCAAATGTGTGACATGTACTATTATGTTTACGCATTTAGAGTTTCAGGATAATTCCTCATGTATTTTTCTATATATTCAACAAAATGTCTAAAATTGCAAGTGGACGGTCACCTTTGACCATATAGGTATACTAACATTACTATATGTAGTATATAGTAACACAAGTATTTGTTAAAATAAAATAATACTTATTTAAAAGACATATACTATTAATAGTACACCAGACACGAAAGGGTTAAAACAAATAAGCTCTGATTAGATATGGGTGTAAATTGTCCCCCAAGTGCTGCTTCAATATTATGTTTATCCCAACTTTCGTGATAGCTATATCTCAAGAATAAATATGATTGTCATTTATTTTCGTTGTACACAATTTGATATATGTAGAGGAAGGTTTTGTGATAGCCACATCATGCTAGTTTAAATAGCTTTATTTTAAATATTCTGAAACATAGCAAAATCCTTATTTATGGCTATATGTACTTTGCAATAGGTACCTATGCTCTTAATTTCATGATTTTAAGACCAATGGTTGTTGTGAGGTAAGAGGCTGCTTCATTCATGCATGAACATTCGCAAGTTAGTGTGAATTCTGATGGAGAAATTTTTAAAAAATATTTAAATTGCTTTTTCATATTTACTTATTTATTTATTTATTTTTGGATTGGATAGTTGAAGTCGACCTATAAAAAGACCGTATTTTACTTTTTAATTTTGTTTGCAGATTTTCTTCATGAGGATACTTTCAATTTCGAAAACAGTTTCTAAAGTGAAAATATCCTAATAATAATAATAATAAAACCCTCAGCAAACAAAATCTAAAACACAAAAAACACTCTTCATACAAATCAACCTCAACTTCAATTAAAAAAATCATTTAAAAATATTGAAATGCAAATAAGATATTTAAAAAAGAAAAAATTCTTCCATAGGATTAACAGAAATGTGTCTGATGACACTGATAAAGTACTGTGCATATACATTGGTAATTCTGGACTCCCTCCCGATATCATATGTTATCATTCCTCTAACCCCCCCCCCCTCCCCCTTCCAGTAATGATATCGTTATCAATTTGTATATATATATATATATATATATATATATATATATATATATATATATATATATATATATATATATATATATAACCATTAATTGTATTACAATATATAAGCCAATTGAATTTAATAACTTATATCACATTGAGCATGGAGGTAAAAAATAAATAACTAAAATGAATATATGTAGAGTTATTTTCTTTTATTTAGAGTGATATAAAAAACTTATTACATTGTTTTTTAGCATACTCTATTGATTCAAGTGAAGAGAAGTTTATAAAATGTCACTTTATATCAAATAACACTTAAAAGAAATAATTACTATTTAAAAGTATTTTATTATGGATTTTTTTACATAATGCATTAAACAGTAACAATATCTTGTCATACTAGAGGCTTTGTTGTGGGAAGATAGGAATTCTTATCAGTAAAACAAGTGGACAACATTCTTTCTCTTTCTATTTTATTTATTAGTTAACACATCATTAATTTCAATTATACGTCACATATTTTTTTCTGGAACAATGATTATATTTCCATATACGTATGACGAAGAATGGGAATGTCAAATGTTTGGGGTATGCCAAACTTAATTATTAAATAATTTTATAAGAATTTAATCATTATTTTAAAAACTTTGTATTTTTACAAAAATAGATTACAAACTATTTTAAATAAAAAATTATTTTACGAATTAAAAGAAATTTTTTTGGCTGAATCAAAAATGATATGGATATCAAAAGACAAATCTCGCCCTTCAGAGATATCTTACGATCTGATATGCCCGACATCCCCCCCTACTCCCTAAAACGATAACGTTATATATGCACAGCCCTTAAATAACATTCACTCGCCTCATTATCTATAACGATGTACGAAGAGGGAGACAAATAGGGTGATCTGCCCACAAGAATAAGTACGTTTGAAACTGGGATACCTTTAAATCATTAAATAGAATTTAAAATAAAATAAAAACTCTGAGTGTGTCTTGGAAACTTGACGCTAATATTTTGAAGAGTGGTATTTTCTAGAAATCACATGGATAACTTTTTGGTACCCCAGCAGATAGTGAGTTCAGGGAATTTTTACGCCATAAAGTTATGTTGGAATGCGTCTATTGGAATTTATAGCAAAGAGCAAATTTATTTTATGACATACAGTCGTATGAACATCATGCTAAAAACTCATAACTATAGCAAACCATCTCTACTCGAAATTTATTAAAATTGCAAGCACTGAACGACGAATACCACTATTATTTCTCGTATTCTCTGTATCTGTTCCTTAGCAACTATTATTTATTTCAAACTAGAGGGACGAACTACGCTCACCAACCCCCGTTCAGATACTCCAGATTCTAAAAATAAGCACGCTAATTTAATCGGTTAAAAAAAAAAAAAAAAAAAAGAATTATAGTTTAAACTAGTCAGATGTGGCAATCCCAAAACATTTTTCTGTCTTATGTTTACGCATGTTAGTACTTCCTGAAAAATGCAGCCTAGCAGCGCCACCGGTTAGGTAGTTTAAACCAAAATCTAGTCAACAACAACTTATGTCAACTTATAACTGAATCTGAAATTTTATGAAAACCGGTGCATTAGTATTTGAGATAGAGCTATCGCAAAATCTTTAAAAAAATTTCATAACAGCGCCACATGTTGGGTGATGTACACCAAAACCTAATCAGGATCAGTTTTTTATCAGGTACTTACTGAACCTGAAGTTTGATGAAAATTCACGCATTGCTTCTTGAGATTACATTTATTGCGAAATCATGAAAAATGCAGCATAGCAGAGCCATCTTTAGGGCAATTTGCACGCACACACACACACACACACGCGCGCGCGCGCACACACACACACACACACACACACAAAAAACAAAAAAAACAGTAAACTATATTAGGGACTAACTTAATCTGAAATTTTAGAAAATTTCGTGCACCATGGCAGCGCCACCTTTTGAGCGATTTGTACCATAACGTAATCAGCATCTTCAAGTAGTAACTAAAGTAGCAAAGTAGAAAAGAGACTAAAGTAGTAAAGATCAAGTAGTAACTAAATCTAAAGTTTTATGAAAATCCATGCACTAGTTCTTGAGATATAGCTATTGTGGAAATTGTGAATAATGCAGCATAGAAGTGCCATCTTTTAAGTAATATACACCAAAAACTAATCAGATCTAGTTTATATCAAGGCTTAACAGAACGTAAAGTTTTGTGAACTTCCGTGCATTAGTTCTTGAGATAGCAGCCCACAATTTTTTGTCACATATGTCACATGACTGTCAGTCTGTGAGTTTAACAGACTGACAGTCTGATAGACTCACGGACAGACATTTTGCAAACATATGTTTTTCGGGTTTCCCGACTCCTAAAATGTGAAAATTCGTCGAAAACTGGAATTCGAATATTTTCAGGAATCGAATACTATTTTCTTGTAAAGATAGAAGAAAGTAAAAAACAGTGGCGATCTCCCTGTTAAATGGATTCCCATTCATTTTTCTTTGATTGGAGATTTTGTAGGCGAAATCAGCCGCTGTTAAAGATACAATGTCCTATTTCGTCATGATTCTTTGAATGTTTGAGTAATTGAACATTTGAAAAGTAACGTTTGAGTGATAAAATATCCCTCAATATGGATATATTCTGAAATAACTTCAGATGAAATTAAACTGACATCTGAATATTGCATTCCAACAAAGTAAACAAACAATACAGTTTCGTTCAACTTCAACGATTAAAAATATTAAAATATGAAGGCAATCATTTATAAATCGAGTTTTCCAGGGAGCATTTAAAAACAATTAACTTGTTTCTGAATTTATAGATATCAAACCGCGAGTCAAAATGCAACTTTTCTCTCGACATCATTCATCTATAAACCAACGAAATTAATTTTAGTTGTAGTATTGTGCCATACCTTGTGAGATTATTCTTCATTGAACACAAATCATTTTTTAAACTATAACTTACATTTTCCGCTGATTGTGAAATGGATTTTAACATTTATCAATTATCTGTTGAGGAAAGACCTGAATCAAAACTGTATCACAGAATTAAATAAATAGGTACTTATACGGACACCATGCCAAAATGTATGCTAATGCGCCAATTATTTCAACCCTGATCGTGAAAAGGATTTTCATTATAAACGATACGAAAATTTAAGAGCGAATAGCCAAATTTGGACCGCCGCTTTAAATGGATCGTAACCATTCTATTGTAAATTACAGCAAGAGACGCCATCTATTATTGAAATCCTAGACGTCAAAGTGACATCATTTATGACCAGAAGAAGTAATACCACATATACTTAGCACATTTTTAAACACTTTTTGAATATAACGAAAAATGATGAAAACAACAAACAATTTCGAAGAAAAACATTTGTGACAGCAAAAGTGGCAAAAATAGAGGAAAGGACAGAATAAATTGTGAAGAGATCGACTTGCAAGAAGGCTGTAGTTACAAACCCCCTCAAAAGTCAAAGATTCATTAGAAATGTTATTTCGTTAGCGCTAAAGTCAATTAAATAAATCTACTCAAAAAAAAAAAAAAAAAAAAAAAAAGAAAGAAAGAAAGAAAGAAAGTTTCGAAAGCACAAAAGCAATTTCAACATCGAGTTTTAAAAAATACGTGAAACTCAATTGTAAAAGAATGATGGAAGAAAAGAACTACACATATAAGGTAAATAAAACTTCTGTTGAAAAAAAATGTCTAATGATTCAGAATCTAAAAAAGAAAAATCAAGACAGTGATGATTTGTTTTGCCTAGGAGAAATGATTCAGTGTTCAAATTGCCAAATATGATTCCATGTTGTGTGAGCTGAGTTAAAAAAAAATGAAAAAGCGAAATTCATATGTAAGCCTTGCATCAATTATTACATGATATTCAAGAAACTGGAAATCAGTTCCATAATTTTTGTTCTTAATTAAAGATAACTTTGATTAATATTTTGAAAACATTTTGATTTTAAGCAATTACTCTTACTTTTAGATATTCGATTTCATTGTATTTCATTGTATTATTTGCTGTTATTTTGTTTGATTGCTTCATTAAAAGCAAACTTTAGTTTTAATAAAACTAGTTTTATTCCCTTCTCATTAAAACAACCTGATATTGTTTTGTCCAATTTAGGAGACTGGGAATCCAACTTAGGCGACCAGTCTCTGAATTTTGACCACTTTTGATAATTTTTTCAAATTAAAATAAATCTTAAGATTTTCAAATACACCCACTTCCAAAAGTTAAGCACGAAGATGTAAAATGCAAAAAAATCAACAAATACTGCTTTGATTGACACAAAATACGGCAGAAAAGTAGCATATCTATTTATGCATAAAACAAAATCAATAATTATATACAGAAATGAAAACAATATTAAATTTTTATAAGTTATCAGATAATGAGATACTGGAGATTTAAACAGAATTATGTATAAAGTGAAAATAAACAGCATAAAATGAAAAAAGAAAGACATTAATAGGGTATGTGATTTCCCTCATCTGTATACAAAGTTTACACCTTGTGACCATGCTTTCAGTTAGGTGGTCAACCACCGCAGAATTAAGAACCCGGCATTGTTCTTGAATAGTTTCTAGCTCAATAAGAGTGGCTGGAGGTGGGACACGTAAACATACAGCACGGCCGAGAGCATCCCAAAGTTTTTCAATGGGATTTAGGTCGGGTGAATATGCTGGCCACGCCATACGCGCAATCCTTTCACTCTCCAGGTAGTCATCGACGATGCCAGCTCTATGCGGACGTGCGTTATTGTCTATTAAAACAAAAGTAGGGCCAATGGCTACATCATACAATCTCACAATGGGTTCTAGGACTTCATCTCGATACCGGACAGCCGTCACAGAACCCAGTTTAAAGATGTGCAGGTCGGTGCGGTATCCTAATGAAATCCCTGCCCACATCTTAATGCTTCCGCCTCGGAATGCGTGATGTTCGGTGATGTTTTGGAGCTGATTGAGTGTTCCTTGTTCACGCCATATCCTTATACGCTTGTCATCTGGCTGCAGAGCAAATCTTGACTCATCAGTAAACACGACATTGCCCCAGTCAGACACAGTCCAATTGACATGTTCCCGGTTGCACTTTAATCGTGTCCTTCTTCATTGGACGGATAGATAAACACAAACTCGAGGCACCTGGGCGTACAGTCACTCATATGTAATCTTCGGCATACAGTAACTGCAGATATCGCCTTACCAATGGACGCTGTAACCATAGTTGTCACACGTGTGAAGGTCGCTCTGCGATTCCGCTTCGCTACAATAGCAATATATCGATCTTCCGCGGGGGTTCTAACCCTTGGGCGACCGACTACTGGCCTTCGGACAGCTGTCTGTGTGGTTTGAAATTGTTTCCATAAACGTGAAATTACAGAATGATGAACGCCGAAGAAAAGAGCAACATCTGTGATCGACTGTCCTGCTTCAATGCGCCCCACAGCACGCCAGCGCTCAGAATCTTCCATTCGTCTTCTGGAAGTCATGGAAACACATATGTCTTTAAAACAAATTGTACGAAAGTTTTAAACACCTTCTATCAGCACTTACAATCAACTTCTGTAACCCTTCATAAAGCTGGCTTCTTATAAGAAGCTGGCTTCTGCCTTTTTTGCGTATTTCTTGAGATGAAAGCGCGATTAGCTGTTACCTAACATATTTGCATATTTCTGCAGCGATTTGCATCCTCTTCAATTCTGATTGGCTTCAGGAAATTAGCATTTTCCTCTCCGTGCTTAACTTTTGGAAGTGAGTGTAGAAATTGATCGAAAAATTTATTAGTAGATCAGTAGATTGACCACATCTAAGGATATTTTGCAGCTATTTCAAAAGTTAAGTGAGTTTCCCCGGAAAATAAGTGAAGTGGTCCAAATTCAGCTACTCTCCCCTATTTGTTATTTATGAAACGTGAATCACGTGAATGTTTATTATTTAATCTTAACCTCGGAAAGCCTTTTAATTTACTATTATTCGAATTGAAAATGTTTTTTTTTAGCTCACAGGCTATCATAGCCTGAGAGCTTATGTGCCCGCCCGTTCTGTATGTACGTGCGTAACGCGATAACTCACGATAAAAATATCACATCCACTTGAAATTTTGTATATAGGTATATCCTGATAAGGCGTTTCCCTGATTAGTTTTTAAAGTTCATTCGATATGTATAAGAGGGAGGATGGGGGGGGGCTCATCTCCTCCCCTTAATTGATATAAATGGGTTTTTCATGCAGAATTAAGTTTTCGTTCAAAATTTAGATATAGGATCATTCTGATGGGGCGATTCCATGACTGTTATTAGGTGTTCATTGAATAAGTATAAACAGGGGGAACGGGGGTTCTAATGCCCCTCCCCTTAATTTATATAAATGGGTTTTTCAAGCAGAATTGTCAGATTTTGTTTAAATCTCTGTGCAGTTTTGGAAGTTAAATGGTTAAGTATAAAAGAGGGGGATAACTCCTCTTAAATTATATAAATGCTAAATGGGTTTTTATTAAGAATTATCCGATTTGCTCTGAATTTTGGATAAAGATTTTTTATATGATAAAGTTCCTTGATAGTTTAGGAGGTTCAATGATTAAGTATAAAAAAGGGGAAAGGGGAGAGCTGTTTCCCCTACTTAATTTTTTTTCGAACGGAATTCACCCCTCAAAGTTTGTCGGTCTGGTAGCGAAACACCCTGTATATATATATATATATATAAATTGCCAGATTTTTTACTCTATGTAGTTGTTCTTTTTGTGTAATATTATCTACATCTGGTAATTAGTGGAAATGTTACATATACAGAATTGGAGGTCTTTATCTAGACAATCAACTTTAAAATCTTAAGAATAATGTACTTTTTAAAATTATTTCATATTTAAAATAAAATATAAAAGCAATGGATCAAAAATTTCGGTTTATAAATTTACCTTAAAAAGAAGGGGGGGGGGGGGCGCCAAAATTCATGTTTACCCCGGTAAAAAAAAAAAAAAAAAAGCTTTCGGGTTTGATTCGGCCTACGAAAGAAATTTTACGTACGTATTTTCAGTGTGTTGAAAAAAAAACTTGATTAATAAAAAAAAGAACTAATGGTTCACTGAACTATAAATCTGGACAGTTTTCTAACTTAATTGACATAACTAGAGCTCTGACACATTTTCCCACCGCGCAAAAGGGCAATGTAATAATAAAAATATATAACCGTACTTTTGACATTTTCACTCGCTTGATTGTAATCGTCAGAACTGTCAAATAGTTCTTTTTTTTCACGATTCGCCATTTTCGGTAGTTTCATGTCAAAAAAGATGACAAATATCACCCCTTAACAAAACAGTCCGCAAAATTCCGGTTTTTCGGCAAATGCATGAATTTCTAATGAATAATTTTATAATTTCATTAGTTGTTTGCAGTTTTTCAAAGAAATTTTTTACGTGTTGCAAACGCGTTTCTTCGAAAATAACAATTAATTTTCTGTTAATTTTTAATTCAAAAGCTGCATAAGGGTTTATTTAAAAGGGGGAGAGTTCTGAGGTGTGTGTGGGAGAAGGCGCCTATACATGAGAGGAAACCCTTACATAAAAGAGGAAATTTTAAGCGATATTAAAGCTATTTATTAAAATAATTTTGTTAACTATACAAATTTTTAATCAATATTTGTACAACCACCTTTCCTATATACTCCCAAGACCCAAAATCTGAAACATTTTACCTTTGCCTTTGATAATTCTTTTTCACAAAAAGGATAATAAATACCATTTAAAAAGAAATTAAAAAATTAAGAATTTTTAAAGAATTTTTAATTTTTCTTAATTTGTTAAAGACCATTTCCATTTTCATGGATGTTGAAGTCTTAAGTATGAGGAAATGTAAACACAGTTCAATTCAACTTTTTACATGTAAAGTAATACTGAAGCTAGATAATTAAACAATAAATTAAAACATTATTACACATATTTAATCTAAATGAAAGTTTTTGAAACAATTTTTTTCACTGGTTATACACAAAAACATATTATGCAACTTGTACATCGAATTTATGTTCTTTGAATAGGTATTATCTTTTATGTAATTTTAAAATTAATCGATGTACTTTAAATTTTTTGTGCATTTGTGTTTTTATTCTAGCTGGTGTGAAATATCAAGAAGATCTGGAATGATGGATGAAAACATAACAAGTTGGGAGTTGCACGTCAAACGTTGCAAAGGACGCGTTCGTACTATAACGAAGCTTTAAAATTATTCAGATCTTGGTATAATATTACACAGTTCTTCGGATACAGTATAGTAGCCGGAATCTTTTGTGTGTCCTTGTATATACTATCTGCTTTCTATTTTAGAGGAAGTAACTTGTAGTAAACTTCAGCAACGTATGTCAATTTTATAAAATGTGAAATAGTTTAATATATAATTAAAACGCGACTTAAGCAAGTTTTCCGCTATACCATTATCATTATGCAATGGAATACTTTTGAGTGGCTCAATATAAATTAATAAAAAATATTCTTTGCACTAGAGATTATTCAGAATATATTTTTTAGTATATACTTCATAGATGCATATCAGCTTTATTATGTTCTAAAGCGTGTAACATCATTAAAAATGCCCTTATAACTGTTTTTTCCCTTTGGCCGTAATATTGCGGAGTGCTTTCAATTCTCCCTGTAATTGAACTATACATCCGTTTTTCATAAAATTTGAAATGACAAAGTCATGCAACAACTATATATTTTAAATTTCAAATGATTCGGTTGGGCAGTTTTTGCTCTGTTATATGCGGACGGACAGACGGACTAAACGAAGATTATAGATGCTTCGTATTTACATAATTACGAACACACCAAAATAGAAACTTAATTAAAATCGGATTTCATGATGCTTGTGAAAGTAAAATATTATTAATTGTATTAATTTAATTTTTTTGTTTCTAATTATGAATTTCTAACAATATGTAGTCACAAAAAGTTACCTGAAATAATTATATTAATTTACATATTAAAAAAAATTATATGTATATAAGTTACACACGTAATTTGAACTTACTTCAAAAATCTATTCCAAATAAAAGTGGTTTTTTGATATATCACTACTTTATGTTCCGTTAGTTTAACTAATTTAAACGTAATTCAACAAGATTAGTGACAGATTCTTTAGCAGTCTCATTTTTAGCTTCAGAAGATTTTTTCACAAATTTTTTTAACATTAAAATATTCACTAGTAGAATCACTAAAATCAAGATCAAAATCATCCCCATTTTCAAAGTTTCGAATTAATAGTTTCGAAGTTTTTTTTTTATTAATTTTATAATTCATAAATCATATTAAATTTTTTTTAATTAAAAATTAACGTATCTATGTTTGGGATTTTTAATGCTATAACCACAGAAAAAAAATGTGACATTAAGATTATAATTTCAAAAAATATTCATAAAAATATGAATGTATAAATTAACATTAGAAGCTCTAAATTTTTAATGCTTATACTTTAAAAACTTCTGATCCAAATTACACGAAATTTCCTTTCTATTCATTGTTTGTACCGAAGATTTAAAATATCTTTTCAAAATTGGGTGTTGCTACTCAAAAAAACAAATTTTGGGCTGGTTTTGATTTGTAGATGGCCCCTTAAGTAAATTTTACATATATCCCTTAAAAGTAGACTTAATTTACAATAGTTTGGTACTTGCATCTTTCTTCTACGATTATTTGTTGCAGAGTTAGTAGTGGGTGTTTATTTATTTTTTTCCCATGACTGTACATGCTTTGAGCAACCACCCCATTTCCTTGTGTTAAATCTAGATTGCCTTTGCATTTCTGACATATAATTTTGAAACACCCTGTGTACAGTAGCGTCAACTTTTGAAAAATATTAAGTGGACTCAAAAATGTTTGAGTAAAAAAACACTTGCAATATTTTCTCCAGAGAGCATGTTTGTTTAGAGGGGCGACTAAAAAGGAATGGCTGTAATAATTCGAAATTTTTGTAACCAAAATATAAAATTATTGCAATTTAATGATTTTTGCATGTTCTTCCTTTAAACTATTTTATTAATTTATTAAATCAATAACATTAAAATTCCCTTCTTAACTATTGATCATCTGAATCTCATTTTGGTCATCTTCATAGATTCATCAAAACATTAAATCAAAAGGCGAAATATACAGGAAAATTGTTTTTGGTGGGTAATCTATTTTTAATCCGCTGAAGGGGCTTACAATGCTCCTATAAGTCCAATTGATGTCCTAATTATTGTATTCTTAAATTATTTTGAGACCTCCAGTAAAACCTAATTCTATTTCATCGATTACATAAAAAAATGAATAACAAATAAATCAATGTAAATTGGGTGGGTGAACCGATCAAATTATTGTGTGTGCTCGTGCTACACGTTCCCATATAAGTTGGCGCCACTACCTGTATATGTATAATAAATATTTTTAATAGTTAAGAGTGGACTCTATACTCTGATTTCTATATGAGAATTGAGACAAGCTCAGAATTTTTAGTTATAAATTTGCTAAACAGTGTACAATGGGATAAAATATAACAGTTCAAAATCTACATACCATTTTGTATGATGTTTAAACGTTAGAAACAATGATAAAATTATCCCGACGGTTTCAACCGAAATACTCGGCCTTTTTCAAGGGAAAATCAAGATTTGAACTGACAAAGGCACGTTATTTAGCTCGACGAAAGATGAAGGTAAAACACGAGGGACAAAAAGAAAAATGAAAACATGGGGGAAAAAACTCAACAAGAACTGCCACACGCGGTAAAAACATGGAGCGGGAAAGAAAAACTTTAAGAGGACAACAAAATATGAAAAAAAAAAAACATTAAGGCTTCTGTCCTCGCTCGAGGAAACGCTCGCGAGCTAATGCTATTCCTATGGGGAAGAATTTTTCTAATAATTCTTTCGCATTTTGACATTTTTGAATAATATTTTTTGCATTGGATAGCTGAGGTGCATGCCGACAGCGCACCTTTTTTACTTTATCGATTTTGAATGCAGATATTTTTTTACAAAGTTAGTTTCACTTTCAAAACCGGTTTCGAAACTGAAAGTGCTTTTTAAAAAATATATCTGCAACCAAAATCGAAAAAATAAAAAAGGTGCGCTGTCGGCATGCACCTCAGCTATCCAATGCAAAAAAGAAAAAAAAAAAAAAAAAAAAAAAAAAAAAAAAAAAAGAAAAAAAAATTAAAAATGTCAAAATGCAAAAGAGTTATTAGAAAAATGCTTCCCCATAGGAATAGCATTAGCTCGCAAGCGTTTCCTCGAGCGAGAACAGAAGCCTTATGAGAAGAAAACCTTTTTTTTTTCTTGTTGAGTTTTCCCCTCATGTTTTCATTTTCCTTTATGTCCCTCGTGTGTTACCTTCATCTCTTTTAGAACTAAATAACGTGCCTTTGTCAGTCCAAATCTTGATTTTCCCTTGAAAAAGGCCGAGTAGTTCGGTTGAAACCGTCGGGATAATTTTATCATTGTTTCTAATGTTTAAACGTCATACAAAATAGGATGTAGATTTTAAGGTTATATTTTATCCCATTGTACGCTGTTTAGCAAATTTATAAATAAAAATTCTGAGCTTGTCTCAATATTCATAACTATTTTCCTAACAAAATTATGTTTACTAATATTTTTGAATTTGTTTGCTCCCTACAATAGGACTGTGGTACGCATGGCACACGCAATCTAAAGAAGAAAAATGGTTTAAAATGCTTGAGTGAAAACGGATGTATTTTTTTTTCTTTTCGACATTTGTTTCACGTCGAAAGAGATGAGATACAAAACGAATCAGAAATATTGGTTTTTACGAAAATGCGTGGGTGTCACAGAATATAAGACTTTCTATTACTTTCAACCCTTTTTTCATTTATAGGACGAAGAATAAAAAGAGTTTGGTAGAGAAATTGGAGATAACGTTGTTTTTCTCCTAGAATTCTAATCTAACTCTTTCTTTTATTATTTGCTCTCAGTTTCGTAGTTGTAGATCCAAGAAGCGATGCAAAATGATTAACAATAAATCGTCCCTTTGTTTTGATTCTATAGAGATATTATTCCATTTCTTTTCATAGAAAGATTTCAAGGAAAGGAAGTTATACAAATCGGCACTATATGGACTAATAAACTGTTCTTTGCACCCATTACTGGTCTTCATAAAAAAAAAAACTAGTTATATATAAAAAATAATGATAATACATTTGTTTTAAAGTATCCGAACACTTTTAAAACATAATTTTCTATCAAAATATCAATTTTTCATTTATGCAATAATATTAATATTGACTGTCGAATTCTGCTTAAATTGTGCTTGTATCTGAATTATAAGCAAAGTTTATAGTCGTTTAAAGTTACAGCTGCTACAGCTTTTGAATTATGTTTAAAAGTTGTTTTTAGCTTTTTCGCAAAATGAAGTTTTTCAGATTTTTACTATACGCAAAACATCCTAAAACAACAAAAAAAATTGCATGAAATGCCACGAAATTTTCTGTACTTCTTTTACAAATGTCTTTTGGGGGAATAGACTACACTCATGATAATACATTAAGTAGTTTTTCATTTACACTAGTATAAATAACAAACTTGAGACAATTTTGGGAATTTTTCAGTACATTAGTACTTTAACTGCTATATCATCTGAGATAGAGATGCGATTATAATATGTGTAGCCTAAGTCCTAGAGAAAGTTATTCGGATTATTGAATAAGGTACCCTGGGGTAATAACGCCAGGCGGGGTAATAACGCCAAGTGCTTATATTTTGCATAATTATGAAATAATCTGGTAAATGACACCCATGTGCTTTGCCCAGAAGGGTTTTGAGTCATATAAATCACAAAAAACAGCTTCAAGTTAATTTGTTTCATTTTTAGGTCTTATTGTTTTTACAAGCAACTAAAATTAACGCTTGATCTAAAATTTGCGAGATAAGGTTTTTGATCTAAAGACTATATTTTTTATCCAGAAATACTTTGTTTATTGCATAAATTTGTAGTGTATTTCATGTACTTTCAAATTGTTGTAGAAGATTTTGGATATCTTCTCGAGATAATTTGTAGTTTAGGATTTACTGCGCAATAAGTATCCCGGGGTAATAACGCCAGGGATTGGCGTTATTACCCCGGTTGTTTCCCAACAGTGGCCGAACAATATACGAAGGGGGTTTATATATTAATATGGGACAGCATTATCATCATTGTTGAAATGGCAAGATTAAGGGGGGTGGGTGCCCAATACTTAAAAATAATCTCTCTATTTTATTTTTTATTATATTATTTTTTTTACTAATGTAAAAAATAATTTTTAACTCTTGTAAATAAAACTATGTCAAAATGTTTTCGAGATTCAAATACGAACATCTTCAAAATCAGGTTTCTATTAAATTTGCACTGGATTGTTCAATTGAGTTCGAAATTTTAACTGTCCACTTTCTCAGCGTTCAGTTTTTCAAAACTTTATAAATTTAACCTTTAACTGATGTGACAGAAATTGTAACGCATGAATGTGATGCGGTTTATGAGACCACAAAATTGAAAGATGAATAAAAGGCGGGAATAACTCATAGGATTGTGTTTTTGTACTTAACTTTTTATACAAGAGTATTATACTTAATATTCACCTATTTAGTCTCTGGTGATAGTACTAAAATTCCAAATGAAACAAAATTTCGGTAGTGTTTGCAGTTAAACTGAAAATTACAAGTTAAACTAAAAAATTAAAAGAAAAATAGTGGTCTACGAGACCGGTAACATTAGTTAAAGGTTAAAATGCGATCCATGATTAAAAATCATAGAATACTGTTCCTGCGCTAAACTTTTTGTACAGAATTAATTCTAATTAAATTTAATCTATTCAAATATTTCTAACAATATTACGAGAACTTCAAACGAAAGAGAATTTCAGTTGTAACTATAGTTAAATTGGAAAATACAAGTTAAACGCAATTTTTTTGGGGGGGAGTGGCCTGTCTTAATCTAACGATGACCGCTTAATCTAACGAAGACCGCTTAATCTAACGATGAATAAAATGTTAAATTAACTTTTAGAATATTATTTTTGTATTGAACCTTATATACAGGACTATTATAAATAAAATTCAACTATTCAAAAGTTTCTAGAGATAGTAATAGGACTCCAAATGAAACAAAAATTTCCCGGTATCTATAGTTAAATTAAAAATTGCAAGTTAAACTCTGAAACTTGAAAAACTCAGCGGTATGTGAGATGCTAACAGCAGTTAAGGTTTAACAAAAATATTTATTACATGTAACTCTAGTTATTATAAAACTTCACATGATTAAAATATTACATTATGAATGGATAAAACCATGCAATGTTTCTTACAATCATATTTAAGTGGGACTTTTTAAGCAAAGAGAGACACAGGGTGTTATATTATGTTGAAGCTCCCCCTCACTCCTTTTTCTTTTACTTTCACAAAAAAATCAATATTTTGTATCGCATAGAATGCATACATGGGAATATAAATGCTGATTCAAATAATCCGTGCAATGTTTCTAATAATTCAATTTAAATGATCATTTTTAAGCAAAACGTAGCTTAGAATCTGATATTCTTTTGCCTCCTCCCCCTGCCACCACCACAGCTTTCTTTTTCTTTCAGAGTCATAAAAAAATTGTATATTTTCAATAGCTTAGATTGCAATTTGTCAATTTCTAGAGCTGTAGAGTTAGTATTTTTAGACATGCTATTCTACATGCCATTATTCCATCTTATTTTATAGTTTTGTTTGCATGGCGTTATTACACATATAGGTGGGTATTAACGCGAAATAGCATTGGTCAAGAAAAAACGCCATTACATTTTATGAATACATATCTGTTAAATTATTTTATTTTATATAGATAGTCAATGAGTTGCTGTATTAGATCCTATATTTGTTTGAAAAATACAATCTAAAACTAAGCCGTGAAAATTAGTAGAACCTTAACGTGGCGTTATTACCCCAGGGTACCTAATTTACAAATTACAATTGTCAATACATTGTATTATTTTTGAGCTACCACGTTTTGCTGGTGTCAATTTTTGACATACTTTTGACTATTTTTCTCTTAAATTTTTTTTCTGGGTAATTGCTAAAATATATACATATTTTGCAAAGTTTTAAAGTAAATATCATTCCTAAAAATGGATAACAAGAGGAAATTACAAAAATTTCAAAAAATCTCTTCCGAAGGTGTGCTGGAAATTTTTTACCACTTAATCGTCGCGCCCGAGACATTCGCGGGCTGCAAGCCTTACGGCTTTTATTCAGAATTGTTTGATTCCCACCAGTTTTATAAAATAGTGTAATTGGTTTTTTTCTGGTATCATTTTACGTGTCATTAAATAAGATGAAGATATTTTTTCAAAAAAGTGGTGACAATAATGAATTTGAATTTTTAAACCGTAATTTAATGCGACCATTAAGGGGTTAACACCTTCGCGACGGGGCACTTTTACGAAACTTTTAATGTTTTGTCACCGGTTTTTAAATACAGAAATTTGTGCCTTATTAAATCGCGAAAATGCTCCGATTAAATAAGGTAAATTTTACAGTAAATTTTTACTGATGGGAATAAACAAGGATTCTTAAGCCTTTTTGCAACACGTATACGAGTCGCTCATCCCCAAGGGCTTAAAGTCACATGGAGCATAAAATGATTCAAAATTTCGAATTTTTAACTAACTGCCTAAAGAAATTCACGCAAAAGATTATGGTGCTGGAAGGTTGTAAAATAACATATTTTAAGCAATGTGAATGCGTATACATATTTTTAATTTTTTTTCAAAATGAGTTTTTTTATGTTTTGGTACACTTTTCAAAAATTCTATTTTAGGTAAACAGTTGAAACCTTCCAAAATTGTGCAGCTAATTTGTTTGTTCAAAAATGTCGAACATTATAGGTCTGATTGAAAACATTTTTTAAATAATAAAAATATATGTTCTTAAAAAATAAATAAAGAAAGACAATCACATGACGATATGCAATTTTCACCTTGTTTTAACATTAAATATATCGTATGAATTTAAAAATGTTCACTGTTTTACTTAAAAGGCAATTAAAATAATCAAAGACACATGTTTAGCTAAATATATACACTTTATTTAAAATATCATGGTACTTTTAGCCTTTATCCAAGCTCTTCACCATACAATATATTTATAACTAACAGTTATTTGTTTATACAAATACGTGATTCCCTTTTTTTTTTTTTAAATGAGCCACCCAATAATTATTACAGTTTAAATTTGAAGTAAGTTTCTTGGATCAAACTTAATAAGAGGAAGTATATATTATTATTAATTACAGTTCCATTTACTTTATTGTTTCACTCTGTTTTTATTCGTCACTTTTCATGTTAAATGCGTAGCTTAAAGGTCGAAGTAGCAGCATTTGAGATTGAAATTGGGTCGAAGAAAAATATTTAACTGCTATACCATAAATTTTAATATGTCGCTTCGTTCAAGTTGTCACAGTTTATTTTCAAGATATTGAACCATAAACTGGGTATATTATACGATAGGGCGTCGTTACATATTTGATTATTTTTATGCAGAATTTCTATGGATTCTCTGATAACGAATTTATAACAATTGGATGTTGGGAATTTGATTTTCGTATGATGAAAATGTATGGTTATATTCTGATTGAAACTTAAGAGAGAGAGAGAGCTGTGGATTTCACAGTACACATGATTCATCACACATGAAAAACTTAAAGCAAGTCTTACATTGTGGAAATATTCGTGAATATCTCAGACTTGCATATGAATCGATACATCATGCTATGATCTTAAACAGAAAAATTAGAATTCTACAAAATTGCAGACACCATGTAACATATTTGAAACACTTGGAAAAGGGACAGAAAATATCTGTTTTGAGCTCATGCATGCTGATTTTGTAACCAACATTTAGGCACACAGATTTAAATATAAACTTTAGAACAAACCAACCAGATTGATGAATGAATCACATTGTAGAATGTGTTTGGTTACTCAATCTATGGAGAATAAAAAAGGAGCATAATAGTGAAAAAGTTTCATATCTCCTGACGGAATGATTTCTATGTAATATGGTCGACGCTAGAAAATGCGCGGGAAACTGATTCGTAGAATAAAAAGAAAATAGTAAAAATTGATTAGAAAAAATTTAAATAAAAAGTAGCTTCTCTCAGAATAATATTGGTTTGGAAGTTAATACAAATTATGAAGGGATTAAAATTTTTAGTATAAGATTTCGAATAAGACAGTTATTAATATACGCGTTTTAAATTTAAAATATTAGATACGAATAAATAGCAGATATTATTAAGAAATAGAGAATTAAGGAACATGCCGTAAATTTAGAATAATTTAAATAAATATCGCATTTTTTTTAATATATACATTCATGCATATATATATATATATATATATTTGTGCATGAATGTATAATTTATTTTCCGCACGATAAAAGCCGCAAATAATGCACGGATCGTCTTCATATTAACTAAAAATATAGAGATGGCTAATATCTCTGCAGGGATTGCAAATGGGCAAAATGGTCTCAAGATGATGGAAATGGCGAGGTTTAAAATTTTTCAAACCGTCATAAAATGGACATTTTGAAAAATTTTGAACCCAAATCGAGTTTTAATTTAGTTTTGAGGTGTTTCCACTTCGTAAAAAATAATCCAAGTTTTTATATGAAATGTCCTTTGTACTAAACTTCAAGATTTGCCTGTAGGCCGGGATGGCAGGACCAGGCCCGTAGCCAGGATTACCTTTCGGGAGGGGCTCAATTTTGGAATTCTGTTTTATCATATAAAAGTATTTTCTACAATTTAAAGTAAATAAAATAAAAATAATCAAGGCTTAACCTAAAGTGTGTTTCTGCATACGATACTTGATAACCAAGTCTAAGACTGTTATTTCGTATTTAATTTTTTCAATTTCTGTTGCAATTTTTGGCTTACAAAAGCACTTACAGTTTCCAAATCGGTACGGAAACTGGGGAACTTTTAGCAAAAAACATGCTCGAAACTTAAAAAGCACAAACTAACAATGTTTGAGATGAGCCTCAAATATCTTATGAGAAAAACTTAAAAAAAATATTGAAATGAAAACAAGTAATATGAATTGATTTAAAACACAGGATTGATATTAGCGTGCGAGAGTCTGGCATTACGAGTGCGAGGTTTTGAAACTATTGAGCCATAAATGAAATTAATTACATGCATTTTTTTTTCTAAAGAAAAATTAATTGCTACAGTCATGTGTAATCATAAAATTTATATTTCACATTCTCTGATTATAATAGTTATAAATGCAATACTCTTGATACGATAAATTTACGGGATTTCTTCTTAGCTATGATGCTAATTAACTTGTCAGGGTCCATTCTAATGTCCCATACATGGAAATCATTGCAAAGTTACTCAATCTCTCATCAGCCATAACGTTTCGAGGCAAAGATTTAATTATTTTCTTTGTCAAAAAAGATCTTTTAGCACTGACTGTTGTTTCAAGGCTTTCAATCAAGACTGTATGCAAGCGTTCGATTTTATTGTAATACGCCGCATTACAGTACTAAACTTTTTAGGACCTCTGTGTTGGCGTCAACATTAGGAATTCGTTTACACTCTAATTCATATTCAGCTTTCACTTGCTACATTAACATTTTATCCTGAAAAATATTGCGACAAATTCTCTAATTTGCTTGCTTTTTCCAGGAAGCAAATCCAGGAACATGGAATGGGAACTCTTGGAATGTATTCATTTGAAATGAATCGACCACTTACATTTTGACTAAGACTTTCTACACGGGGAATAAAGACCGTTATATTGTAATACTCTTCAGCTGATATATTTTGAGGTTTGTACGTGTTATCTGTTTAAATGTTAGTCTTGATATCATTATTTCTGTTTGCAAGTTGTCTTCCCAAAGTTTTGATACACAATAAAATTTCTCAGAAAAGCTTTTTACTGCATTTTTCTCTATATTTATGTAAAACATTTAGGACATCCTAAGTTACAGCCGATATCATGTCACGAGAGTTTTCTTGAAGAACTCACTATGCCTTTGTCAGACAGATAACCTTCTGACAAACAGACAGGTTTATGAGAGAATCACTTTTCTTTCTGACCGCCAAAAAAGCTCCAGCTGTTAAAGAAATCTTCCATGTGTTTTTCAAATATTTTCTGAGCTAATGAAAATGTATTTAAGTAGCTTGACAAAAGTTATCATGCCTCACGATAATTTTATGTCACAAATGCGGAAAAGTCTTTTTTTAGGATATATGATGCAATTGCTTCTTGACGCGTTAAATTTGTCTTTAGGTGATTTTTAAAAACTTTTGTCACTGCTTTAATTAGTCCATGATACTTTCGGATGACGAGAATCAGCATGCTGTTGGACAAGGCAAGATTTAACCGAAGGCTTTCACAGAAGACTTATTTAATTTTTGAATACTCTGCATAATGTTAGAAGATCCCGCTAACATGATCAAACTTATTGGCTGCTTCGTCATACGCCTATGCAACGCATTTATGCACGTCAAGAAATAGTTGATCACAATGTTGTAATATTACTTTTCATTAATTTTTGGAAGAGAACACATTTATTGGAATAAAACCTAAAAAAAAAAAAATTCAAATTATTGGGGTTTGTGGGTTTTTAATAGGCCACAAATCTAAGACAAAGGGCAAGCTGTTCTGCGCTTGAAATATCCATAGTTTTATCAGCAATTAAGCTAAAACAGATCGAATTATTTATTTTGATAATTAGTTCTTCGATAACTGTATCAAGGGTATTTGATTGACTTCATTTTAAGTAACTGGGGTGAAGTAAGTAGCATTTCTACGGATATTTATATCTCATTTCACTTCATTCTCTCCAGAAAACTTTTGCTGAGAACTTAAAAGAGATATCGGCTAACAGACTTTTTTTTATAAAGATTTCTCTAACGTTAGAAAACTGTTATCGTGGTCACTTCTAACAAGGAAGGTCTCCATACTGGGCATACTCAGAATATTTTGAAAAAAAAAAAAAAAAAAAAAACTTAATAAACCACTTATGCATGTAATAAAGGTTCAGTCAAAATTAGCGGTAGAAACAGTAACAGTAGAAACTTTGTAAAAAAATAAAATACTTTCGATTATTCGGCTTGAAAAGACGAAAGCGTCACGCGATTTGGCGAGCCGCATTTTTCCTCGCTAAAAGCAACGACTTTCATGCAACTGAATTTTTTTTATTTATAGATTTTTAGAATGCATGTAAAAAGTATTTGATGAATTTAAACAATGAGAGATTTTAAATATACATTATATTGTATTACATATATACACATTGCTTGTTGCAGCAGTTATTTAAATTTAATACTGTAAAAATAATTATTTATATAAAAAATATTTTCATAGTGAAAAATATATTTTCATGTATTTAAGTATATTCCAAAATAAAGTCTAGATGAAGAATGCAGAAGTAATACATTTCAATATCAGATAAGTTTATTGTTTCCATAGAGACGAAATTGAATAGACAGTCTTAATTGGACTTTAATTGGACAGTCTAAATTGGACTCTAAATTGGACTATTTACTTTAAAAAGTATTTGACAAAAAAAGTATTTTTTGAAATTTTATTTTTCGTCACCAACCGGTGATAAATGCCAAATAAATGTATGTTCATTATTTTTTTTAAGAACATTCTATCGAGATTCAGCCGAAATGTTTTTATAAACATATATATCCACATGAGAAGAACATTCTGTAAATTTTCCATATTTTTCTGAGTATGCCTGTATGGAGACCTTCCTTGTAAGCGGCATATTTTGTTCTGCACAAAGTAAGATTATTTCAAGTATTAGTCCAAGAGCTGCTTTGATTTCTTAGTTTCGTGAAGCTTTTTGAAAACCCAACAATGAAATAATAGCTTTCTATTTTCCTGAAGAAATCTAAAATTTGTATGTTAAATAACATACGGTTTGTGATAATTTAATTGTATATGTTTTAACTTCTTCAAGGGTGGTGATTCATTTTTGGACCACCTAATTTTTATTCCTAAATGCCACATAGACACCAGAATATTGTAATAAAAGTTTTCCTTTAATTAAGTATGTGAACAAAAAATTTTACTTATTTTGAAATAAATTTTATTGTAAATTCTGGTGTAATTCATGCATTTCTGCATTTTACGAATAGAAATAGGTTGCCCCTGAAAGGGCTTAGAAAAGCATTCAACCTTTTTCCAACGTCTGAAACATGTAGAAACTAGTATTCCTAATTTTTTGTGACCTTTATCAATTCTTTCGTGAAAAAAAAAAAAAAAAAAAAAAAAAAAAAAAAAAAAAACAGGGTTTACAATAAATGTGTTTTGGAATAAGTAAGAAAAGAAAATGCTATTTCTGAATCTTTTATCCATTTCTCTTATTTTTGTTTCTTCTCTACAGTTATTGGAAAAACGTATGGCTCTTTGGAAAATAAAAGAGAATCAAAATTGTTTCTCTTCGTGGCATCAGCTTATACTCAAAGAGACGACCGCACAAAACCCTAAGTCATCGAGCACAAGAAAAATTCCTTTATTTCATGGAAGATTAGCAATAGAGGACTAAATTTCTTACAATGACTAAATTTCTTACTGTAAACTGAGCAAGTGATGCTGTTTAAACTTTTACTATGTCCCTATACTGACTATAAAAGTAGCTTCCCCCCACCCCCTAGCCCGTCAGCACACGCGCCTACTTCTATAGATTGGCTTCACAATGTAATTGGGGGTAAATATCACCCAAATACGTCTGCTGATGGGCTAGAAAACTCTCTCAGTGTTACTATGAAAAATTGCCAAAAAATCCCGATATATATAAATCCCTAAACTTGATAGTTGTACAAAATATAAAGAAAATTTCCCAGGCAAACCAGTTACTTTATGCACATTTGCTTTCTATTAAAGATTCATATGTAAACAATTCGCAGAAAAGTTGTTTAGTGAAGAAACTTTGAGGGGAGATTGGGGGAGGGGGAGTTCTGGATACCATATCGTACCACCAATGTTTTTCAAAGATGTATTCTAATAGTTTCTTTTTTGTAAAAAGGCTTTTACAATTATAGCATCATTATCAAAGATATTTCTTTAAAATTATATTTTTTTACATGAATTTACATTATAGGCGGCTATATAAACTTTCGGAACCTTTATCTGCAAAGCATCTTAACCATTGATCGCTCCAAGTTTTCTTTATGTTCGTGAAGATACAGAAAATTAATGAAGAACATAATATGCAAGTAAATGTTTTACATTTGTTTTCTAAAGTTAATCCGCCATATGTGTTATGTACTTAATTTTTCTTAGTCAAATTAATGATATGGAATTACACTCGATCAAATTTTACTGCGCATAGATAGTTGAAATTGCGTTTTAAAGTAATATGTATATTTAGTGGTAAATATCTATTGGACTTGGACTTGGATGAGATAGTTTTCAGAGTGCCTGGAGAGATCGACTCCTTATCTCTAGTAGAGAAATGATACATGGAACAATTCAAGTCATAGCCAAAGTCTGACAAACAGAAAGTCAGAAACAAAGGGGGGGGGGGGAGCCGGGTCCCCAAAAAAAAGCAAAGGCCCTTTAAGGGCACCATACTAAATAAATAAAATAGATGAGAGTATAAATAAGAAAAATAAGAACATTAACAATATTTTCATATTTACATAGTACAATTTATAAAATAGAGACTAGGAGATAGTGAACGTTCAGGAAGGAAAACCCTATTAATGAGATAAAAACTAGGAAAAATTATCCTGGGTCGATGTTTTCAGGGACATGTAGGGTTGCTCGTGGTCGTCTCCAACGAGCGTTTACATCATAATTTGAAATGTTATGCAAAGCAGGATTTGGGATAGAGGGAATATTGTCAAAAAATTTTATGGCTTGACTTTTGATAACAGAACGAATAGGAGGAATATTAAGATCTGAATGGATAACAGTATTTCTGCGATACCAAGGAGAGTGAACAATACCACGTAGAGTCTTGTTCTGAATTACCTGATTTTTTTGCAGATTGGTTTTAGCCGCTGAACCCCAGATCTTAACGCAATAAAGAAGTATGGGACGAAGTACTGTTTTGTATAACAGTACCTTATTGCTCATACTCATCTCATGACTGTACAAAAGATGAGCGAGGTCTTTTTTTGCTTTGTAGAACTTTTGGACGGTATAGTCGATTTGCTTGCGCCAAGTGAGAGTGCTGTCCAGGAATACACCCAGATATTTTACCTCCCGTCCGAAGGTAATGAAGGAGCCATTAAGAAAGAGAGGAGGAGGAGTGGAGCGGTTACATGTAAAGATAACAGCCTGCGACTTATTAGAGTTAATTTTAATTCGCCATTTGGTGAAGAAGCATTCAAGTTTGCTTATGTGTTGTTGTAGATACTCGTGCATAATAAAAAGATTTTTATCACGAGCCATCACAGTTGTGTCGTCCGCATAAATAGCCAACAACGTGTGTGGAGAAGTAGGAATGTCATAGAATATAAGCTTTGTAAAGCCAGGGGCCCAATTTGGAGCCTTGTGGCACGCCCGCATTAATTGGACGAGGTGTGGAAAGGATGTTGACATAGCGAACGAAGAATGTTCTGCCACGAAGGTACTTAAGGGTGAAGCGCACATGCGCAGTGGGAACTTTTAACTTTAAGAGTTTGTAAATAAGGCCAGATAGCCAAACTGTGTCGAAAGCCTTCGCGACATCAATAAAAAGGGAGCCAACATACTCAGAATTGTCAAATCCATCATGAATGAATTCAACCACCCTACACTCTCAAAAAAACTTCCGTCTTTTCACAGAAAATGCACTGGCAGCACTGCTGCCAGAAATTGTCTGTATATTGACGATTTTCTGTTTATTTTTTTCTCTGTCAAAAGAGGAAAAATATCCGTCACTTGAAAAAAGTTTGGAAAAAATCAATGCGGAAGAGGCGGGGATCGAACCAAGGACCCCAGGATTACCAGACCAACGCTAATCCACGGCGCTACGGCTGCTCATGATGATTGTGCGTTAAAATAGAACTCTTCATTTCATATGGTGTGGGTTGGTGTATTTCGTTAAAAAGCTTTTAATTATGCAGTTAATCTCGGAAAGATTTCATCTTTAATGAAACTGTGGCTGGTTTTTTTTTACGTTTAGTATTAATATAGTATAAAAATGTGAATTTTAAATATATTACGTAGAATGTTAGAGAAAAAACATGGATGTTCTATTGTGAGAATTTTTGAACGAATAAAGAAAGTAATTGTTATTTATTTTTAAATTCGAAAACATTTTTGTCTTTTAAAACTAAATTAGACATTTTAATCAATAGAATATTTTTGTTTTTCATTTTAAAAATAAATTCGAACTTATTACTAACAGACCCAATGCGCATGCGTGCTGGATAGAAACGGAAACTTTTCCTCATTTTTCGACGCTCGGAATGAACTCACAGAACAAATACGTTTCCTGGGAGAACAGAAATTATTTGTGAAAAAATAACGATAACTTAGTGTATATTGACGAATTTTTCTGACAGTGTAAGCAGTTGGTGTGCAGTGGAATGTTTGGGCCTGAAGCGAAATTGTTCAGGTATGTCAGGTAAAAAATTTTAAAGGCGAGTAAGAAAAATATGCTCAGTAAGTTTACCAAGGACAGGAAGCAAGCTAATGTGTCTGTAACTCCTAGCCATAGAAGGGTCTTCTCCAGGTTTCCTGATCGGAACAATAACAGCCTTTTTCCATAAATATCTATTAAAGAAACAATATCCAAATAACTGATATAATGAAGGATCGCTGTAACTGTAGTTGAAATAATGGATATTTTTCCGCTAAAAATGTAATTGATTTTAATGTCATGGAAGATAAAAACAAACAAAAATTATTTTATTATCACAGAGATAATTTTGTAAACCCTTTTCAAACTTTCGGGAGGGGCTTCAGCCCCCTTAGCCCCCTGCCTGGGCAGGATTCTTTTTTATCGAAAAGTCAAACAGATTTTCTATATATAATGCAGCTTTCAAAAAAAAAAAAAAAAAAAAAAAAAAAAGCAGCAGCATAGTTTTAAAACTAATTGCTTTGAAAATGCAGTTTTCTCATTCGAGGGTGTAAAAATTGGAAATAAGTGATGTTTAGAATTAAAAAAAGAAAAATTGCAGTTAAGGTGAAATTGAATTGTCTGATGTTAGCAACATCAAATTGACGTCAGTGCGCACCCACCACGTTTGCTGTTTATAATAAAGACTAGAGAGCTTATCCTGTTTATAAATGAATGTGAAGCAATATATATGTTTATAAATATTTCAGAGAAAGTTTGAAAATATGTTTACTTGTATGCTTTCATAATAAGTATGCAGAATTTATTTAATTCAATGGTAGTATGCAGAAATGATTATTTAGCAAAGTGTTTTCATCTTTTTCACAAAAATAACTGTCTCAGCTTTTTAATAATTTTTAACTACAGATAATAAAGAAACAAATTAATAAATAAGAATGTTCCCTTTATTATTAATAAAGATTAACTTCGAAGATTAATTTTCATTTACACCATTTCATACTTATTAGTTTCAGCGAATTTTGCTTTAAAATATTTTCTAAATTCCAAAAAATAATAAAAGGAGCTGACGTCACAAAAGTCTTAAATTTGTAAAATAAAATACTGCGAATTACAATATTAATTTTCAGATAAAAGAATATCTAAGCCGCTGATTATTCCGAATTCTGGTAAACACTTCCGAGAAATTTGCTAACATAAAGAAGATCTGTGATACTACAACACAGGTCATACCGCATGTAAACATGTTGTTGGAAATATTAATTAAGTTGAATTTTTGATGAAAACGTTGACCTGCACAATAATTCGTGGTAATTTAAAAATCGATAATGCATTGGAATTCAAAAAGAAGTCCTAGGAACGAAGCGTTTTCAACGCACTTATTCTCTCAAATGGTACTCCCGAATCTTTCAGATTAACTCCTTTGTTTATTGGAAATTTATAAACATGTTTATTGGCGAATCCCTGAAAAATAATACTTAGAAGTGGCACACTGGCGAAACAAATTTCGTCGAAAAGCATAGAAAAGTGCAAGCTGCAAACTGCCAAAACATCCCTCTGATTTTGAAAAAAAAAAAAAAAAAAAATATATATATAGTTTTATGTTAAAGGATTTATATATATATGGGGGGGGGGGGGTGAAGGAACGAGGAGGAGGGCGGATAAATCAAATCCAAATTTTTCGAGAAATTTAGAAAAATACAATCAACGGAATAATTCGTTCAACTAGATTTTTTTCTTTTTAATGTGAATGGTAAATATAAAGTTTGATTTAATATAAACTTTACAAACATATACAGGTTGTAACCTTTTATCGTTCCAAGTAGTTAAGTAGTAAACTGTTAGATTTAAAAGTATTACTTCAATTTCAAAAATATTTCATTGTATAAAAATCAATTAACATCAAAATAACTATTTAAAAAATACACGAAATTTAAATTATTTTTTGGCCTCTTGCCCTTATAACTTGTATTAGAAAAGAGATAGAAATAGTTTCTAAGTATAATTTCAAATGAACAAATGTTGCAAATGTTGACTTTTGTCATATAAAAATTTATTTACATCAAAAGAGTTATTATAATTTTTTTTTTTTAAATTACAAAAATTAAAATTTTTCCAAGCTTCTAAATTTTATAATTTACTCTTAGAAAAACATTAGAAACAATTTAGAAACATAAAAGTATAGTTTAAATTTCACAAATGAATCAATTATTGATCGTCATCCTATGAAAATCCATTAGCGTTAAAATATTTTTTATTTTTTATTTTCTGGTCACTGGCGTTTATAATTTATATTTAGAAATGCAGCAGAAACAGTTTAGAAGTGGAGCTCCAAATGCACAAATGTTCCAAACGTTGATTGTATGAAAATCCATTTACATCAAAATGCTTATTTATTTATTTATTTATTTTTGAATTACGAAATTCAAGTTTTTACCTGGACCTGGATTTTGTAATTTATATTTAGAAACACTGTAGAAACAATTTAGAAATATATAAGTATGGTTTAAGTTTCACAAATGTATTAAATGTTGATTTTCATCATAATTTAAGTCTTTAAAAAATAACGAAATTTAATTTTTCCCCCTGGTTATTTGCTCTTATAATTTATAATTAAAAACACTTTCTCCATATGCTTACAAATAAAACAGTAATTATTCTATATTTTCGTGATCAAAACGTACCGAGTAACGAAACTTTTTTAGCAATTTCCAACAAAGTTGAAAATTGTATATGCATTCGGTTTGTCTGTCCGTCTGTCCATGCTCTAACTTCCTTAAATATTCTCGGATTTTCATGCAATTGATAAACTTATTTAGGGTTACCATGGCATGTTTAGTATTGCATATGAGTATTAATGGTTCATTTACAGGGACACTCAAAAGAATTCGATTACATTATGGTATATGGGGAAAAAATGTTTGAAAAGTATTTTAATGGCATTACATTATTTCAAACGTATTGAAACTGATATAAATCACCGAATTTCTCTATGATCACATTAAAACAAAGCATTCATAGCATTTTTTATTACACAGTACTGCCTTTGCGTAATAATTTCTGGAGAGTACACTGTAAAAAAAATTGGGAAAATTACAAAATTTTTTCTAGTAGAATTGTATTCCAAGAACTTTTTATGTAACGGCAACAATAAAAATTCATGTAACAGATACAGATTTGCACTTTGAATCAAACAAATTTTAAGGTTACTAAGAATTTTTTGGGGAAATCGTATTCCAAGAACTTTTTAAGTGACGATAACGAGCATTATAGATAAAATTTTAGTAAAGTTACCAAAATTTTAGTAAATTCTTTTGTAAAGTTACAGATGGTTTTAGTTTTGCTTACAAGTTTTGTAGATTGACATCATTTTCTTGTACAGTGTACACATAAAATTTTAGTAAGCGTAAGAGATTTCGGTTAATTTAGATTACTAAGGTTACAGATTTTTTTTACAGTGTACGTTTTCAAAATTCGGTATGCGCTTTTATATTTAATTAGTTTTTTGCATATTACTCTTTATATATAAATTTCATACCTCATAAACATGACTACATAAAAGTATTCGCATACCATTCTCCTCATTAGAAGAAATTCCTGAGG
Source organism: Maratus speculifer (assembly GCA_964019185.1). NCBI lineage: Eukaryota > Metazoa > Arthropoda > Arachnida > Araneae > Salticidae > Maratus > Maratus speculifer. Next base: position 248,579,074 of record OZ025290.1, on the reverse strand, counting down.
GAAAATTTTCAACTGAAGTATATGTATCTCTTAAATGAAATCAGTTTTAGAATGTCTGTGTTATTAGACATAAATCTCTATATCATATGCACTGCTGCTAAAAAATTCCGATAATTTTCCGATTGTAGATGGGAACAGCTGAAATTCAGTTTTGAAATGCGTTATACATTTCCATATTGTGAAATGAGGCGTAATTTACTTTCGGTGCAGTTTTGTTACATTATTCTGAATGTGTTGGAAAGTACTTCATAATCTATATGCTTGACACATAATTTTATCTTTCTTGTTTAATTAATTTTCTATATTTTTTCTTTATAAAAACGCGTTTTTCTGTTTTAAAAACTCTTTATATACTGATTTTTAAAATATAACAAAAATAGTGTAGTGAAACCTACTAAAACCATTACGTCTGGAGTCCTGAAGATTGTAAAGTTTAAAGCTGAAATAAGATGCGAATGTTACCAGCTCATACCTTTATTTATTGTAGTTAAATTGGCAATATAAGTTTTTAAAATGAATTTAATAACTTATTTAACTGCTTTAACCCTTTCAGGGGCAAGGTATTTCTGCTCCGAAAATGTTCAAATAATTGATTCACACCACAATTTAAGAACAGACTTATTTGAAAATAACCAAGAGCTGTTTTTCGCACATATTATAAAATCGAAATTGTACTAAAATTTTACTGGTGCCAATTCGAAATTGGAACAGTAATATTATGTGTTTGCAGACTGCAAACACCGCCCCTGAAGGAGTTAAGTAAACTGTTTACCTATTCAGCGATACTTTTTTTTTTTAATTTTAAAACACAGGGTTCAAATGGCGAACTCATTGAATTTCAATGAACTAGAAGTACATTTTGCAAATAAAATAAATACATAAATCCTTATATCTATATTATAAAGGCCAAACGTATCTGTGCGTAACGCATACGTCATTTTGCGAATGGCAACACTTTTCTATCCAATTTCGGTTTTACAAATTTTCTACTGCAAATTTTACAAGAAAAAAAATGTTTGAAAGTTGCAATTTGTTTGAAAACTGTATCGCAATTTATTTTTGAGATATTAATTTATTTTTAGTTTTTAGTATCAGTTCTGCAATTGTGGCAAAAAAAATCACTCCATTTTCTCTTAAAATTGAAAAAAAAAGTATTAAAATGCGTATAAATGTGTCAAAAATATCGTCTGTTATAAAATCCATTGAATTTACGTTTTATTTTGTTTTTATTCCTCAATTAAATGTTTCTTAGTTTATTGCAAACTTACTTTACAAATAATGCAACACTTTCTCTTCACAAAAATGTATTTTAAAGACTATTTGCATGACTTTCCTCCGCATTTATTTAATTTGTATCGAAAAAAAATGAAAGGTTGTAATTTTATTTATCCATGTGTAATGATGGTTTCCGAATTTTGTAAAAAAAAAAAAAAAAACCCAAATGAATGATTTCTGATAAAACATGGAGCTACTATAAACTACTAGAGCTACTATAAGTTAAGGTCTTATGAATCATTATGTACCCGATTTATTTCGCCGAGCCTCTTGAACATTGCTTTTTGTTATGTTTGTGCATTATTCCTTTCCGCGTTAATGACGTCATATGCACACTTTTATATAGATGTTGTTTAAGACTAGATCCATAAAGGTGAAATGCTTTAACGGAGGCAATTACGTCATTTTATAATAAAATGAATATTGCTCAGTTAAACTGATGACATTGAGCTCGCAGGCTATGCACACTGATTATAAGTTACAGCCTTATATTTTCAAGGAATAATCCCTTCAAAAAACAATTAATGGGAGGAAAAGCGTCCCCCTTCAATAAGTTTGCTATTTTGTTAATTCTATCTTAAAGTAGTATTTGTTTGTCAATTAGGCTGACCAATATAGGATGCATTTTTTACTGTAACTAATGTTGTAGATTTATTATAAATCAATGAAACAGTCCGTTCTTAAACATTTTCTTTTATCGAATTTCGATGGGTTCCACCTCGTATATTATAAATGTGAAAGAGTGTCCGAAAGTTGGAATGAATCTCTGCATATAAATAAGTTAAAGCCCGGAAATCAACATAAGATAATTTCTAATTGTTTTATTCAAATATTTTCCTTAATAATTCAAAATTTCATTCTTTTTCATATTGAATCAATTGGCATTTTTTAGAAAAAATTTAATCAATTTCCTTTTCCGTTACGAAGAAAATTAAAATCGGAATAATAATATCTCTGTGGCAATAAATTTTCAGTTGAGCTATTTCCGTGCGAGAAATGAAAATAAAAGAATTTAAAAGGAAATAAATATGACGTAATATGTGAAATAAAAATAAAGGGAGTATTTTTTGTTAGATATTTGACATGAATATTTGTTTCGTTAGTAAAAAATATTCTGTCAAAAATGGCGACATAATTAAAAAAAAATAAATAAATAGAAAAAAAGGAAAATAACTTTATTTTTAACAAAATATTTTACTTGGAAAAATATGACGTCATAGTTGAAATAAAACAGCTATTTTATAGAAGTCGTTAAAAATACAAGGGACATGGAAATCAGTTATTATTGGAGCTCGATAAATAATGACGTCATATTTAAAATGAATTAGAAATATTTTGTACTTATGCTAATTAATAAGTTATAAGTTACATACTAATGAAAATTTTCATTAAAAATTCATAATTATTAATGGAAGACACTTTTGGTTGGAAAAAGGGGAAAATAAAACTGATTAATATACATTTTTTCTTTAAAATTATAAGTAATTTAATTTCAGTCCGTATAGATCAACGCTGTCCAACGCGGCGCCTTGTACCAGATTTTTGGCGCCCTTTTGAATGTTTCATATTACTAATATTTTTTTAAATAAAATTCCATTTAAAAATGCTTTATTTTAAATCCTTGATATTTGCTTGAGAAATATTTTTGAAACCTATGCAAGTACATTACAGTCATCAAAAATGAAAATGTGTTTTGTTGATTTAACCATGTATTATTGCGTGTCTTCACTAATTTACATTTATTCTTAATTCTTATGCAAAATGCTATAGAAATTATGGCGATGGAAATTGGTAAAAGTTGAAATAACTTAATATGTTAAGATGTGAAAAGTAGAAAGAAAAGCGCATCCCTTTCCCCTCCTTCATGCAGGAACGTTCAACTTTTTTTTTTTTTTTTTTTTTTTTTTTTTTTTTTTTTTTAGTGTTACTACTTTGACTCATTGCTGTATCTATCTATATTATAAAGGCCAAACGTATCTGTGCGTAACGCATACGTCATTTTGCGAATGGCAACACTTTCCAATGATATTTTCGATTTGGCAATATTTGCTACTGCAAAATTTACATTGCTAAACATCATACGTTTTAAATTTTTACTCCTTCTATAGAGAAAAAAAATATACTTTTAAATGCAATTTAAAAGCTGTATCTCAATTTGTTTTGATGTATTAATTTTTTTTATAGTTTTTTGAGCAAATTTTGTAATTGTGGCAACAGAACCACTTTTTTTTCTCTTAAAATTGATTTTTTTTTTAAATGCGTACATTATGTCAAATATATCGTCTGTGATCCTGTCAATTCGGAATAATTTTTATTTTCATTCGCATTTATACCATACTCCAGAGTCTCAATTGATAACTTCATCATAATAACTGAGCTTTATTATATTTTACTGATTACATATGCAACTGAAGTTTAATGTTAATAATTTGGACAACTGAGTTTTATAGAAATAGTATTTTGTTAATTTTAGCTTAAAATAACATTTGTTTGAGAGTTAGACTGACTAATAGAAGATGCATTTTTTACTGTAACTAATTATGTAGATTTATTAAAAATAAATGAAACAGTTCTGTTTTAAACCTTTCCTTTCGTCGAATTTCGACGGGTTCCACCTTGTCATAATAAGGGTAAAGAAGTGTCATTTTACTGCTCAGACTTTTAAAATTTATTGTTTTAAAAAAATTATAAAATCGTACGAAATGATTTCCATCAATTAAAGTTCTTTCAAGACATTTCTTTGAAACCAACCATGGATTGGTCACTGACATACTTTTTGTTTTTGTGTTTTTTATAATGCCTTATAGTCTAAGAGCTAGCAACGTTTTCGTCACCTGATTTTATCAAGGCTCATTTTTTAATATGTTTTTTCATTTTATGATAGAATACGTTTACTAGCGGTCTGGCAGTCGGGAGACGTTGCGTTTACCTGTGGCAGAAGGGGTTATGCAGGTCAAAAAGCTTCAAAATCACGTCATTTTATCAAGGCTCATTTTCTTATATGTTTTTCCCCTTTATGGTAGAATACGTTTGCAAGCGGTCTGGCAGTCGGGAGACGTTGCGTTTACCTGTGGCAGAAGGGGTTATGCAGGTCAAAAAACTTCAAAAATCTGCCATTTTATACAGGCTCATTTTCTTATATGTTTTTATCAAGCTTAAAAATTACAAGATATTACTCTTTGGACAGCAGACAACCTATAATTAATTTTCCAGACACAAGTTAGGTTACAAAGGTAATGCCAGACGTCTTTAAATATGGCAACGAAAGTGCCTGTTCCAAGAGTTGTTTATAATTTAAATTTTATAAGACCTCCTTACGTCATTTTATCAAGCTTAAAAACTACAATATATTACTCTTTGGATAGCAGACAACCTATAATTAATTTGCCAGACACAAATTCGGTTGCAAAGTTAATGCCAGATGGCTTTAAATATGGCAACGAAAGTGCCTGTTCTAAGAGTTGTTTATATTTCAAAAAATTATAAGACCTCTTTACGTCATTTTATCAAACTTAAAAATTGCAAGATATTACACATTGGATAGCAGACAACCTATAATTAATTAGCCAGACACAAATTCGGTTGCAAAGTTAATGCCAGACGGCTTTAAATATGGCAATGAAAGTGCATGTTCCAAGAGCGGTTTATAATTTAAAATTTATAAGACATCATTACGTCATTTTATCAAGCTTAAAAATTACAAGATATTACTCTTTGGTGGGCAGACAACCTATAATTAATTTGCTAGACACAAATTCGTTGCAAAGTTAATGCCAGACGGCTTTAAATATGGCAACGAAAGTGACTGATCGAAGAGTTGTTTATATTTCAAAAAATTATAAGACCTCTTTATGTCATTTTATCAAACTTAAAAATTACAAGATATTACTCTTTGGTGGGCAGACAACCTATAATTAATTTGCTAGACACAAATTCGGTTGCAAAGTCAATGCCAGACGGCTTTAAATATGGCAACGAAAGTGCCTGTTCCTGGATTAGTTTATAATCTAAAAATTATAAGACCTCTAACCGTCATTTTATCAAGCTTAAAAATTACAGGATATTCTCTTTGGTGGGCAGACAACCTATAATTAATTTGCCAGACACAAATTCGGTTGCAAAGTTAATGCCAGACGGCTTTAAATATGGCAACGAAAGTGCCTGTTCCTGGATTAGTTTATAATCTAAAAATTATAAGACCTCTTTACGTCATTTTATCAAACTTAAAAATTGCAAGATATTACACATTGGATAGCAGACAACCTATAATTAATTAGCCAGACACAAATTCGGTTGCAAAGTTAATGCCAGACGGCTTTAAATATGGCAATGAAAGGGACTGATCGAAGAGTTGTTTACATTTCAAAAAAATATAAGACCTCTTTACGTCATTTTATCAAGATTAAAAATTACAAGATATTACTCTTTGGATAGCAGAAAACCTATAATTAATTTGCCAGACACAAATTCGGTTGCAAAGTTAATGCCAGACGGCTTTAAATATGGCAACGAAAGTGACAGATCGAAGAGTTGTTTATATTTCAAAAAATTATAAGACCTCTTTACGTCATTTTATCAAGATTAAAAATTACAAGATATTACTCTTTGGATAGCAGACAACCTATAATTAATTTGTTAGACACAAATTCGGTTGCAAAGTTAATGCCAGACGGATTTAAATATGGCGACAAAAATGCATGTTCCAAGAGTTGTTTATAATTTAAAAAAATATAAGATCTCTTTACGTCATTTTATGAAGATTAAAAATTACAAGATATTACTCTTTGGATAGCAAATAACCTATAATTAATTTGCCAGACACAAATTCGGCTGCATTCGGCAAATTCGGCAATTTTTTTTTCAATATAAAGTTTACTTAAAAAAAGCTCTTGTTTATCAAAATATAAGTTTCTTTTTTTAAATATTAGGGTGGGTGCCCCAGTTTTGGCCACATTGGAATTTATTTGTCCAGTATTTGAGTTGTGAGTTAATGTTAACAAATTATATGAATTCTTACACCTTAACCTTTCTAAGGGTGCACAAATTTTCATCACATAAAAAGGCTTGTCGGTAAGACATAAAAAAATGCAACTTTCGTCAATCAAGCACAAATTATCACAAACTTACTCAATCAGGCTCTGAAGAAGTGTCGTGCAAAAAATCAGGTGCAGAAGAATAGTGAATCTAATCAATAAGACTCAATAAGACTCAGAAAAATCCAGGGTTTCAAATTCGGTTCAATGACGTAAAGAGGTCTTATAATTTGTTGAATTATAAACCGCTCTTGGAACAGGCACTTTCGTTGCCATATTTAAAGCCGTCTTGCATTAAATTTGCAACCGAGTATGTGTCTGGCAAATTAATTACAGGTTGCCTTCTATCCATAGAGTAATATCTTGTAATTTTTAAGCTTGATAAATGTCGAAAAGATGTCTTATAATTTTAAATTATAAACCGCTCTTGGAACATGCACTTTCATTGCCATATTTAAAGCCGTCTGGCATTAACTTTCCAACCGAATTTGTGTCTGGCTAATTAATTATAGGTTGTCTGCTATCCAATGTGTAATATCTTGCAATTTTTAAGTTTGATAAATGACGTAAAGAGGTCTTATAATTTTTTGAATTATAAACAACTCTTGGAACAGGCACTTTCGTTGCCATATTTAAAGCCGTCTGGCATTAACTTTGCAACCGAATTTGTGTCTGGCAAATTAATTATAGGTTGTCTGCTATCCAAAGAGTAATATATTGTAATTTTTAAGCTTGATAAAATGACGTAAGGAGGTCTTATAAAATTTAAATTATAAACAACTCTTGGAACAGGCACTTTCGTTGCCATATTTAAAGACGTCTGGCATTACCTTTGTAACCTAATTTGTGTCTGGAAAATTAATTATAGGTTGTCTGCTGTCAAAAGAGTAATATCTTGTAATTTTTAAGCTTGATAAAAACATATAAGAAAATGAGCCTGTATAAAATGGCAGATTTTTGAAGTTTTTTGACCTGCATAACCCCTTCTGCCACAGGTAAACGCAACGTCTCCCGACTGCCAGACCGCTTGCAAACGTATTCTACCATAAAGGGGAAAAACATATAAGAAAATGAGCCTTGATAAAATGACGTGATTTTGAAGCTTTTTGACCTGCATAACCCCATCTGCCACAGGTAAACGCAACTTCTCCCGACTGCCAGACCGCTTGCAAACGTATTCTACATAAAAGGGAAAAACATATTAAAAAATGAGCCTTGATAAAATGACGTGATTTTGAAGCTTTTTGACCTGCATAACCCCTTCTGCCACAGGTAAACGCAACGTCTCCCGACTGCCAGACCGCTTGCAAACGTATTCTACCATAAAAGGGATAAACATATAAAAAAATGAGCCTTGATAAAATGACGTGATTTTTGACGTTGCTAGCTCTTAGACTATTATTTTCGCCTAGAAAATAAATTAGGGAGTATGTATTAAGGTGGGCCGAAAAAAACTTTTTTTCGATTTTCGATAATGGCGGGTGCGGAAAAGTGGCCACTGGTGGCACTCAGTTCACACAAAAAAATTGAGATTTTTTGAACAATTCCTTTACCCTGCCGCAAATGGCTTAGAAAAAATGCTGATTTTTGAACTTTTATAGCAAAAATTTAAAAAATGTTAAATTAAGTTTATTTTGGTTGTATTTAATTGAAAAGATATATTTAAAGAATCAAATGTTTAAAAAACCTCTAACTATACATTATTTGAATGATATGTTCTTTAAAAATGTAGAGCTTTTAGTTTGTTTTGCGTTCGGTACCCAGAACTCACCACGAGGAAGGAGCTGCACGCCGAGTTTTAACCGCCTTCCTTAGCCACAGAATGTTATATTCAAAATGCACTGAATCGTATTTACACTACAAAGTCTTTTTTAAAAATGAGCTTTGGTATCTTTTTCCGTGCTGACGGTTTTGCTCTAATGAGGGTATGTCTTCCTTTACTCCCGCATACCTCTGATACAACTTCTGTCACAGTTTTAACGACTCTTTCCACAGCCTGGGAGGGACTTGGAAAGCAGACTATTGATTCATCCAACATGGATCCTGAAATTACGTTTTCTCTACTTTTTTCTAGTGAAAAGGTTTTTAATATAAGAGGTTCGCTGATTTCGGTGGCGGCCCACTCGATACAATCATATAGTTCCGTTGTTTTAAAGTTTAGCCTTGGAACTTGAAACTCTCGCACTATGTTGGTTTTTATTTTATTTAAATTGCGGCATACTTTTTTCTTTCCATGCCACTCTTCTAATATATTGTCTATCATCGGTTGCCGTTGCATCAGTAAATTCTCGGGATAACCATAGTATCCATTTGTTTGGATGACTGGATGCACTGTCTCCTTTAGGTCATCTGGTAAAAACGTTGAAAGTTTAACTATCTGCCACATATGTCTAGGTCCGTCCGCGTAACCTAGCCTTTTCCTTACAGAAAACCACACGGGCGCATAAACTCGTTTCACGTACCTGAACGAGATATTTTAACGCTTTATCAGGATTTAAACTACTAACGCATGAGTGTAAATTTCTGCAAGCAGTTGTGATCCACCTCGATTTCACATTTGGTCTAGGTTATCTGTTTTCCATTTCTCGAGGACGTACTCCGGTTGAAACTTCTGCATAAATATCAAATAAGCACTTTTGATCGGTATTTAGATCTTCAGTATTTCCCATTTCTGATATCCATGAAATAGCAATAGGCTCGAACAAAGTGACACATAGATTTTTCACGCCCCATTAGTCTAGCACCGATTGTTTTGGCAAAGGTCTTAGGTCCCGTGATTTTACCATCAAATTTAGAGAGTAGATGTCGAAGTGGGATATCGTTCATATAAAGAATACATATCAAATGTTGCAGTTCCCTTCCTAATTTTTTTTCAAGACAGGCAATGACACCATTGCGTTTTCCTGTATTAACAGTGGCGCCATCACACCCATGTGCTGTCAGTTCAGAAAAGTCTAACTTGAAATGACTTGGAAGATTATATAATGATTTTGCTATTTCTTTTCCGTGACCGGAAACGAGGTATCAAGTGACCCAAGTATTCCTAACCAGGTTCAAACAATACGGTGATGTGTTCCTCGCCTTTCTCTAGATGGTGCCACTTGTTCTTTTTTTCCTTCTCTGAATATACTTTTATCCATTCTACCATCAAAAAATATGCTTTTAATTTTTCTTCTTTCAAGAACTTCTTCTGCCTGTATCTTCTTTCCAAGTTTCTATTTCTCTCTTCTGACTTTGTTTTTATCGATGACGAGATTCGTATCCTCTGCTGTCACAACTTCTACATGGTGAAGCAACCAGTAGCAGTGGCTCATGATTATCAGCATAAGTTGGCAATTGCAATACTTTCAATATGCATGATGCCTCCAAAAGGCTACTTTTCACGCTATCGCGTGTCTTTACATTACCATAGTCCTTCATACTAGCCATTTCTTAGCTCGTCCTATTAAAATGCACAAAACACTATAATGGAACATTAAACGATCCAAAAAACACTGTATCTCACTAGAAAAAGGTTTCACGTACACACTGAACAAATGTCGCAGGTAACTGAGCATGGAGAAATAATAAAAATCCTTTATTGCATTTTGGCTCTCATCTATTTCGTCCTTCACTCCCTCAGTGTTACGACGAGTCATTGTGCTCGCTTAGAGTCCTGCTTCATCCAATTATCACCTTCCAGATTTGTTTTTGAAATATTCTGCTGTTTGTTGCCCAAATATATATGACCTTTGAAACATAGAAAAGAAGTAAAGAAGACTAAGGGACTAAATAAGCGAGAAACTAACGATCGATTCAAACAAATGAAACTTTTGTCTGTCATACGAGAAAAAGCTATAAAAATAGGATGTTATAATACACATAGATATTAAATGATGCATGATCAGATCTTATTTAAACATTTGGTACATTAAATATGCCTTTTCAAGTAAATACAACCAAAATAATATTAATTTAACATTTTTTAATTTTTTCCGAAAAAAGTTAAAAAATGAGCAGTTTTGCAAAACTTCAAGCCGTTTGCGGCAGGGTAAGGAAATGTCCAAAAAATCTCAATTTTTTTGTCTGAACTGAGTACCACCAGTGGCCACTTTTACGCATCCGCCATCATCGAAAATCGAAAAAAAGTTTGTTTCGGCCCACCTTAGTGTGTATTCACCCTAAAAAACTCTAGCAATGTATCTGATTACCATTTTATTTCAATTAAAAATCAGATTAAAGTTATTGGCTCTTTCCACTTCAAAAATCTTTGAGATAACACCTCACAGAAAAATGTGTACTTCGAACTTATTTTGATTTATAGCTACTTTATTTTTCTCTTTTTTACATGAAACTCCAGGGGCCTTATTTCTTCTGCAACGGTATGCATTTGTATGTGTGCTATCGATAATGCGAAATTATATATTTATATTTTGTATTTTTTTAGTTCTGTTAATGATGGCGCTTTTCTTCGTTTGTCCTTAGCTGAAATGCGCCCTTGCTTAGTGAAAGATTGGACAGGCCTGTTATAGATGATATAAAAACACTATTAAACTATATATTCCTAAAAATAAAAAAATATTTTTACACGTTGAAGCTTCATTAATGAACTTCTTTCACAGAAGCGGAAGTCATTTGTCAACATATTGAAATTTACAGCCAAGGATGTAAATTTAACTTCCGTAAGTATAAGTGGATAGTTATTGCCATTCATTGATACGAACTGGATTTTTAAAAAACTGTATGTCATTATTTTTAAATGATGGCTGTCAAAACGACGAAAGGCGTTTTTAGTTGAAGGATTTATGGGTCATTCCATGAGGTTTTGTAATGTAAGTTACCAAGATTATAACTTCGAAATTGTTGTACACCGTTATTTTCAAAAAGTTTTCTTGACTTTATTCAATTAATGAGGTACCCCGATAAAATAAGTCTCATTTTTCAAAACGAGAATATTGGTACAAAAAATCGTAGCTGGTAACTTACATTGCAGGCATGCATGGAATTGCCCTTATCAGGTAAAAATGATGTAATATTTTTTCGTGTAAAGCATTAATTTCAATTGTAAAAAATTATTATATATTTAGTATTTTAAATTCGCAAATTGATATTACTTGCTTCGAAAAAAAAAAAAAAAAATCCTAAAATAAAAATATACATTTCAGAAATAATATTTTGCATTAATATTAATATACATTTTAAATACCTTTTCTTACATGAAATTTAGCATTTAATAAAAATGTTTCAATATTTTTTAAATGTATTGTAGTATTTGATTTTATTAAGCAGTTTTCTGTTTTAATTAAATTAAAATGCTTAATTTTACATGATTGATGAAGTGAAATATTTTTTTTTCTCTTGACAAGTATTATTCCGTATGAAAAACTAATATGGTGGTCATATTTTAAATCCTTAGTCAGTTTCTTTCATAAAATATTTGCATTTTATAGCAGTTATAGAAATTAGCGTGATTTTCACAGAATTTATCCTTCGCAAATATATGTTTAACACCTTTTTACCTTATAATCTAGTAACAAGAAACTTTATTGCTTAAATAATAATTATTTAAGATTCAACAGATTTCGTAGTCTAATGGACATTTCGTTGTTAATCTTAGATCTACAACTGTTAAAAGTGTGGTTCCGTGAAATTAAAATCTTATAAGCATTTGAAAGTTAAAGATTTTACTTTTTTATTTATTTAAGAGCTATGTTTGATTTTTTAAAGTTCATATATCTTTTTCTTTTCTAAGATGGGATTTTTTGGAATAGAAGCAATGTCGTATGCCGATTTTTTAATCAATTCAAAGACACATCTGGTGTTTTTTGTTAATAATAGCTTTAATTAAAAAAATATTTACTAATATATTTCTTTGAATAATATTCTTTGACATAAAAATATAAATCAATGTCTCTGAACAGGGGTAATTCCATGCATGCCTGTAACGTAAATTACCAGCTACGATTTTTTTGTACCAATATTTTCGTTTTGAAAAATGAGATTTATTTTATCGGGGATACCTCATTAATAAAGCCAAGAAAACTTTTTGAAAATAACGGTGGACAACAATGTCGCAGTTATAATCTTGGTAACTTACGTTATAAAACTTCATGGAATGATCCACAGATTAAATATAAAATTGAACAAATAGAAATAATAAAATTTGAATAACGGAAATGAAAATTTATTCCTCATTTTAGCGTAGAAAACGAGTATGAAATTTCGAATTCACGAAAGAAATTTAAATGATCTCCTATACATATAAACATAGGCAAATTGGGATCAACAGAAATTTTTCTATTATAAAACACGATAAAAGGTTAATTACACATGCTTTTAATCATCGAAATCGTTTGCCTGATTGATGAATTTACTCTATTTGAAATATTATGTGAACGAAGTCACGGGTAACCGTAAGTAAGCCAATAAAAATAAATAAATAGAATAAATAAAAATAACTGCATATTTCATTTAAAAAATTTTAAGAAAATTTGATTTTTAAAAAAATGTTTACTATTTTATTAAATATTAATATTTTTGACCATTTTTTTTAAAACTTTTTGAATGTGTATTACATAAGACTACGTATGGATTTTTAGAACTATCTAAAATCACATTTAATATAATTTTTTCTTCCTTCTATCTTCAATAGAAGAAAGTATTGTAATCGAAATTTTTTTCGACTTCCGGTTTTCGAAGGATTTACACGTTTTAGGGGTCAGAGATTCCAAAAAACATGTTTTTACAAAATGTCTGTCTGTCCGTGTGTCTGTGTGTATGTCGCCATTCTACCATCAAAAAGTGTATGAACTTATGCATAGAATTGAACCAAATTTTTTGTGAATGTTTTTGTCTGTGGCAAGCAGGTCCTCCTTCAGTTTTGAAATCTTCCGCCGGAAGGGGGCGCTGCAATCGCGATTTTTGTGCCATTTTCATTATTGTACCGACCAAAAGTACATGAAGTTATGCATCGAATTGAACCAAATTTTTTGTGTATGTGTGTGACTAGGGATAGTTGGTCCTCCCTGAATTTGAAAAAAATCCGTCGGAAGGGGGCGCTGCAATCGCGATTTTTATGCCATTTTCAATATTGTACCGACCAAAAGTATATGAAGTTATACATCGAATTTAACCAAATTTTTTGTGTATGTGCATGACTATGGCTAGTTGGTCCTTCCTGAATTTGAAAAATATCCGTCGGAAGGGGGCGCTGCAATCGCGATTTTTGTGCCATTTTCAATATTGTAACGACCAAAAGTACATGAAGTTATGCATCGAATTGAACGAAATTTTTTGTGTAAGTGTATGATTATGGCTAGTTGGATCGCCCTGAATCTGAAAAAAATACGCCTTAAGGGGGCGCTGCAATAGCGAATTTTATGCCATTTTCAATATTGCACTACATAAAAGTGCATGAAATTAGTTCTAGAACTGAACTAAATCTTTTGTATGATTTTTTTTTTTTTGGTAAGGCAAGAAGGTCCTCCCAGAATTTGAAAAAAAAATCTACTTATCATTCTCTTGTCCATCGGCTCGTGCAGAGACGGAAATTCGTTTTTACTCCGATTAATTGATTGAAGCAGAAATTTAAGATGAAAATCAAAGTTGGCATGTATTGAATTAAAATTATTAAAGCATTAAAATGAGTAACTATTTTCTTTAAATACTAAAATGTACGTATGAGATAAAAGAAAGTTTTGGGATTGGCACATCCAACTAGTTTACTGTTATATGTAGTGTAAAACAATCAGGGCCGTAGCTAAGGGGGCGCTATGGGCTGCTCAGCCCCCCCCCCCTGGAAAAGATTCTAAGGTCATTCAAAGAATTTCTGTTCCGAAAATTTAAATGAAATTCTGTTCAAAAAACTAATTTAGTTTTGAGACTGTTTCAGAGTTTTGTAAAATTATTATATTGTATCTAAAATAAGTGTTTCAACACCTCCCTCATCCTATTTGTACATATGAAGCTAGCATGATGTTTAATTTTGTATCAGTTATACACTCAAAATTTTCATCCTGCTATAGTTTTTTAGCATAAAATAAAGTTTATACAACAGTTTAATAAGAAACATAGTACCTACTATGTGAATATACATTAGTTTATCCTTCTGCGTCAGAGAGAAACAACAACAACAACAAAAAAATTATGAGCCTCCCCCCCCTAAATTTTGTTGAGCCCCCCCCCCTATTGTTCACTTCTAGCTACGGCTTTGAAAACAATTAAAACTAATCCAACACATCTTCTAATATTTCCAATTTTTTTAAAGTATTAATAACCTGAAGACTACTTCCATGCACAAATTTATCACTTATATAATAAAGTGTAATTTTTTTTTTTTTTAATCTTTCTCTCAAATACAGAAAACGGCTTATCGATTTTAAAATATGAAAGTAATGAAAATATGAACATGAGGAAAAAAACTGTTTAAAGTTTTCATTTGTGAGGGGAATTTTTCTGGGTATATAAACAAAATGTACAACATCTCACCATATAATTGAGTAAAAATGAGGTATCGAAATGTTCCCACTGAAACAGGCTTTCATTTTATATTTAAAAACAAAAATCGATATTTTCATCAGTATTGAGGTAAACTGTCTCCTAAAAATTTTGAATGTTAATATTATTTATTTTATAATACACTCTAATTTTTTTTTTTTTTAATCACAAAATTTTTTCTAGTAGAATTACAATCTACGAAATTTTTATGCAATAGCAACAATAAAAATTCGTGTAACAGATACATATTTGCACTCTGAATCATAAAATTTTTAAGGTTACTAAGAATTTTTTGGGGAAATCTGGTTCCTAGAACTTTTTAAGTAACAGCAACGAGGATTACAGATAAAATTTTAGTAAAATTAACAAAATTTTGGTAATTTTTTTTTTTTTTTTTTTTTTTTTTTTGTAAAATTATAGATGTCTCTAGTTTTGCTTACAAGTTTTGTAGATTGACATCATTTTCTTGTACAGTGTACATATAAAATTTTAGTAAGCATAACGGATTTCGGTAAATTTAGATTACTAAGGTTACAGATTTTTTTTTTTTTTTTTACATTATAGAGATATTTTTCTTTTACTCTCATAACTTTTTTTAAATAAAAAATAAAACGTTAAACAGAGAAAGTTAATTAAAAAAAACACACAACGGGAAATTATTTATTTTATAACAGATATTAGATAAAAAATTATGCAATTATTAAAATATATTACACTACATAGAAATTCTGCAAACAAAAAAAAATTATCTAAAAAGTTTTATCAAAATCTAAATTTCGTATATTCAATTTTATTTTCTAATTAAATTAGAATTTCGCATTTATTTTCGGTTTTTTAGAAGAAAAAAGTGCTCAAGCCATTTAACAGAGCAACAACATCTTTGATTTTTTTTTTTTTTTTTTTGCTGAACATGTTCTTTGTCGTACTCACATAATTTCTTCTAATATTTTTTTTTTTTTCGTCTCTTCTACCTTATTTTAGATTTGGTAAAGGGGAAAAAAATACAAGTCGAAAGTGGCGGTTTATCCGGACTCCAACTATAGGAAGGTTCTTTACTGAGAATATTTTTTATCACTATTTTCTCCTCTCTTTGGCTGGGAACTTAATAAAATGGTCTTACATAGAAGGTAACATTTATAGTAAGTAACGGTTTAGAAATTACAGAATTAATTTTCTTTTACAATACATTCAATGGGAAAACAAAAATTGTTCAGAGTAAATACATATAAAAAATCGCTATAAATTATTTATTTTATAACAGTTATTAAATGTAAAATTATATAAATATTAAAATGTGTTACAAGTGATAAAAATTCATCATCCAAAAAGAATAAACATATGTATACACATATATAAGTCTGTTAAGTTAACCGTAAACGTGGTTTGATAGCAGATTTTGTAACAGGGCTTGTTAGTCACACGAAGATACGAGAGTGCAAACATTAAGTAAATAGGAGAAATATTTACAGATTTCTCGCTTGTATTCTTTTCTTGCCTTAGGATACTTGAAATCGATATCTTATATTATAAGAACAAACTTTTACGATTTTAATTATTTTTATTTTTATTTATTTATTTTAGTATTATTTTTTTATATGAGGGATGTTTCACTTACAGAACCAGTTTCAGAAATCTGTATGGGCCCGGGCCTGGCCCGTGGCCCGTGTCCCACCCGGTCCGGCAAAAAAAATTAACAGCACAAATGGGCCGGGCAGATAAAATAATTTAGTGGGCCATATGGGCTGGGCCGATAAAAAAAATTAGCGGGCCTACCGGCTCGTTATAAAACTTTCAGAGAAAGGGATAAAATATGAGATATTTTCAATGAATGCGGCTTTAAGGTTACTAAGAATAAATGTGCATCTCGAGCCGATACCAGTTTGACAGCATCAGTATAGAAATGCAACTTGTAAAGTGTAGAGATTGGAATTGGACAGTTACTCTGTGTTTAACCTGGGCTTAATATTTTTTAATAGACTTGCATTGTTTTTCTACATGTAGTCGACCCGGGCCGGACTTAATTGTTCTCAAGATGAGAAGTACAGACAACATGATTTTCAAAAGTATTAATAGAAATAAAGAACTTATGTATACTTGCCTTTTTAAATATACTTCTTTGTGGTTCTCAAATTCACTTCTCGACAATGCGAAAGTTTGACACATTTTCTGACTAATTTTTAACAATAAAAGTATAAAATAGATAAGCCTGACTATTGAAGAGATTTGGAATCGAATAGCGTTTTTCATTTTTGGTAACTAAGATACATGTATAATCTTGTTGAGACATAAGAGATTCTTGTCAAATGGTTGCAGATTTTTCTCCCATCCCATGCTGTCGCTTCCGGGAATTCTATTAAAAATGCTAACTTTGACAATATTTACTTAAATTGCTTATACCAAAAAATGGATAACACCATTTGATTACATAGTAAGTTTCTGATTAAAAACATCTGCTAATCTTATGCGTTCAACTAGGCGTTTCAAGTAGAGGTTTGCACGGGCCGGAATTTTCTGGCCTGGACCCGGCCCGGCCTGTACAGAAATGAGTGACAACAGGCCCGGTTCGTTCTGGTCCGACACAATTTCTACTGTTTCTAAAAAATTCAGATTTTCATCATATAATTAAAATTCTTTTAAAGAATACTGCATACATATCTATGGAATGATTTTGCAGTATATTTTACAGGAAATACACATTAGCAATATTAATGATATTTAGTTCTTTAGACTTTCGACCTTCAAATAAATATTCATTAAAAAATTAATATGGTTCAGAATAAAACAAAAAAAGAAAGTTAAAAGCATCATTACTTTTAAAGCTATATAATAAAACTAGATTTATGAAAGTATTTCTATATCATTTTATTAAAAATTCCAAATCCAAATTTATAACCAAATGCAAAGGAGCTCCTTTCTGATACATATTACTGAATTCTTTTTTTCCCCGGAAACACACATGATTAGCAGGTGTTTTTATTCATTAAATATGTAATCGAATGGCGTTATCCATTTTTTGACACTAGCAATTAAAAAAAATACAGTCAAAGTTAGCATGTTGAAAAACATTTCCGGAAGCGACAGCATGGGAAGTGAGAAAAATCTGCTACCATTTCACAAGAATCTCTTATATCTCAACAAGGTTATACAAGTATCTCAGTTAACAAAAAAAAACAAAAAACAAAAAACGATATTCGATTACAAATCTCATCAATAGTCATGCTGTTAAAAAAAAAAAAAAAAAAAAAAAAAAAAAAAAAAAAAAAAAACGAAATTTACTTATATATAATACCATTATATTTCCTGTAAATAACGAAAAGGATGGAGAAAGGAAGAAAAAAAGGAGATACTCCGTTATCTGGGGCAAAACTTAAAAAAAACTCATCAAAAGAATCCTGGCTCTTTTTTGAGACTTGTATCGTACTTTGAATTGCAACTGTGTTGCATTTTGTCATCGAGATTAAAAATTATAATATTTTATTACCAATTTTCTAACATTTTTATACAGCGATAAAAATTTCTGTTAAAACATAGAAAAAAAGCGAAACTCTCTGTAATTTTATATAGGTTATTGGTTAAATGCATTGGGTTGCGTTTCTCGGTCATCTTTTTGCACACATTTCTTTTATCTTATATCAAATTCGCTTTTGTGATTTCCATGTCTTTATTTAAAGATATTTTGCCTTTAATAAAACTTTCAATTCCAAATGCACACTTTTCAAATTCTTCTGCAATTTTATTAGAAATGAATTTAAAAAAATTATTATTTTTTATTTAATTTTTAACTTAGAATAATTTAAAAAGGCAAAATCATCTTCTCAGAGTTAGTAGGGATTTTTACTGACAACCATTTTGCAATTGTTTCCTTCACCAGACGGCAAAAGCTTGGTAATGTTAAAAATAAATTGCGTAGTTTTACTTCAAAAAAGTTATAATTATTACAATGCTATTATCATTATTGTTAATTCATTAGTAAATGCGTTATAAAGAATATATTAATTTTATAAAAACATATTACACAAAAGGAATAATATGATGAAAATATAAAAAATCACTTTTAAATCACATTTTTTTCTGTTTATTTTCCTCTTATTTCTTACTAAAAAAAAATCTTTTAATTATTTAGCCCATTGAAAAATAAATAGTGTGCGACAATTTCGAAAAATTCTTTGTAACACTGTTGTTGTAAAAAATTAATTCGATTCAAATTTTTTCATTAAAAAAACAGTGAATGTTTTACTTAAACTAATTAAAAAGCTAAAATTGATTAAAAAAATAAGTATTATGCATCGGTCTAAAATAAATTAAAATAAACTGTTTATGAATATTCTATCAAATATATTTGAAAGGAAATCTTTGAAAAGCACAACAGATTTTCCCCCCACTGACTCATAAAAGACGTACTTTGTACATAGTAGTGTACGTATATATATGGCTCAGTCAGTAAAGTGTTATTCTGCTGTCCACAGGTCTTGAGTTCGATCCTCAGGACGGCTCTAAGTATATTGTGAAAAAATTAAGTAATATAGACGTTCAAAATCACTCGGAAATTTCGAATTCTTTGTCGATTGATTCGTTAATTTTAAAAATTAAATTATTGTCATTAAAAATCAAACTTTATATCGAAAAGTTTCCACTTCTTCAAACGGAGTTCTCGCTTCTTTTATTTCCCTCCAAACGGAAAATCTGCTAACGGAACGGTAAATGTCTGGCAAATTTGCTGCCTGTAGTTTTACTGTAAATTCACGGATTTATTTTTAACAGTGCAGTTTTGTCAATTTTATACCTTCATAGTTAAAAATTAGTCAGAAAACGTGTCAAACTTTCGCGTTGTCGAGAAGTGAATTTAAGAACCACAAAGAAGTATATTGAACGTGTTTACATGAGGATGACATGAGACACATTCTAATATGACAATCTCGTGATGTAGTTACACTCACACGAAAAAAATATGTCTGTTTTAAATTTTGTTAAACTAACTTTATTGTTATGAAAAATAAAAATTTTGAGTTCGGATTGGCTTAGGATGTCCTATATTTCTGAATGAATAAATGAATTAAGATCCTACTTTTGTTAGGAAGAAAATTCAATATTATATACTCGTCAGGTTTGTAATCTTTGTGTTAAAATACTCTTTATACACTGTAAAAAAAATTATGTAACGTTTACTTGATAAAATTAATGGCTGCCTCCGTTTTATTGATTAATTTAACTTGTATAACTAGTGTTGCGTTACACTAATGTATAATACAGCAATTATACAGCAATTACATAATGTTTAAATTACACCCTATAAGCTCAATTACTCCATAAAATTGGAGGCAGCAAGTTGCCAGCAATTTTATAGAGTAACGTCACATATACTTTTTATAATGAGACTGATGGCAAAAAAAAATTCCAGATTAATGTATTGTATTGTATTTTCAAGTATTGTAACACTTTGCTTTTGCTTTTTGAGATTATATTAGAAAGCGACGAAGAAAGTTAAAAAAAAATATTCTGAATGTGTATTCGTTGTAGCGTTGTGCTTATCGCCGATCAATTTTTAACATACTCCATGCATAAGGGACATAAGTTCGTCTGTCCACAGTCAGCGTTTTAACTTTTAGAGTATCTCCAAAATTTTTGTGAAAATAAAAATAGAGACCATATAACAGTTTGGTTTCACATTGAGGTAATTTAACAAAGGCAAGCAAAGCTCTTCTAGATATAATGGCTGGTATGCACAAACAAAACTTTTCTAAATATAATGGCGGAGATGCGCAACACAAGTTCTGTCCGGAGTCTAAATAGACTCTTCTAGATTAATGGCAGAGATGTATGACATAAATTCTCCTGTCCGGAGTCCACGTTTTAACTTTTAGAGTATCTCCAAAATTTTGTGAAAATAAAAATAGAGACCATAGTTACCTCTAAAATTTTTTGTGAAAATAAAAATAGAGACCATATAACAGTTTAGTTCCACATTTAGGTAATTTTCGAAAGACAACAAAACTTCCCTAGATATTACGATAAACATGTACAAACAAAATTCTTCTAGATATAATGGTGGAGATGCGCAACATAAGTTCTTCTGTCCAGAGTCCGCGTTTTAACTTTTAGAGTATTTCCAAAATTTTTGTGAAAATAAAAATAGAGACCATACCATATAACAGTTTGGTTTCACATTGAGATATTTTGACAAAGACAAACAAAACTTTTCTAGATATAATGGCGGAGATGTACGACTCCTTTTCGCTTGTAGAGTTACATTAAACACATATTTATAACAAAATTTTACACGTTTTATTAACTAGCTAATTTTGGGAAATGATTTGGCATTGTTGATGTTCTTTTAGGGTCGCCCTCCATAATACTAAAAATTCATTTAAAAATCAAATAAGAATTGTATATGACTGAGTGAGGTGGAATCATGATTTCAAATATGCTTAGGTGAATCGAGATTAAAAAATGGTTGGGAACTTGGGAACCACCGGTAGAGAAAAACTATTTGCAGTGTATCTCATTGATATCACGCTATTTCGAAAACGATGAAATCGTTTGTTATTAAAGGTGGTTCACGATATGTTTTTTTTTTCATTTATCGTTCATTTACAATTTAAATAATTAAGTAAAGAATTCAAATACATTACAGTCTATGGATAGTTAATGGTAAAAGTAAATTTTCATTGTGTTATGCATTTTTACTCTACGCTAAATTATGTACTATAGTGTGATCTGCTTAAAAAGCTATAAATCATGTGTAAGAGAATTCGAATACCTTATCGACTATAGGCGATAATTGTTGTAATTGAGTTTCAAGTAGCATGTTGTAATCTTTTTATTAAAAAAAAACTCATCGTAAAGCAACCATAAAATAAGGGCCTTTTTATATTTCATTTATCGAATGAAAGTAAAATAAAATTTCATTTATATTTCAATCTTTAATAAAAAAATATTATTCAAAGTTTTATCAATTTAAAATATAATATTTTCTTTTATTAAGACATTTTTCTAACATTAAAAATCATTATTATAAAATAAATTGAAAATCTATTTTAAGTAAAAAAAATTACAAAATGTGCGCAGTTATGTGATAGCGATTAAACCAAACATATTTTATTAGATTCACGCGCAAAAAAAGAAATAATTTATTTCTTATTTAAAGTTTGTTGAACACTTTAAAAAGAAAATAAATTGCTTTCAAAATTTTACCTCTCCAGTATCCAGTGAACTTGTTTATCTCCAATCAATACATTCTCCAGAACTGTATGGCAAAATACCTCTCTTGTTCTTGATAAAAGCTTAAAAATATTCGCAGCTTTATTTTGAAATTATTATTTCGAAGAATAGCTTAATCAAATAATCTTTCGTAGAAATTTCTAACAGATTCCTTAAAGTATATTTTTCGTTTTCGCTATTGAGAAATCTTTCGCAAGAAAGACATTGTCCTTTTCAATTCTGAGTATTTGATTTTCAAGTTAATGGCTAAATATTAACACATAATATTTAAAAATATGATAGATTTATACTACAATTATTATTATGCATATAAATGCAGGGAGAGTACATAATTAAAGTTTATCTAGTCAAAGCTGTATATAATGAAAATTGTTTGGCAAAAAATTTTGAAATTTTAGAATTCATCTTAATGAGAGAATAATAAACATGAAAGTGCTCCGACCCAAATGACCGATTATAACCAATAAATTTTTAAAGTATTCTTTGCTTTGTAACTTCTCAGAAATTCTGCCATTAAATAATGCCAGAAATGTTATTAAAATTTAGTGGTAGTAATCGGTCATTTGGGTCAGAGCGCTCTCATCCCTGGAATAAGAAAGACAGTTGTCTACAGAAAAAGATAGTCAAAGCCGTCAACATTAGAGAGCGCTTAGCAAAATTGCTTTAAAAAAGAAAAAAAAAGTATATATAAACGAATTAATTTATCTGCACAAATCTTGTGCATTTCATTACTGTCAGTTCTCCTTCGAAATCTTAAAATGGTATATTCAATAGTTAATAGAAAGGTTGACTTTGTGTTTACTTTTATTATGCATCGTTCTGATCATATAATTGAAGTTTTGATCCTAATTGAAATTATTTAATTGCTCAAATATTACAATCTATAAGAGTACATATTTTGAAATTTTTTATATCCACCAATCAGTTCTTTAGGAAAATCTTTTCTGCATCCATATCTGCCTTTGACAAAGATCCAGAAAGACGAACGTGATATCTCATATTTTAAGAATATGATTATCGATAAATAGATAAATCTAGACATAGTAATAGAATCAACGGGAGCAATTACAAATCTAGAAAGTGTCGAAAACATGGTAAAAGCTCATGAGACGGGTGAAAAAGCTTGCCAAACTTTCAAGAGAGAATATCTGTCTGAAGACTCAATACAGAAGAGTTTTTCAAACCTCCAAACATAAAGAAGCTAAAGACATTTTCTGAATTGAAGAAGAGAGAGTGCCTAAAGTTTAATAAATCAAAGCTTGTTGCCAAGACAAAAAGAAATTTGTTTACTCAAATGACGATCATTGCAGAGCGAAGAAATTTCGATATGATAACTGTATTTTCCTACCATCTTGGGCCTTTTCCCTTGACCATTAGCAATATTTGATGTTTCAGTGCGAAAAACTGAAAAATCAACCTGATGAATTCTATGACAAAACTGGGACTGCTGAAAGAATGCAAATATTCATGCTGTTAAAATAAATAACGGAATGTGCTTTGTTCAATTCCAGAGCAGGAGCTAAATCATTTGGACAACTAGCAAAGAATCTGTGTTCTAAAATAATGCAAGATTATACATGCTCTCAAACAATAGATTTTGAATTTGATACAAACAGGCAGGTGTCAATAAAAAGAAATCAACGAAAAATATGAACTGTCGGTGATGTTATAAAATTCATACACTCTTGGGTAATCAGTACAAAAATGGAAGCAGATTTCATCTGATGAGGAGAACAAAAAATAACTTATGCATTTCATTTTTTAAGAATGGCAAAATGAACATTACCTGAAATAGTTGGATACATGCTATAAATTCACGAATGCGATAAATCCACGAAAAATGCTATAAATTCACAAAATAACTAGTTGAAGGATCCATTAAACCGACCTGCTTTCAAGAAGAGGTGATACGCGACTTTTATTTCGCGCACACCATGCTTTAGCGTCTGGATTTATAAATATTATTATCTCTAAAGATACTAAGTGACAATTATCACACTGTTTTCTTTAAAAAACGATTTGAAAAACTAGGAAGGATTAATATTTATTAAGACATTTTTTAGGCTCTTGTATTTTTTCTGCTTAATTTAGTCATTTGAAAGCTTTTGACTAACAATAGCATAATATACCATCACCAAGAAGAAAAAAAATAAAGTAAGCAACATTTGTATGCGAAGAAAGTGAAAAATATATCAAATTTAATTATTAAAA
The DNA here is from genome assembly GCA_964019185.1 of Maratus speculifer. NCBI lineage: Eukaryota > Metazoa > Arthropoda > Arachnida > Araneae > Salticidae > Maratus > Maratus speculifer. The sequence goes on along the minus strand of OZ025290.1, from coordinate 248,554,862 downwards.
ATCATAGCTATATCGGAATATTATATAGGAAGACCCCAGAAGCCAAATGGTATAAGTGACAAAATTGAAAAAAATGAACTACACAGACGACCAGGAAATATGCTTTTTTCTTTTTCAGGTATTGAAATATAAGTAATTTTCTAATTATGTGCTTCGTTTTAGTGATAAACCACTTTAGCCAAATAATAATCAGCATTGATTAAATATAAATGTAAAGAAAATTGTCCCCTACTTTTTTTTATAGTTATTGGAAAAATTAAAGTAAAGCCTTCAGTGAAGACCGGGTAGCGTGGTGCGGGTACATCGATAAGGCGCCGACTCATGTATATTTAAAAGAAACATTTTATTAAATGGAATATTAATTCTTGGCTACATAAGTCGAAATAACAGACATTTAGAATTTAATTATGAAGGGTACAAGTTTCTTAGTAAAGTCTGTTTGATAAAATAAAGTTCATAGTTCCTGACAACAGATTATCAGTCTCTGTAGTTGACTCACAATGCATAGCCAAATGTCCGCACTAAATCCCTGTTAGTAACGAGGTAATCTTTCCATTCAATTTGACCTGACTTCGGTCTTTTCTTACATTCCAATCTCCGGAGTAAGATGCCGTGACTCTGACCTAAGCCACTGATCTGTCAATCGTCGTTTACAGGAGAGAAAGACCTCTTCTCCTAAACCAGGTATCCAACCTGCTCTTTTGACTCCGAGATCAAGACTGCGTCTTCTCTCCGGGATTTTTCTCGCCTCCGACCCCCCCCCCCCCCATAAAAACCCATCGGTTATTTTTTTGTCCACTTAGAGCTTATTTTTCTTATGTCATTAATAAGTTGTCTTTTTATTGGCTGACTCAGATTTCATTTGTGTCGTGCAATACTCTATTCCGATGCCTGATCAGGTCGTGGGAGATTTTCCGATTTCACCTGATCTGTGATTTGAAAGCGGCGCCGTTTTGGTGCTCTCATTCTTCGCTTATCTAAAAACTATCTATTGCGAAGATGGATTGTGATGCATCTATTCTTTTTTACCTTTCCGACCATATGTGGGACTTCGGATCTAAGGGGGGGGGGGGCGATGAGGCGATCACCCCCCCTGGGCTAATAAAGGGCCCCAAAAAGACATGCACCACATGGAAATGACACATGGAAATAAGTTGGAGCCGAACTCGGGACGGGCCGCGCCTTTTAAAATTAGCTAGACTCAGGCTGGGTCAGGTCTTATGATGTCCTCGATGCGCTAAGCGCAGCTAAAAAGTAAAAGTCAACCCGACCAACAATAAAATCGACCGGACCCAAAAGCAAAAAATCAAAAATTAACTCTAACCGCAGCAAAGAGTAGAAGTAAACCGCACCCAAACACGACCCAAGTAGAAATTAACCCGACCAGGAGCAAAACAAAATGGAAGCCAACCGAACCCAAACCCGACCCACAGCAAAAAAGTAGACGAAACACGACTGGCATTAAAAAAATGAGCTCCGACCCGTGCATAAGACTGTAGTTTTCAAATTTTAAATCGCCCCTCCCCCCCCCCCTTAAGGACTCTCCAGATCCGCCCTTGAGACTGTTTGAGGGTTTTTCTCACGCAAGTTCGTTCAATTTCTTAAAAAGAGTTCAAAGAACACAATGAAACCAGCGGCAGTTTCCTATTTCAATCCAGTCAACTATAATTGTTTTTCAAATTTAAAATCAATTATCTTTAAACTCAATATACTCTAAATCGAATTTTTATCACTTGTACCCGTTGGCTTCTGATGTCGTCATATACAAAGTGCCCATACAATGGTTTAAATAATAAAAAATCTATCCAGTAATTAAAAAAAATTATCCAGGCATACAGTCACTCTCGGAGTCATTATTATAATTTATATATAATACGATACAACGATACGATACTGTATTTTTAATTTTTTTAAATAACGATTAAAATAGTGTGATGACTTTTAATGAATTTTTTTAGATATTTCTATTTGTTATAGTTACCAACAGAATCTGGCTGCAAACAAAAAACTTAGTAATACATGCAAATTAAATCAACTTCAAAAGGGCTGCAAGCAATGTAAACTTTTAATCACGTTTTTAACAATCGCGAGCTACATATAGCAACAAAAAGTAAAAGGTAGAGATGAGTTGAGTTGTAACTTGTAAAATACAAAGATGAGATGTAACTCACAACAACACTTCCTCCACAAGCTACAACTTACATACCATTAATTTAATCATTAACTAAATTAAATGAAACTAGTCCTAGCAAAAGACAAAGTTCTTTGAACCTGACACAGGTCAGAGCTTTTGTCATGATGTCAGCCAGCTGTAACTTTCCAGGAACATGTTTTATAAAAAGTTTACCTTCAATGAATTTTTCTCGTACAAAATGGTACCGCACATCAACATGCTTTGATCTTTTATAAAACTCTGAATTTCTTGCAAGCTTCACAGCACTGGCATTGTCCACCAACAAGGAAGGAGTGTCTAGAGTCGTTATGTCACTTAATAAGCGCTTTAGCCATATTAACTCTTTTGCACTCTCATTTGCAGCAACATACTCGGCCTCTGTAGACAGCACGACACTTCTTTGTTTCAGGCTCATCCATGAAATGGCACCTCCTGAAAATTTAGAAATCATGCCAGTTCTTGATCGTCTTATTTTCATATCCCCTGCATAATCAGCATCACTATAAACTTCAAGATTGTTGGAAGCACACTTTGCTTTATATAATAAACCGAAATTGGCAGTACCTTTCAGATATTTAAAAATTCGCTTTACAGCACACCAATCTGATGACCTAGGGTTTTCAAGATTTTCAGAGACAATACTTATAGCATATGATAAATTAGGCCTGGTTGCAATAGCAAGGTACATAAGACTACCAACAGCCTGACGGTAAAGAATTTCTTTTCCTATCATTTTATTACCTTCATCATAAGGAACATAGCTTTTGTCGCTAGGGGTTGATACTGGATTAGCACAGTCCATATTAAACCTTGTAAGTATTTTTCGTGCATAAGCATGTTGGTTCACAAAAATTGAACCATCACAACATTTTGTTATGTTCATACCAAGAAACTGGTTCAAAGAACCTATTGTGATCTTAAAGATTTGAGAAAGTTGGCTAATAAATTCCTCCACTTCAACCTTGTCAGATCCAACAACTAGGCCATCATCAACATAAATTACAACAAAAAGTTTCTTTTTATCTCTATGTCTGATAAACAAGCAAGGATCAGCAGTGCTAACTTCCAATTTATGTTGTTTCATAAAATTTACAAAGCACTGGTTCCAACAACGAGGTGCTTGTTTGAGACCATATAAACTTCTGTGAAGTAAACAGACTATTTCACTATTATCGTTGAAACCTTCTGGCTGTGTCATGAAGACTTCCTCCTGAAGTATTCCATATAAAAATGCAGTCTTTACGTCAAACTGCTTTAAATGCAATTCTTCTTTTGCAGCAACTGCCAAGATAGATCTTACTGTGTCATATCTTGCGACAGGGCTAAATGTCTCATCACAGTCTACACCAGCTTTTTGGGCATATCCCTTTACAAGACGTGCTCGGTATCGCTCCACAGTGCCATCAGGATTAAATTTCTTCTTCAGCACCCATCGACAGTTGATGACTTTGGAACCTTTCAGTTTTTCAACCAATTCCCATGTTTTATTTTCGTGTAGGGCAGACATTTCTTCTTTCATGGCATTAATCTTCTCTCATGGCGTCACTTTCACTTGAAGAAAGAGCTTTAGCATATGTAGAGGAATTTTCAGATTCTTCTACAGCAGCTACATTTGCAAGAAGAAATTCTCCAGACTTCATCCATGTGGGCATGCTCCGTTGTCTGTCAGATTTTCTAGGTTCAGAATTTTCTTCTGATTGATTGGTTTCTCTTTCTTTGCCCTGAATTTCTACAGACTTCTCAGAAGAGTCTTCCCCTTGAATTTTTTCACATGTCTCAGATGAGTCTTCCTCCTGAATTCTTTCACAAATCTCAGAAGAATCTTCCTCCACCTCCACTGTAACAGGAGTTGTACAGAGACGTTCAGGCTTGAAATACACATCACGAGATTTTATGATTTTATTTTGAGAAGACAAATATATTTGATAGCCATCTCTTTTGTTGACATACCCCACAAGGTGACCACGAACACTTTTGTTGTCAAACTTCTGTCGAAAGTTTTTCGGTATGTGAGCATAACATTCTGTTCCAGACACTCGCAAATGATGCAACGTAGATGTTGGTTGACCAGTCCAAATTTCATGAGGACTCTTGTTTTCTTCTGGTGACAGCCCAGAATGGTTTAGTAGACACACTGCAGTTTCACATGCATTGGCCCACAGTGATCGAGGTAATCCACATGTAGAAAGCATAGAACGTGCAAGTTCAACAACTGTCCTATTTTCTCGTTCTGCAGCTCCATTTAGTTCAGGCGTGTATGGTACTCCTAGATTAAGAGCTGTACCTCTTTCAACAAGGATTTGTCGAACATCACCAAAATCAAATTCACCTCCTCCATTGCAACGCAGTTCTTTCACAGAATGACCATGATTAGTAGCTGCATTGAGAAATATGCGTAAGCAGGAACTTACTTCATTTTTGTTTTTCACAAAGAAAATTCTACGATATTTACTATAATCATCCTTGAAAGATACATAATAGCGTGCATAACTGAAAGATCTCACAGACATGGGGCCATTGACATCAGCATTAATAACTTCACCGATTGACGTGGCTCTATAGGGTCGTGATTTGAAAGGTTTTCTATGCGCTTTGCCAAGAGCACATCCATCACAGAACTCATTTGTTATAGCATAACTCACATGAATGTTCATGTCACTCAACAATTTTCGAACATGTCTTTTATTCTGATGATCGAGACGCTCATGCCATAATTGCAAAGTTTCGGATTCTGTAGCAATGCTTATTTCAGCTGGGCAAGCTGGAACAACAACTCTCATAGACATAACATATGTACCATCTGTCCATGATCCAACAGCAACAAGTTCATTACTGCGATAAAAAGAAACATGCCTATCAGTCATTTTTACTTCCACACCATGCTTGGCAGCCTGTTGGACAGAAAAGAGATGCCTTCGCACATCTGGAACATACCACACATCTTCCATGTGTGCATCATACCACTTGCCATGGATAAACACTTCAATGTTTATTTTACCGGATCCATATGCATAGATCTTGCTTTTGTCAGCAAGTGAAATTTCAATAGGCACAGGAAAATGTTTATATGTTGCAAAATATTGCTTATTTGCAGTCATGTGGTGAGAAGCACCTGAATCACAAATCCAAATATCTGGCTGAGTAAAACTTTCACTAGCACTGAATGCAACTTTGTTATTTTTTGATGACTGATATCTATCATTGAATTTTTTCTTTGGATGGTCTTTACATAAATGTGCAGTAGATCCACATTTAAAGCAATGTTTTTGTTTGCTTGGTTTGATATTACCTCCAGAAACAGTTTCAGAAATACTTTCAATATTTCTCACAGCTTTTTGTCTCGAAACAAGAGCACGAGCTGCAAAGGCACCATAGTCCACAACAGCAGTAGTTTTAACACGCTGTTCAATCGTACATAGTTTTTCCACTAAATTTTTTGTAGTACGTTTTTCCGAGTCTAATGACTCCCAAACATTATTAAATTCTTGGTACTCTGGACCCACGGTCAGAAGAATTTTTCCATGTAGCAATTCCGGTGGAATGGAACTTGAGCCAATAAGTGACAGTTCATTGTTCATTTCTGTATAGATTCGTTCAGCTTTAGCAGCATGTGTTGCAACATTATCGGTTGGTTCTTTGCAAAACTGGAAAAATTGAGTCATAAGTAAATTAAGCCTTTGAATGCTACTTTGTTCAAAAACACTTACTAATTTGTCCCAAATGTCCTTTGCACTAGTATAAGTCATCACTAAATCAGCTACAGATGGACTTAATGTGCTTGCAATGAGTGCGGCAGCTTTAGCGTTATCACGCCGCCATTCAATCACCTTTTTTTTGCATCCGCATCGTCAGTTACAGCGACCGGACAAACACGAGATCCTTCAATAATCGAAGTCAGATCATATTGTTCAAAGTGCATTTTCATTTGCCACTTCCACTTGCTCCAATTTTCTGCACCTTCTAGTTTATCAATTTGCACCTTTAGCTCAGCCATGTTAGCGTCACGCGGTTAGGCCTAATTCACTAAAGTTCGTAAGTTTTTCAAAACACCAGTTTTCTTCACGCAGTTTTAAAACATGCTAAGCCCATAACCTGTTATAGTTACCAACAGAATCTGGCTGCAAACAAAAAACTTATTAATACATGCAAATTAAATCAACTTCAAAAGTACTGCAAGCAGTGTAAACTTTTAATCACGTTTTTAACAACCGCGAGCTACATATAACAACAAAAAATAAAAGGTACAGATGAGTTGAGTTGTAACTTGTAAAATACAAAGATGAGATGTAACTCACCACAATACTATTCAGTAAATTTGTTTTTCGTCTGAAAGTTTTAAAAACTCTTTTTACGTCTTTTATTTATTTATTTTTAAAATCTAATACGATATAGAAAGAAAACTGTTTCTTACGATCAAGAAAATGCAGACTTATAAAGGTAACCCTATAATCAGATGATACATTTTTTCTTACAGTATTCGTTTTTATATCATAGTCTTTTCTTTAATAAACGTCAAAGATTTCTATAAAAAGAAGCTTTTTGTACCCTCGAGCTACTTTTCGTATGTACTTTCACGTTTTATTCTTTTTAAACCGATATTTTTGACGAGTTCAAAACATAACCACAATCGATTGTTTTATTATTTACTCTCAACTTATATATATTTATAGTTTTGTTTGTTTAAAGATATTATGAAGCAGAGTTTCGCTGCTCTCTGACAAAATTTCAAACTGGTATTTATACCTTAAAAGGCGAAATTGCTAATACTTTTATTAAGGCTCTTTTGTATAGCCAAACAGTGATTTGTTTTCTTCTGTATTTATAAGAAAGAAAAACGAGAATCGCGCAATATTTCAGATTCTGCCTTTATGTACAGTGATACCTCAGTTTCGGTCAATAGTCCGTTCAAAAATAATTGACGAATTCCAAGGCAATTATTCTGATATATATCTGTGCAAATTCAATTAATTATTTTCTAATATTCCATAATAGATACCAAAAACACATTCCATAGAGAATAAGTATAGCGTTTAATACTTAAAATTAAAAGAAATTAATACAGTATTCTTGTCATATGGCATCAAAACACTATGTCTGTAATCACAGGGGCTTTTTGGTCTTTTGGCAGTAGGAGTAATTTCAAAGTTATAGGATCAAAAAAAAAAAAAAAAAAAAAAATGCTCAGAGTTCTGTTTTTCGCCAACTCTTTAACATTTGCCTAAGATGCAGCATTATCATTAGATAAGTTGCAGACACTGTTTTAAACAGTTTTGCCTAGGTGATTTTTATCCGCAAATCCCTGTACCTCCTTCACATAAAGAAAATGTCTCTAATCTCCGAAGAAAGCAAATTTTCTTCATCCTCATCTGTAGTAACTTCTTCGTCTGGTGTCTGTCACACTTCGTCTGCCGTTTGTTTCACTTCTAGCTCAAGGTCTTACAGCTTTTGAGTGATGAGCTCTTTATTGTGTTCATCAACCAACTCTTTTATATCCTCACCGCTCACCTCTAAACCAACAGATATTCTTAAATCAACAATAGACAACTTCACAGTGTGGGTAGGGTCACTAAGAGAAGGCTCAAACACTTCGAAAACTGTCTATCTCATGCACACATCATAGCCATAATTTCTTCGAGGCAGAGTTGATCCTCCGAAATGTCACTCTCTGTTAAGCCTTATCTAGGTGACTAAGGTAATTGATAATGTTGGAATATTCTTGTCTCAAACTTTCTTAAGCATAATTCTCCATCTGACATCACCTCAAAGCAGCTCTGAAACATTTCTTTTGTATACAGTTTTTTGCAATGTGAAATGACATTACGATACATTATGATACTATGCCTAGATGAGTGGTGTGGGATTAGGTGACAATAATTTCCCTGTAATAAAACTGAACACCTCCAACAATGTGTCATCCAAATCTGGATGATGTGAAAGAGTATTATCGATTATCAAGAGACTCTTAATAGGCCACTTATTAACATGGAGATATTATATCTTACTTTGTCCTAAGGCCTAACACTGCATTCCTCTACTCATTGAAAATTGGCCCCGTGAAAGGTGCTTTCTTGCTTGCTCACCATATTGCGCATACTTTACTTTTTCTCACACTGTTTCACTCACTTTGCTTCTGTTAAACGCTTTAGGAGTTTCTGAATGGCACACAAGTAAGGTATTCACTTAGCAACATTCACTAGCATTACATTCAATAATAAAGTTAACCTATCTTTCATAGGCTTATGTTCGGCAGTGCTTTTTTCTCCCGTGTAATAAACGTTCTCTTTGGCATTCTGTTCTCTTTTTTCTTCCAAAAGAGTGTCACATTTGAAGGCTTGTTTGGGAAGAATCACCCATCTTTTACATAATTTTTCAATTCGAAGATATAGTTTTTGGTTTCAGACATTTCTGAACTTGCAGCTTCGTCGTATCTAGTGACACTGGGTATAGCAGTGTGCATAGTGAGCAGTGTTGGGTATGAACGCGCTCACTGAACGAAAACTCACGAGTTTCGCTCACTATTTGTGAACTTTGAACTGAACTTCGCTCACTATTTTATAAACGAGTTTGAACTGAACGGAAACTCAAAAAATAGACGAGTTTGAACGAAATTTACGTTCAAATTTACGTTCAATTTTTTCATAATTTATTTAAAATTTTTCCAGACCTTAGTACACTTTTTCCCTCTTTCAAATGCCATTTAGAGGCCTACACGAGCCTCAAAGACGGGTTAAGTCTAGATATCACTTCTCTGGGTAGTATCTTAGTCTTACTTCTTCTGCAGACTCGGGTCGCGCCGAAGCGGACCTGGGCTGTATAAATTTCGCCGAAAATAGATATATACTGTAAACTCTCTGTACAAGGTTAACTGTGTAAGGCGGAAATATGTCTAAATCGGAAAGATTTTTAAAAAAAGTCATAAACATCGCAGCCTACGGCTCTTCTGCATATATGGAGATTATAAACAGACTAAGGTAAGTTTTTTTGGTACAGAACTCTTCCGTAAGGGTAAATACCAATGTCCTGTAGAAATGTACTCGAGGTCAGGCCGGGTTCGGTGCAAAATTTCACCTTTTTTTTCGGGCCGGGCTAAGCCCGGGCCTTGTTTTTAGCTATTATATCGGGCCGGGTCGGGCCTTGTTTTTAGCTATTATATCGGGCCGCGTCGAGCCTTGATTTTAGTTATTATATGGGGCCGGGACAGGACGCTAAATTTCTCTACGAGCCGGGTTGGGCTCGGGCCGAAATTTTTATTTTAATATCGGGCCGGACATTTTTTTTTCTATGGATCGGGCCTGGAAATTTCCGTCCGTGCATACCTCTATCTTACATATCGAATAATCAAATGATTAGTTCACAAAATTTTGTAAATTTGGACAATAATATCCAAACATAAAAAAAGTGAACTTTTTAGAGAACTTCGTTCACTTTTACAAATGAGTTTGATTTGAATGAGTTCGTTTGATAATTTTTGAATTTGAATGTGAACTTAAATCACTTTTCAGAAATTGAACGTGAGTTTGAGTTAGTTCGTTTATTTTGTGAACGTGCCCAACACTGATAGTGAGTTTTTCAAACCAGCTCTGCTGCCATTCAAATTACTAAAACAAGCTCTCGTCCACAGGCATTTTTAGAATGAGATCGGAATACAATGATTTGGCTTTATCACTTATGTTGGTCTCCGAATCGGAATCGTCCTTTTGATTGATCCAAATGAATAATGAGTGTTCGATGTTTTCAATGGACTTTACCTACGAATGGCAACAGATACGCTTTTGCGGGTAAGTACTCTCCGAAAATGATGAAAGAAAAGCAGATTTAAATTGTTCTTTAAATTTATTTGTGATTTTCTCCTGTTTATCAATGGCTGACGTCGCATGGGTTCATTGTTTGCAATTTCTGTTTCGTTAGCACATTTGCACCTTTCGCGGCATTAATCTCTTTTATTGCTTCCATTTTAGACACAATGGAACCTCTCGGGGATGGCCATGCAGGCGGTCGATTTCAGCAATCTTAGGGGGGGGGGGGGCTCAGGGGTTGAAAATTTTTCAAAAAATCGATTTTTTTATGATCTAGTTTTATTATTCAATTAATTCTGAACTCACTGCAAAAGACCGCATAAAAATATTTGCCTTTTTAACGGAGTTATAAGCATTTATGTATCAACACTTTCATAGCCACACCCATATAATTTCAACTTCAAGTCGCGTTTTCTCAAAACTTGATTTTTGACGACTAACACCAAGATTTTAAAAAAACTATTTGATAAAATGGCTTTTTTTTTTTTTTTTTTTTGCATGCATAATACATTATTATCTATAGAATGAATTAAGGATATAACTATCACTTAAAAAAAAATTATTAAAAAATCTTTCAAATTTGAAAATTTAAAACCCCCCTAAAAAATGCAACTTTTTTTTTCATTAAAAATACTCAAAATATTAAACTATCTAAAATATATTAATTCATTTTATAGTAATGATGTTATATGCATGCAAAAACATTTAAGCCATTCCATCAAAAAGTTTTTTTTAAATCTTTGTGTTAGTCGTCAAAAATCGAGTTTTGAGAAAACGCGACTAAAAGTTCAACTTTAAGTCGCGTTTTCTCAAAACTTGATGAATGAAAAGAAAGAATGAATTAATATAGTTTAGATAGTTTAATATTTTGAGTATTTTTAATGAAAAAAGAATTGTATTTTTTAGCAGTTTTTTAATTTTTCAAGTTTGAGAGTTTTTTTAACAATATTGTTTTTGAGTGATAGTTATATCCTTAATTCATTCTACAGAGTAAAGTTTCCGGATCATTTTAAAGCAAAAATTAGGTTCTTATGTCAATTGAACGTTAAGATATCTTGGTGTTGGTGATATAACACATTTTTTTTTTTTTTTTTGAAAATTGTGTTACATAAATTTTGCTATATTTCTTATTATATCACATTGAAGTACTTCATTTTATAATTTTATAAGATTACAAATATACCTTTAAAATATCAGAAAGTTTAAGTTAGTTACATTGTATACTTCTGTTTTTATATGGACTCGAAACGAGAGCTCTGTTTTCATGTTTTTACGTATCGATCAACCCCTGAGCCCCCTTAACGCTGCTCTCGTATTTTTGAATAGTCTCCTTCTTCCACTCGTAATGTTCTTGGTCATCTTCTTTGAAATGCTCCCGACTCTGGAAAATTTCTTTGGTTCCAGGGTAGAGTACTCCAATAATAATAAAAAAAAGTACAAATCTATACTGGAAATAAACGAAATTGTTTGCTTAGAAGCGCTGAATGATACATACTCGACGAAATACAAGTCACACTAAGCAGGAGACCACGTGGATCATCTCTTGTATTTACAGAAAATGCTTGGAGATCGCGTGGAACTCTGACGAAATCCGAGGTAACGGACGTAAACTCAGACAAATTTACCTGACAAAAATTGACGATAACCGAAGTCAAAGAAAACCAAGACATTACTGTATTCATATGTATATAGATTTAAGTTTCTTTTTTAAAATTGTTCTGAATACAATTTGACTACATTAATGTTCATGTTTGTCTATATGTCTTTCTGTTTGTCTGTCTGGCTACGAGTTACACAAATTTTGAAGGCATTATAACTCAGTAACGTATACATGGAAGTTCACTTAGTCACATCTTGACCTAGATTTATACTCATTAGATTTGCTGTACACCACTTAACAGATATTTTACAGAGTTTTTCACAAGTTGCGTTTATCGGGAAAATCATAGGACTGAATTGCATTAAACTTAATACACTAATTCAATTTTGATTTTTATCAATCAAAAAGGTGCATTACTATAATACACATGTATACACATATAAATTTTAAAAAATGTAAAAACATTTTTAGTTAAGTGCACAAGGTGCTATGTAGCTCTTATAAGCGCACAATTAATGAATATTTATGCACAGAAACTAATATATATATATTTTTTTTTGAAAAATGGGTGCAATAACAAGAAACTACATTAAAAAACTTCTTATAGAAACACGAAAAATAGGAACCAGGAAAAGAAACGTTTACAGAAACAGTTTAAAATGCAACGAAATCTGTCGTGAAATAAGCGGAATCAAGTAATAACCATTCGTACATTAAACGTAATATTTTTACATTAGACTTATGGGCGATGGCAACGGTTCGAAAATCCACATATTAAACGGGAAGGCATATTAATAATAATTTTCTTAACCGGTTTCGTTTGTTGCGGCGATGCGTATTAACGTAATTAATAAACTCACATGCTTTCGTAGACTGTAACATACTTTATTTTAAGATATTGCGAAAGCGTTGCTTGCTCTTCAAGCAAAAACAAAACAACAACTAAGAAAAACACAGACAATTTGCATTTCTATAGTTACATACATTAGCGAACTTATGCGATGCCAGATTCCAAATCCTCCGTTTAATAAAATATCATTTAAACAAACGCCACTGGTAGTAGCTGCACTAGCGTCGAAGACAACCCTTAATTTCGTGCTTGGTTTCTCGGGTTTGTATACCCCATGATGCGGCAAATAATATAAAAATTCGGGCTTATTTTCCAGCAAGATTTCTTCTAAGTGTCCCAAATCGTTATATTCGTTAATAAATTCTTCGTATAACAGTTTAATGGGTGAATTGTGTGCAAATCGCTTAAGTAAGTGATTCAATCGTTTAAGTGCGTTTTCCTTTGATCCTCCTAAACATGCAAGCCCACCAGTTTTAATTGGCATTTCTACAATATACCTACCATCTTCTCTTCTAGTATGTGTGCGAAAGAAATTTTCCTCACAATACTGCTCTTCTTTACTTTTTATTGAGTTTTATCATGAACCGCTTCAATTTCCCTAAATTTTTGCAGAGTGTTGGATAAATCATCAACAGATTGAACAAGACCACAATAATTATTAAGATTTTGTTGCGGCATAGACGTAGAACCACTGGCAACATATCCAAAAACAATTTCTAGAAAAACCAAATTTTGCATATTTATTTTATTTTGTCCAATTGATTTAAAAAATACTTCGTTTGATAATAAAACATGTATTGGGCCTGGTTTATCAAATTGTGGATCAGCTAACTGAAAAGTTTGTAAATGCGCAATAGGCATGATGTTTAGATATGTAGCTGGTGTTATGCGCGTAATTTTAGGAACAACAAAAAATTCCAATGTTTCATTAAAACTTCTGTTTTTATTTGCTATGGTTGTTATAATACTTTCCTTTATATTCATAACTGAACCATTTAGCCCTGAAACTGATGCGTTTATTTTCCTTCCTTTCAAGAACAATAACTCAGAACACTCCTTCGTTATAAAGTTATTTTGCGATCCTGAATCTAACAATGCTCTAAGAGGAACTAATTCTCGTCTAGCATTTTGTACATATATTATCGCAGTTGAAAGCAGTACTTGTTTACTAGAAGAGGACGTCATACTCATTACAATATTGTTAATAGTTGAATGTGTGTTATCAAATGAATGTGTATTTTCACTCAAAACGGTAACAGACATCTGATTATTTGTGTAACTATGAGGAGTAAATGCACTTGCGGTTGGCGATAAATTACTTCTAATAGTATTTTCATCTTGAATTGCTATAGTCTGATTAGTATCAATATTTTTCTCATCGCGTTCCAGGTGGATCAATGTGTGATGACGTTTGTTGCATTTTCTGCACAAACGTCTGCTTGAATTTTTGCACTGGCTAGTGTTATGAACTGTTGATAAACAGTTGAAGCATAATTTTTTCATTTTAACAATATAAAACCCTTTTTTTTTGCAGGTAAATTTAAGAATTGGGAAAATCTCATTAAAATGTGATCGCCTTTACACATTGAATAAATGTGTGGACCTTCTGCTAACAAAGTCAATGACTTAGAATTAAATGAACGTTTCTTATCCTTACTGAAAGGTTTAACAGACGTGACTTTATGGATATTTTCCAAAAATTGAGATCGTTTTTCTAAAAATAAAGGTAATTCATCTAATTTCGGAACTTTTTTTTGAACTTATCGTCATTTCATAATTTTTTCGAGTATCTCTATCTAACTTTTGGAGAATGATGTTCAATATTAAAACATCTGAAAGATTATTTCTATTATAATTCAAAATCTTCAAGGCGCGAATGCTTTTTTTTTACATTATCGACTAGATTTCGAAGATCTTTAGCGGAAGGCTGTGTAAGTTTATCTGCGTTTAAGAGTGAATTGATGTGTATTTCTGTTACTACTCTATCAGTTTCGTATCTATCTTTTAATGCTTGAAATAAAGATGAAAAAGTGTCTTCTGTGCTAATCAAAGCTCTTGTATCACTTATTAATGCTGCTGATAAATAATGACACTTTTGCGCATCTGATAGTTGCTCATTTGAAGTTATTTTGCAATTTAAATAGACCCCATTCATCTGGTTTTCCGGAGAATTTCGGAAGAGATATATCGGGTAATTTAATATTTATCACGTTGTTTATTTGAGTAGAATTTGGTTGAATTTCATTGGAAACTTTACTTTGTTCTAAATGTTTAAGTTGCTTTTTAATTTGAAATTTGGCCTTTATAATTTTTTCTTGGTATTCTTCGCTAGCGTTAATATCAATTTCATATTCTTTTTCTAAACTAATACCAGATTCTATTTCTTTATTTAGGTTCTTTAGGTTCTCTGTCATTTAATTGTTCTAAAATTTCTAAATAACTATCAATATCAATATTTTTATCTTTTTTCAAAGCTTCTAATTTACTAATTAATTTCGTAATTGAAGTGCGTAATGTTGCACGCTTCTTTTTTAATTTTTCAATATTTTCCATGTTCAAAAACTTATAATAACAGCAAAAAGAATAATAAATTTTTCATACCTTAATTGCTGCGGGCAGACGATTTTCTTTCTTTCTTCTTTCATCAGGCCAGCTTGTGGAATAATGTTCTAATAAAATTCAATGACGAAAACAGTTTATTATTATCGAACTTTTTTTTTTCGAAGTGAAAAAAAAAAGATACATAGACTCCGGGAGACGTAACCAGGATAATATGTTGCGGCGATGCGTATTAACGTAATTAATAAACTCACATGCTTTAATAGACTGTAACATACTTTATTTTAAGATATTGTGAAAGCGTTGCTTGCTCTTCAAGCAAAAACAAAACAACAACTAAGAAAAACACAGACAATTTGCGTTTCATAGTTACATACATTAGCGAACTTATGTGATGCCAGATTCCAAACATAAATTACAAATAACTCTAACACCGTTTTTATACACACATTTCTTCTGAAACACATATTATAGTTATAATCTCAGATTCTAATGGATAGAAATGTAACAAATTTGCACTTAAATTATTAATTAATCATACATTGATCAAATTTTGTCTTTCATTACATAAAAAGGGACGCTGTCGTGCTGCATTTTATTATTAAAATTATTATTATTATTATTATTATTCCTTACTGGTCATTGTAAATACATATTAAATTCAAATAAATGTACTATATTCCCTTTTTAGTTTTAAGGTAATTTTTAATATCATTGAATGAGATAAATCACTCATTTCATTTATGTACGGAGAGAATTCGGGAAAATCTGCGAGATATTCCCTCTACAGATATACCCATTAAAATGATCAATTTGATGATTTTTCATATATTTTCTTCAAATTAATTTTAAAAACAGATGTAAAATGTCAGGAAATTCTCAGACATTTAAACAGATAACTCATTACATTCAAAACATTATTTAAATTGTAGGTAATCAGTTTCATATCAATAAAATCATGATTTTAAAAAATAGAGTATTTTAGTAATGTAT
Source organism: Maratus speculifer (assembly GCA_964019185.1). NCBI lineage: Eukaryota > Metazoa > Arthropoda > Arachnida > Araneae > Salticidae > Maratus > Maratus speculifer. The sequence goes on along the minus strand of OZ025290.1, from coordinate 248,538,891 downwards.
TGTTTGTAAAAATTACGTTTTTTAGAAAACGCATTTGAACTTTTATTTCTAAAAATTTATTAAAACTATTCGAATTAAGTTCTTGTAAGTATTTTTATATCTTGCTATGTATTATACATTGCTTCTGTTTTCCTTGCTTAAAATCAATATTATAAGTTCTTTCTTTTCTTGAGGTCTATAAACAACTTCTGACTACTGACACTCTTCTGATTCAAAGTTAAAAATAACCCTAATTACATCTCCAATGATCGTAAAAAGAAAAGAAGACATATTTTAGTTAGCTAACTTCACAGTTTTTTTCAAATAAAATAATAAAATATGATACTTGCCAAAAATTGGGCATTTAAACGTATTGACGCATCTAAAAGTCCTAAGAAATGTCTTATTTTTCAAATTAATAAAAAATATTTATGTCAAGCTCTATTAATTGATCATATTTTATGTTATGTCTTGCTTAAAATCAATATTATAAGCTTCTTTATTTCTTGAGGTGTATAAGCAGCAACTTTTGATTACATACACTATTCTGATTCAAAGTTAAAAACAACCCTCTAATCACACTTCCAATGATCATAAATTGAAAACAAGGCCTTTTTTAGCTAGCTAACTGTATAGTAATAAAATGATGCATAGTGCATGCAAAAATAGCCTACAAGATTTTTTTTTTTAAATAAAAGTACATGAAATTAGATTTCCTCTTTTATTACTCTCTTTATATATATATCAGTAAAATATTAAATGTAATATTAGATGGTACTATTATATAGTAACTAGCAGGCTATGCCCGCTGCGCTGGTCCATTTTTCCAAACGAACCTTAATTCAAATAAAATGGTGATTTAAAATTTTTATTTTAAAGCAGTACAGACGTCAAACAGCGTCTAACATTAGTATTACTTGTAACGATTTGTTACAAATGTATCTGACTTATTTCGTGTTTATTAGCAAATAAATGTAAAATTTACGATAATCCATTATTGGCATTTAATCTTATAACTTGGCGATTGTTTTTTTTTGTTTGACGGAATAATGAAGTAGTATCTAATAGTTAATTTCCGACTAAATTCTGTTAATTGGGCTAAACATTAATTTAAATTGTTACATAATCACCAAAAGAAAAAAAAATTCTATTGCGATTTCATGTATATTTCTTTCTTAACCAATTTTGAAGTACATTTATTTTCTTAACATTTTTTTTTCTTTTTACTAGCATGAATGATAAATTAATTTGCAAATATTTTTTTAATGCTACATCATTGTCATTATAAGGATTTTTTATGCACATTGCAAATATTATTTTTTAGTGACAGTTAGTTTTTTATATTATATATTTTTCCTCTGTAGTTATTTTAATAACTGCAGATGAAAAATATATAATAGTAAGGCTAAAACACAGAATTAACGATTAAATGGAATATGGTTTGATGGAGACTTGATGAGTATGCCAGATCAATAAACTTAAATATCCAGATAGAATGCAAACTAATAATGGATACTACTTGATTATTCCATCGATCAATTTTGCCAAATTATACATATTGCTAAACTATTCACCAAATTATACAAATGGACATAACATTTATTTTAAATAATCAAAGAATCAATAAATTATTAAAATATTAATAGAAATACAAATAAAACGTCGAATTAAAAAGTATTTAATGACGTAACAAACACGTATAACATGTTTAATGTCAAATGAATTTGACAGTTACGATCATTCATTATTGACATTTAATCTTGTACTTTGGCGACAGTTTTTTGGTCGATTTGATGATCGAGTAGTACCAAATAATGTAAACAAATTACATAAACAATAATATTGCCAATAAGGTTTAGGTACAAATGTCATGTCCGGACCACGTTGGCGAGAAGTACGATTGATAACGTGGTAAGCAAGTTACTGTTGTTTATTTACTAATAAACTGTTTCTTTTTTCTTTTTTTAAAAATTATATAAATTGTATTGTTCTATAATTATTAATTAAACTTCATTTATTTATTATTATTTCTTTTTTTAAAATAGAAAATAATTAAAAATAATGTATATGTAACTGGTATTTGAAAACGCAGTGTTCGTCTAATTGATGTTAGAAAAAAAAATCGTGCCAAGGTGATGCGCATATAAAAATGTAAAATGTTTACAATAATATAAACAAAAAAAAAGTAGACAAATAATAAAAAAATTGCTATTTCGATATTTAAAATAAATAACACCAAGTAGTCGTTAATTCTCCAGTCGCACCAATAGCAAATTTTCTCTTCTTCGTTTGTTTTATAATGAAAACAAATTTAATAATCTCAACTTAAATAATCTAATTTTTTATAATCAGGTTGATGATCTTGAAGTCTCTTTAATACATAAACAAACGACACATATGTCATATACGCGCCAAGTTTGGCGCGATAATTTTATAAGCTAATTTAGCGGAAACATCGTTTTCGAATACCAGTGACATATATATATATATTTAAATTATTTTCTATCATTTAAAAAATAATAACAACTAATAAAAAGTGTTTAATTAATAAGTATAGACTAAAACAAACTATATAATTTTGAAGAAGAGAATCGAAATAAATAATCATTTTATTTATAGATAAATAACAATAGTCGGGTTACCACGTCAGGCAAAATAACGCCAATTTAGATCCATTAATTATCTCGGTACATATATGGTATCTGTTCGAACAAAACTTTCAATAATATAGTAAATATGCCATTTGGCGGTGCTCAATTTATGAAGATTAATTCAATATCTTTTTAAACGTTATCTAGCACAGGAAAAATATTAAGAAAATCGACGAAGAAATTGCTAATTAGAAATAGACTTGTAAAATATTTTGGCACAAATGTCATATATGACCACAATTCTGCGATTTTTATGCCATTTTGGCGAAAACTTTGTTTCAAATACCAGTTACATATATATTTTTAAATTGTTTTCTATTATTATAAAAAGGCAATAACAATAAATTAAATTTTTTTTTATATCACTTAAAAAAATAAATAAAAGTAAGTAAACAGTTTATTAATAAATAAAGAATAGCCGAGCTACCATATCAGTCATAAAATCAACGTTTTGTTGCAATCGCGCCATTGTGGTGCGTATATGTCATCTGTGCCATTATTTTTCAGCAGGCAATTTTTATTTCAAAACGTTGAATTTATTGATAGTGATAACTTATAATTGCATGCATTTCCTCTGTTTTATAAAGATTTCCTTTTCAGCTTCTAAATTAAAAAAATTATTTTTTTCGTAAGTGTATTTGACGAAATGGCGCAAGAAAAATGAAATAAACAATAAAAAAATATCTGCTTAAAAAAATGGATTATATTCGTTGATCACATTCTTCAAAATTGAATCAGTGAAAAATTTTTGAAAAAGAATGATATTATTTTACAATATATATGTGTGGCAGAAATTTACACTTAAGCTAAAATTTAAATATATATGATTCCAATTTTTAAAATATTAACTAATATCTACATAATTTTTAATTGAATATTAAAATATACTCCAAAAATTATCTTCACTTGAAAAAACAACATTATTGCGACCATCAACAACATGTCAAACATGCATTTTTGGCTTAAAATCACATTCTTTGGCGACAAAAGCAAAATAAAAATCGCAAACAAACAAATATATAACTCACAAATTACAGCAATCTTTTCAAAAAAAAAATCTTCTTTTTTCTTCTGTAAGTCATATGATAAGGAAATTCGATAAAAAAGGGAGAGAAAATAATAAAAAGTAGAATAACTATCATTCAAAATTCATTTAATAAAATGTTCAAGTTCTTTTTTATCCTAACGCAAGGGATATATCGCCAAATGTGTATCAATTGTAATATTTCTTATTAAGTTATTTTTTTTTAAGCATTACAAATATTTCTTTTATTTTTAAGATAAATATATTTTTTTAAATATTACGCCTCATTAAACTGTTTTTCTTTATTATTATCAGTAGTTATTTTTTGCTTTAGTTTGCAAAATGTTTGTAAGATTTCTAACCGATATATTCTTTTTAAATTTTTTTAGCAATGATAATTTTTCGCCAAAAAATAACTACTGGCAACACTTTTGTCAAAAATAACCGAAAAATACGAAATTTATTACCAAAAATTGAAGTCATCTCTGTATATTTGAATCACAAACCTCCGCAAAATTATTTCCTATCGAATGATGCAATCTGAAAAAGAAAAAAAAAATCCATCGGATAGTTTTTGAAAACACTCGAGCCGAAGTTTAGAGGCTTACTGCTTTATAATATATATGATTATAAAAAATAGCAAAGATACCAATATTTAAAAAATATATATGTTAGAAATTTTTAAAAAATCAAAAATTTTGAAGTTTTTTTAAAATTTTAATTAAATATGCGCTTAAAAATTTTTTAATGTACTTTTAGTTGAACCTTGAAATGAAGAAAGTTTACCATTTCAACAATACTTAAAAAATGAAAATAAAAATTGTTTACAAAAAAAAAAAAAAAAAAAAAAAAAGAAAGAAAGAAAGAAAAAGAAACTGTCCTTTCAAATGTAATGACTATTCTAAAAATCCTAAGAAATATTTTCCCTTTAAGGAAATAAAGAAAAAAAAAAACAAGCTTTTTTTATTCCTAAGTATCTTTTCTCTCTGTTTAAACATTAATAGAAAGATTATTTGCCAGAATTAATCTCATTGTGATCTCATCTCTTTTGTTTGTTGATATCAAACATTAATATTGATCAATATTTTTATAAGAATTTAACTGTTTCTTTTTCTTATTAGTTTCAGAAGCTTATTATGATTATTTTTTACTATTTTAGAAATGCAACATTTCTATGTTTTACGAAATGTTTTTTCACTAACTTTCTTTGTTTTATGAAGAAAGAATAACATTAATTTTAAACCACTTAACTATACTATATTTTATTTCATTATTTTATTTTATATTATATTTTATTTATAATTATTAGTAATAGTTTTAATAAATTAAAATTATTAATGTTTTTAGTAAGAAAATATGCATTAGTAATGAAATGACATGATTTTATTAGATTCATGTTTTCGATTTTTTTAATATGCAAATAAATATTAGTAATGAAATTATTTTACTAGATTAGTGTTATTAATTTTTTGAATAAATAAATTAATAGTAATGATTTTAATTGATTAATGTTATTATTTTTTAAATAAACGAACTCTTTATAAAATTTACATTATAATGAATGACTCTGACGTGATTTATGTCTTCATAACACTTGACGATCACATTTCGTTTTTGATGATTTTTTTTTTTAAATTTCTAAACACTACACATTTTCAATTTTTACCCATTCTTACACTGAAAAACTCGGTCTTTCACATATAATTTGTTTGAAAACTCCATTATAATTTATTATGATTACTTTTTACAATTTTAAATGCAGTATTTCTATGTTTTACGCAATCTTTCTTAACTAAATTTCTTTTGTTTACTTAGAAATAATAATATTAATCGAAAACCACTTAACTATATTATATTTTATTTGTAGTTAATAGTAATAATTTTAATAGATTGCTGTTACTAATATTCTGAATAAGAAAATATTTAATAGTAATAAAATGATATGATTAGATTAGTTTCTTTATTAATAATAATTATTTTAATAGATTACTGTTATTAATTTTTGAATTGGAAAATATTTAATAGTAATGAAATAATATTATTTAATTAGATTTATGTTGTTAATTTTTTGAATAAGCAAATAAGTATCAGTAATGAAATTATTTTACTAGATCAATGTTTTTTTTTTTAATGAGCAAGTTCTTTATAAAAACTACATTATAATGAATGACTCTGACGTCTTTAAAGACATTGACAACACCTGACGATCACATTTCTCTATTGATGGATTTTTAAAACTGCTGAACACTACACATGTCAATTTTTACACAGTCTTACATTGAAATAGTTGTGTTTTCATATGTAATTTGTATGAAAACTCCATTACAATTTATTATGATTACTTTTTATAACTTTAAAAATGCAATATTTCCACGTTTTAAGCAATCTTTCTTAACAATATTTTTGTTTAACCAGGAAATAAAATTATTAATTTAAAACCAGTTAACTATATTATATTTTATTTGTAATTAATAGTAACAATTTTAATAGATTAATATTTTGAGTAAGAGAATATTTAATTGTAATGAAATTATATGATTTAATTAGATTCATGTTATCTATTTTTTAAATAAGCAAATAAGTATTAGTGATAAAATGATTTTACTAGATTAAGGGTGAATGGGGCTCAAAATTCCATTTTTTCTTTCTTTTTTTTTTTTTTTTAGAGACATTTTGTTATGAATTTTTTTTTCTGAAATATGTTTTAATATAATAAGAATATTGCATGTAAAAAAAAAAAAAAAAAAAAAAAATCTGAAAAAATGCTAAGTATTTAAAAAAATAATAAAAATTTTAAACTTATTTAATTTTTGATATAACTCTGGAAGTACTTATTCGATTTACAAAATTTTTAAACTTTTGTGTGCAGAAAATGAGTCATTTTAACTTGTCATCATGATTTCTTAAAATATTGATTATACATGTTATAAAAAAAAGTAATTTAAGTATTTTTTTATGTGTGACTTTTGCATTAATTTGCATATTTTCCCAATTATCACTCAAAAATAAAAATCCTGAAGAAAATTTGTTTGAACTATAGCATAAAAACTCTATTGAACATTTTATACATATATCTTGCAAAGAACTTTAGATATAGGATCAGGTGGTGTAATTATGATCATCCCTTATATTGGAGAATATTGTATACGGTAACATTTTATTTTACACTTAAATATTAACTTCGCAATGTATTTTTCATTTTAGAGATTCTTTATCACTCGTCTAAAGCATTTCTGAGATCCAAATAGCAATTTGAAAAAAGTCTACGAAAATGTTTGATAAAAGGATTCCCAGTTTGGAGTTTTAATGGTCATAATTACCCCAAATAAATGTGTGTAAGCAAGTATAAAAAGGAAATATATTGGGGTGATTATTTGGTCATAATCACCCCAAACTTTTGTGATTATGAGTTTTTGATGGTGTAATTATGACCATTATTTTAACTTTAAAAAAAGGGTTATGGGAATTAAAACTTTTAAGAAGTGTTCTTAAAGGGTCAAACTTTGTTCCTATGTACTAAAAACATCACTTTCCCAAATAGAAACAAGTAAAAAAACAAAGAAAGAAAACATAGTTGAAAATGTAAAAAGTGGTCATAAAATCTTTCCTGACCCTATTTGTTTAGAAATGAAAAACAAAACTATTCTAATTTTTTCTATTTTTTAGCCCCTATGCAATGTACCTTATAATGCATTTTTTTGAAGCATCAATTAGACCGTCATGCCCCAAAAAGTAAAGTTACATTATATAACACAGTTGTCAAACGAAGCAGATGTATTGTTATTGTACGGTTAAATACACTGATAACCTCTGCAACTACTGCAATTTCTTAAACTTCTAAGTACAGCACATTTATCAATTTTTACATCTTCACATTAGGATAAATAAAGTACTTTTATCTGCAATTTGTTTGAAAACTACGTCACAATTTTATTATACTTCCTTTTATCTTATTTTAATTTTTTGTGGAGTGATTGTACATTGTGAATATGAAAAGGGATGAAAAATAATCTGATGAAAACATATACCGAAGAAAATGTACAGAAATTTTGACCTTTAAAATAAAAATCAAACACACACATGCACAAAAAGAAAAGAAAGAGAGAGAGAGAGAGAGAGAGAGAGAGAGAGAGAGAAGAAGAAGAAGAAGAAGAAGAAGAAATAAAAGAAGCTTATTAAAACATGCATTCAAGCTATTATCACTGACATGAGACGTGAAACAAGAGGATATATGAAAATGAATTCATCTCCGCGAAAACCAAAGGAGAAGTATGCAGGAGGTAACCGTTTGTTGCGTGGGAGTACGTAAGAGACGCGAAATCCTCCAGGGATCAATCCGAGGATTATGTCGCGCGAAAATGTAGGTAAGGGGGAGGAATGGAAGGGGGGGGAGGTGATATCAGGAAAGAAAAAGAAATAAATGGATGATATGTATGCGCAGAGGGATTGATAGGTTCACATCTCGATAGAAGCGCATCTTCATTTTAGGTGGTGATGGTGCAGTTTCGATTTTTTTCCCTTCAAAAACGAGCGTATTAAAAGAAAAAGGTAAATAAGATTTTCTTTTATACCAGCCACGTTTCTTAAAGAGAAAATCATGGCTTTTACGAGAATATAGCTCTTTTTTTATTCGCATTTGAAAAGAAAACTGCTTTAGCTGGTGAAGAAAGGGTTCGATATTTACTAAATTAAGAAATGAATCAAGAATCAACGAATAGCACTTGAAAAATGATATTCTTGAGTTTGAGTTTTTAATTCTGAAAGTCATAGGGTACACGCAATGTCTTTATTTCACTTATATGTATTATATTACGTATACGCTTGCTACGGCATTATTTTCTGATTTTGCTTCTGTATTATTCGCATAAACTGTGATGTTTGACTTTAAAAATCCTATCTTATTTTATTTTTAGAACACTGAATACGATCCACATATTTAAAATGTACAGTCGTGGAAAAAACACCTCTACTAACTCCAAAACAAATTATCATGGAAGAAAGATAGTGGTCACAAACGATTGGAAATAAATATCTACTTTTAAATGACGTATATACAATTAACTCAAGAAAAATCTACATATTAAAACGAATCCAATTTTTAATAATGTATATATATATATATATATATATATATATATATATATTAAAAATTGATTTACGTATATCAATACCAAATTTCGACATCATAGATAAATTTTACACCCTTCAATTAGCCTAAATGTAAATTTTCCTGAAGTTCTACTATTAATTTCAGAGAAATTAACTATTTTTAAATGAGCATGTTTTAGAGACTGTATCCAAATGCTCACTTGTTGAAATGCTACATAATGACTATGTCACTTCTTTTAACCCTTTGAATTCGAGAGGTGATTCTTATTGACCACTAGCGCTCCACGTAAATGAGTGCTCCGAATTATCTGACGCCAGTACTTTAAACTAATTTTCTTCGCCTTATCGAATGGCCGAATAATCGGTGATAAAAGGTGGCGAAATAAACTGTAAGATATTAGTGGTGTCCTAAGCATTTGGCGTTCCGATGTATGAGGGATACTTAAAAACGCTAGTGGAAAGTCAGAGTTATCCCTCGAGTGCAAAGGGTTGTGTACTCGAAGTACTCGGATAAAAATGTTATTTAAATGACTAAGGTAGACTATTTTGACCAGAATTTTCATCAAATAACAAACCATGTGTTTCCTCGAATGACAAATGTGGTGATACATTTCGTTGAATAGCGAAGTTTACACACAACCAAACAGAAGGTAAAGAAATAACTAAATGATGAAGGCGCTTTTTACACTATTTTGCATAATTCCATTTAGTGAATTCCATTTAGCAGGGTGCCAAAAATTCTCCTCCCCCCTGCTCTTGAAACATTATAAATGATAGAAGACCTATCATTTATTCACTGATTGCCGAGGATGGAGTCAATGTGACTCCATTTGCAATTTCTATAAAAGAGTTGAATTGGTCACAATAAATTGAATTACGGCAACGACAGCAGCAGCAGTATGTTTTTTTCTTTTCTTTTTCTTTTTTTCTTTTTCTTTTTTTTTCTTTTTTTTTCTTTTTTTTTTTTTTTTTTTAAAGAGAGAGAATACATAATTGTGTTATATTTTCTGCACTATTCTTTTCTTTCAAATTCGACGAATGTGCTTAGTTAAATATTGAAAAATATTATAATAATTTTGAACATTAATAATTTGTTTCTTCAGGGGGAGGGGGAGGGGGAGGGGAGGATAAATGAAAACTTAAAAAATAGTAATTCCTCTATTTTGCCACTGAAGAAACGCTAAAAAAAGGGGGGAAATATAGGAAAAAATGCGCTCCTTCAATTAAAAAAAGTAAAAAAAAAAAAATGCTATCATATTTGGGAACATTTTTTGTTCTTTCTGAAACGTTTTTTCATTCTTGAATTGTGTTCCTTTAGGAAGAACTACGCAGTGCATTTATTGAGAGATACCAAAAGGCATACCTTTTTTCTTTCTTTCTTTCCTTCTTCTTTTTTTTTTTTTTTTTTGAAAGATAAAAAGGAACGGCTTTGTTGGTATACTTCAAGTAAAAAAGAAATATGTAAAAGGTAATTAAAAAAAATGAAACCGATTTCAAGTGATTGTTACTTAACCCATGATTTCTTTACACTTCTTCAAAAAGATTCGTGTAAAAAATCACGAAGTTCCTTTTAAATTGCTCTTTTAACAAAAATATATATTTTTTAAATTTTATTTTATGGATTTTTTTTTTATCTCAGATAAAACTGCATTGTTTTCAATCTTTTGCAAATTTTGCAAAATCGAGATATATTACGCGTACTTAAGATTTTACACTATCGCCTATACTAAAAACTTCGTGGAAATTCGAGAATTTTCAGATAACAGAAGATAATGTATTAAATTTTTTATACGTCCCTCTAAAAAATAACTAAATTAATCGAATATAAGTAAATATAAAATTGCGCTGTTTATCTGAGTAATTTTTTTTTATTGGTACACTGTTAAAATTTTTTGTAAAAACACAGAATAAGAAACGAGACTCTCTGTAAATTTACACTAGTTCTGGTTTAAGTCCATTTCATTCAGTTTCTCGGTCATCAGTTTACATACATTTCCCTTCTCTTATATCTAATTCCCTGTAAAAAAACAATAAAAAAAAACCCATGTCTTTATTTAACGATATTTTTACCTTTGTTAAAATTTCGAATTCTAAATGCACACTTTTCTGCAATTTTATTAGAAATCCTTCTATAGTAAAAAAAAAAACTAGCCTTAAAAGGAATGACTCCTGGAATGATGCTGATGTGGAACATTTCCGGAACTAACGAATCCGGGTTGTCCACTCCTTCCATGAGTCGAATAGACCAATCAGGAAAGGGCTCCGTCTATGCATCGCCATATGGGTTACCATAAAGAGAGGAAAGGTTACCATCGCCAACAATCGCCAAGTTTGTCGCCAACTTGGCGATATATCGCCAAATTTGCCGAACAAAATTAGTTGTCAAAAGTGACGCCAATTTGGCGATAACTGTAATATTTCGCCAAATTTTTAATTTCTTTACAACATCAGACGTTTGATACATCATTTGAGAGGTTTGCATGAGTTTTGCATTGAGAGGTTTGCATTGAGTTTTTCATTTAAAGCATGTCTTGTGTGTTATCCCCCATTCTGCTCCCCAGGGGGGGGACACATTTTTAATTTCTTTACAACACCAGTCGTGTTACACAAGATTTGAAAGGTCTGCAACTGCTTATTTATATTATGGATGTCTTGTGTGTCACCCCCACACTCTGCTCTCCTCAGGGGGGGGCACATTTTTAATTTCTTTACAACACCAATTGTGTGACATATCATTTGAGAAGTCTGCAACTGCTTATTCATATTATGGATATCTTGTGTGTAACCCCCCCCCCCCTCTGCTCTCAGAGGGAGCGCATTTTGTAATTTCTTTACAACATCAATTGTGTGACACATCATTTGAAAGGTCTGCAACTGTTTATTCACTTTATGGATGTCTTGTGTGTCACCCCCACTCTGTGCCCCAGGGGGGCACATTTTTAATTTCTTTACAACACCAGTCGTATGACATCATTTGAGAGGTCTGCAGCTGCTTATTCATATTATGGATGTCTTCTGCGTCGCCCCCCCCCTCTGCCCCCCAGGGGGGCACATGTTTAATTTCTTTACAACACCAGTCGTGTGACACATCATTTGAAAGGTCTGCAACTGCTTATTCATACCATGGGATATTGGCGAGCGTAGCAAGCAGGGGTAGCCAATAATTTGGAATCGCGAAGCGATTACGCGGGGGGTTGGCGAGCATAGCGAGTAGGGGGGCGGGGCCCCCCTAGTATGAAAAAAGAAAATTAAGTTTATTATTTTTATTTTTTTAATAATTTAGAAAAGTAAAAATCACCTTTCAGAATTAATTGTGATTTTTTTTATTGACAATCATTTTGCAGTTGTTTCCTACACCATACCGTAAAATGGGGTGAATCGGAACACTTTTCAACTTTAACGTTAAAAAAAAAAGCAACAACTGATTTTTTAATTTTTTTTATTTTTCTACTGGAAACTTCGGTCTTGTTTTTTTCTTTACTTTTTAAGCAAAAACGAAACATTTTTACTGTTTATACACATATTATATAATTTTTTAATGGTGTTCCGATTCACCCCGCAGATAGGGGTGAATCGGAACAAATGTTATAATCTTTAATTTTTCCGATTCAGACTTTAATAGGGTTAATAAAAACAGGCAATAATGATAAGGGAGGAATAGGAACGCATAGCTATTGTGAATCAAGCCTTTATTTTACATACAAGTAAAGATATGACTTTTTAAAAATTAGAAAACAACTTTGAAATCAAGAGAAATTAAAATTTATTTTAAGAAATTATATTCGAATTGCAGAAGTAGAATTTAATACAAATTCAACCCTGTTCTGTATTATCCTTTACTTGTAGTCATTGGGTAAGTGAAAATATTGAATAGCCCCAATCGCTGCATGTATTAATACGATCTACTAATATGCCCTCATCCTCAGCCCTTAGTACTGTTTGCATTCCTCTCTTTTTTAATTGTTTTTTCATTTTGAGATGTTTGTGTAATGTTGTGGATGTCAGAGAATAATTTTGTGAAGTTTTTCTAACTATTTTGCTATTTTTAAATTCTTTTATTGTGTGTTCCATGTCTGTTGGATTAGGCGGTGACTTTTTTCTTTAACCAAGCAATTTCTTGGACCCTTTAAACTGTTCAAATAATTAGAACGAACAAAATATAATTACAATACATATTCACACATATATTTTCATATATTACATGAAACTATTACTGTATAGAAAAATAAACCATGAGAGAATATGTATTCCGATTCACCCCATAAATCTTAAACCTCTGATGTTACAAGCCGTTTTTCATTTTTTCATTATGTAATTTAGAAATAAGTAGCATTTAATACAGCATATCGTTTACAGGACTATCATTAATTAAATATCCCCTCTCTTAGGTTTAGAATACGAAAAATACTGTAGTTACAGACAAAGTTTTGAAGACGTTGACAAAATTAGTGTTTTGAGGATCCTCTTGAAGTTTTTTTATATACCACAGTAGTAGTGACAACATGTCGAAACTGAATTTCCCAACTCTTAATGTTATTACCTTCTTATAAAAAATTTGGCTACTAAAAATATCATCACATATATTTGTAATGAATTTATTTGTATGATCGGGAAGTTTCGTTCCTATTCAGCCCGCTGTTCCTATTCACCCCATTTTACGGTATGCCAGCCGCTTGGTAATATTAAAAGTAACCTGCGTAGTATTATTTCAAAGCTGTTTTTTATAACAACTAGCTCATCTGCCCGGCGTTGCCCGGGGTTCGTCAAAAAACAGCAAGAATTGCGAATAAAATTTAAATATCATAATAAAAACCTCAAAATTTTTTAATTTGCTACACGAATTTCGTCTAAACTTTATCGAAAGAGATGGGCTAGAAAATTTAAACTGGATTCTTTTTACTAATGTGGAAAAATCTTACAAATTTGTGAAAACATTAAAAATCACTTAAAAATATAAAACAAAACTCAAAAATTATGTTTCGAAATTCGAATAAACTTTGAAGAAAAGAGAGCAGAATTTATTGCATTCGTCTAAACTACAATTTATTACAACGTCAAACAAACCGAAGCGGATCGCGAGGAAACTTAAACATCGCATTAAAATGGCAAAATTTTCAAAAATCACGGAACTCAAAATTTACTCTACTCGGATAAATGTTTTGAATCTAGTTAATTTGATAATATAGAAAGCAATGAAATGCGAAAAAAAAAATCGCAATAAAAACCTTTAATTGCACAGGAGATAATTTATCATGTTAGCAAAGAAGTTTAAAACCAAATTCCTTTTCCGTATCGGAAAAAATCGCTGTGAACTCAAACAAACAAAGAAACAAAAAAGCATATTGCATTAAAAATCAAAATAAGAGAGCAAAACAATTACCATAAAGGCTAAAAGTTTGAAACCAAATTCCCATTAGTCTATAAGTTTAAAATCGAATTCCTTTGAATATATATATATATATATATATATATATCTTCGTTTTGGTTTATTGTTTTGTTGATAAAATCCATTGGTGAATCTTGTCTACTTTTAATGGTATTATATATATATATACACTGGTGTCCAAAAGTTAAGCATAATTGGTAATTAAGTAATTATTTTTAAGTAATGAAAGAAATATGAATCGGAATGTGCTGAAACTCCAGGTGTGTAAACAAAATAGTACGCGTCACATATTTTCGCGAAGCGTTTTCCCCGAAATCGAACAGGGGACCGTCAACAAATTGAAAAAGAACGAAGATCTTTTGGATAACCCTGTCAAAACTAATGTAGCAAAAGCGTTCAAACTGCACATTATGATTAATTGGCTTATTGTAATGTACTGTGTTAATTTTTACAAGGATAGCATGTATACTCGTAGAGAAATTAAGGTTTTTATAAAAACAGTCCTAAATTTTTCCAAGTTTTTTGCTTATAATTTGCAGAGTTCTTATTATAAAATAATGTTCTTTTCTGAAAATATGACAAACATCATTGTACACAATACCCTGTCATCAGAATTTAAAAATAATAAAAGTTGTATGAAAAATGAGTATGTTTAGTAAATAATTTTTCATTGCGCATGCGTCAACGATATCAAAATGTCATTTGCATATTGTATTAGCTAAATGTATAGAGCAACTTCTGTAAAAGTTTCAAAAACATAGCTTGAAAATTCTGAAAATGGGAGCCTATAGAATCAACTCAAAATCATTTATTCCCTAAATGAAGCAAAAAGATGAGGGGCTGTATTCATATTCCATTGTTTAGTGCCTACACAATATTGCACGTACAACTATATTTAGGTAAAACCCCTGATTTTTTTGCTTCCTTTAGGAATAACGGATTTTGAGTTGATTCTATAGGCTCCCATTTTCAGAATTTTCAAGCTATGTTTTTGAAACTTTTACAGAAGTTGTTCTATACATTTAGCTAACACAATATGCAAATGACATTTTGATATCGTTGACGCATGCGCAATGAAAAATTATTTACTAAACATACTCATTTTTCATACAATTTTTATTATTTTTTAATTTTGATAACAGGGTATTGTGTACAATGATGTTTGTCATATTTTCAGAAAAGAACATTATTTTATAATAAGAACTCTGCAAATTATAAGCAAAAAACTTGGAAAAATTTAGGACTGTTTTTATAAAAACCTTAATTTCTCTACGAGTATACATGCTATCCTTGTAAAAATTAACACAGTACATTACAATAAGCCAATTAATCATAATGTACAGTTTGAACGCTTTTGCTACATTAGTTTTGACAAGGTTATACAAAAGATCTTCGTTCTTTTTCAATTTGTTGACGGTCCCCTGTTCGATTTCGTGGAAAACTCTTCGCGAAAATATGTGACGCGTACTATTTTGTTTACACATCTGGAGTTTCAGCACATTCCGATTCATATTTCTTTCATTACTTAAAAATAATTACTTAATTACCAATTATGCTTAACTTTTGGACACCAGTGTATATATATATATATATATACTTTTATAAATACAACCAAAGTAATTCAGACAACACCATTCAATAAACCAATGAAACCAGTATTTTTACAATCATATTATTGAAAACAGTTGAAGTTAGAAGTGAAATAGAAGGCAGATTACTAAAATAATAAAAAATAAATGGATAAATGGACATTAGAAGCCTTTTTCATTAAACTACTCGTATATATATATATATATATTAGGGTGGGCCGAAAAAAACTTTTTTTCGATTTTCGATTATGGCGGGTGCGGAAAAGTGGCCACTGGTGGCACTCAGTTCATGCAAAAAATTTGAGATTTTTTGGACATTTCCTTACCCTGCCGCAAACGGCTTGAAGTTTTGCAAAAATGCTGATTTTTGAACTTTTTTTCGAAAAAAATTAAAAAATGTTAAATTAAATTTATTTTGGTTGTATTTACTTGAAAAGGCATATTTAATGTACCAAATGTTTAAATAAGGTCTGATCATGCATTATTTAATATCTATGTGCATTATAACTTAGGCTATTTTTATAGCTTTTTCCCGTATAATAGGCAAAAGTTGTATTTGTTTGAATCGATCGTTAGTTTCTGTATTATTTATGTTCCTTGGTCTTCTTTATATATTTTCTATGTATCAAACGTCATATATTTGGGGAAAAGACAGCAGTATACTTCAAAAACAAATCTGGAAGGTGAGAAAGTGGTGAAGCCGGACTCTAAGCGCGCGCAATGATTCGTCGTAATACTCAGGGAGTGAAGGACGAAATAATTGAGAGCCAAAATGCGTTAAAGGATTCTTATTATTTATCCTTGCTAAGTTACCTGCGACATTTGTTCAGTGTTTACGTGAAACCCTTTTGTGGTGATATACAGTGCTTCTTGGGTCGTTTAATGTGCCATTATAGTGTTTTGTGCGTTTTATTACAACGAGCTTAGAAAAAGCTAGTATAAAGGGCCATGACAATGCAAAGACACGCGATAGCGTGAAAAGTAACTCTTTGGGGGCATCATGCATATTGAAAGAATTGCAATTGCCAATTTATGCTGATAATCATGCGCCACTATTACTGGTTTCTTCACCATGTAGAAGTTGTGACAACAGAGGATACGAATCTCGTCATCGGTAAAAACAAAGTCCGAAGAGAGAAATAGAAACTTGGAAAGAAGTACAGGCAGAAGAAGTTATTGAAAGAAGGAAAATTAAAAGCATATTTTTTGATGGTAGAAAGGATAAAAGTATATTCAGAGGAAAAAAAGAACAAGCGGCACTGTCGAAGGAAAGGCGCGGAACACATCACCGTGTTGTTTGAACCTGGTTAGGAATACTCGGGTCACTTGATACCTTATTCCGGTCACGGAAAAGAAATAGCAAAATCATTATACAATCTTCCAAGTCACCACAAGTTAGACTTTTCTGAACTTACGAGGTATCAAAGTAACGGAACGAGGTATCAAGTGACACAAGTATTCCTAACCATGTTCAAACAACACGGTGATGTGTTTCTCGCCTTTCTCTCGACGGTGCTGCTTGTTATTTTTCTTCCTCTGAATATACTTTTATCCTTTCTACCATCAAAAAATATGCTTTTAATTTTCCTTCTTTCAATAACTTCTTCTGCCTGTATCTTCTTACCAAGTTTCTATTTCTCTCTTCGGACTTTGTTTTTATCGATGACAAGATTCGTATTCTCTGCTGTCACGACTTCTACATGGTGAAGCAACCAGTAATAGTGACGCATGATTATCAGCATAAGTTGGCAATTGCAATTCTTTCAATATGCATGATGCCCCCAAAGAGTTACTTTTCACGCTATCGTGTGTCTTTGCATTGTCATGGCCCTTTATACTAGCCATTTCTAAGCTCGTTGTAATAAAACGCACAAAACACTATAATGGCACATTAAACGACTCAAAAAGCACTGCATATCAATACAAAAGGTTTCACGTTAACACTGAACAAATGTCGCAGGTAACTGAGCAAAGATAAATAATAAGAATCCTTTATCGCATTTTGGCTCTCAACTACTTCGTCCTTCACTCCCTGAGTATTACGACGAATCATTGCGCGCGCTTAGAGTCCGGCTTCACCACTTTCTCACCTTCCAGATTTGTTTTTTAAGTATACTGCTGTCTTTTCCCCAAATATATGACGTTTAATACATAGAAAATATATAAAGAAGACCAAGGGACATAAATAATACACAAACTAACGATCGATTCAAACAAATACAACTTTTGCCTATTATGCGCGAAAAAGCTATAAAAATAGCCTAAGTTATTATATACATAGATATTAAATAATGCATGATCAGATCTTATTTAAACATTTGATACATTAAATATGCCTTTTCAAGTAAATACAACCAAAATAAATTTAATTTAACATTTTTTAATTTTTTCCGAAAAAAGTTCAAAAATGAACATTTTTGCAAAACTTCACGCCGTTTGCGGCAGGGTAAGAAAATGTCCAAAAAATCTCAAATTTTTTGTATGAACTGAGTGCCACCAGTGGCCACTTTTCCGCACCCGCCATAATCGAAAATCGAAAAAAAGTTTTTTTCGGGCCACCCTAATATATATATATATATCAGAAAATCGTCAAGGAACTTAAAGAAAGGCTAAAATTCACATTGGAAATTAAATTAAAAATCGCTGAATGTTTAAAAGTCATGGCTGTAAAAATTTAAAATTCTGTCGGAAAGTATTGTAATCGAAAATCGTTCATGAATAAGAAAAAATCAATACGGAATACCTAAAATCTCCAGCATTAACTAAAAATTACATTGAATATTGCATTAGAAATTGGCAAAATTCAAAAAGCGTGGAGAACAAATTGTACTATTTTTTGCTAAAACTTAGAAACCGAAATTCTTTTACCAATATCAACTTACTGTCACGGAACTTAAAAAATCACTATAAAACAGATTAAAAATCAGTAAAATTAAAAAATCTGTACAAAAAATTATATTAAATTCATTTGGACAAAACATTGTAATCTGAACTCTTTCATTAGTTAAAAAAATATCGACACAAAACTTTAAAATATTTTTCATAAAGATACGCTAAAAATCTAAATCATTGATGGCAAAATTTCCTACATTAAGCTACAAATTATTCAGAAATTTCTTTTCCAAATGTAAAAAAATCGCTGTGGACTCGAAAACATCTAAAAATTGTATTCAAAAGTGCATTACAATTCGTTTTAAATTTAAAAATATCAGTTGACAACATTTACATTAATAGAGTAAAACAGTGTAATCTGAATTCTTTCTTAAATACGAATGACAAAAAATCAGCGCAAAACTTAGAAAATCTAAAAAATCGCATTAAAAATAGATACATGGAGAAATTAACTATGTTAGGCTAGGACACATCAGGATGAAACATAGCACTTGGAAAACTTTCATAAATGACAAACAATCGACGCAAAGCGTGAGAAATAATGAAAAAATTGCTAAAAATCGGATTGAAAATTGCATTAAAAAACGCATTGAAAATTGCATTAAAAAACTCTAAATTTCAAAAATCGTAAATGGCATTTTTTTAAAAGAGTGAGAGTAAATGTTTGAAATTAAATTTCTTTTCCGACTTTCAAAAAATTCCCGTGAGATTCGAAAAACCACTAGAAAACCATTGAAAAATTGATTAAAAATTGCTAAATGTAAATGCATCCCGGGAATAAAAATTTATTCTAATCATGTAACAATCATTCCTTTTTATATGAATTTAAAAAAAAAAATAGACGCAGAACACAAAATGTATCAAAAAATCGCACTGAAAAAAAAAGGCAAATGGTGAATTTTACTATATTAAACTAAAAGTTTGAAACCAAAATCCCTTTTTAATTGTTAAAACACCACTGTGGTAGGGGTCGAAAAAAATGGTTACAAATCGCATTAAAAAGGGCATTTAAAAACTCATTGAAAAATGCACTAAATATCGCTAGTTATTTTAAAAATCGCAGTAATCAGAATTTTATCAAACGAATAAAATATTTTAATCGAAAATCTGTACTATTTGATTATCCAGTTGACCAAGAAACTATCTCGGTCAAACCATAAGATTAAATGCCAATAATGACTGATCGTAAATACCACATTCACTTGACATTAAACACGTTACACATGTTTGCTACGCCATCAAGTGGTTTTTACTTCGTAGTTTTATGTGTATTTTTATTAATGTTTTTCTAATTTATTTGTCCTTTCATTATTTAACATAAAAAGGACATCAATTTGCATAATTTGGCGAGTCGCTTTACGATTGATGTAATTTGGCGAAATTGATCGACAGAATAATCAAGTAGTACATGGAAATCATTTATGGATGATGTAAAATCGACGCGGCAAGCAAAAAATCTTAAAAAATCGCGTTAAAAATCTCTAAAATTATGTTAGATTAAACGTTTGAAATTAGTTTTTATTTCCGAATATCAAAAAATTAAAAATCGCATTGAAAAGTGCATTAAAAATCACTTTTATTAAAAAATCACAGGGGTCAAAATTTACTCAAATAGGGTAAAACGTTGTAGTTGGTAATATCTCATGAATGACAAAAATTCGCTATAAAACACAAAAAATGTCGAAAAATCGCATTAAAAATCACTGAAATTTATAAATCTTAACAGCTAAAATTTAGTACATTAGACTAAAAGTTTTAAGCAAAATTTCTTTTACTAATATCGAATAATAGAGGGAAAATTCGAAAAAACATTAAAAATTGCATTAACAAATTCACTAAAAATCCTAAAGTCTTTGCGCGAAATCCAAATAAATTATATTCAAAAGAGAACAATATTCATTATAATAGGTTAAAAGAATGAAACCGCTTTCTTTTCGCTAATGTGGAAAAATCGCCTCGAAATATTATAAAAAACCCTCTAAAATTGCATATAAATTAAATTTAAAAACAGAATATCTGCCTTTGAGGTGAAAAACTTCATACATAACTTCGTGCAGCGGTCCCAGAGCATCGTCGGCATTTTAATTTTTTTTAGCATGCATTATAAACTACCTGAAAGTGTAAAAATGATCTCCTTGTTACATTTCCTAATTTTGTTCGGACCCCCTCCTCTTACGCACCCTGAAATGTGTCACGCCATTCTTTTTTATAATTTTTTATCATGTATTATAAACTATTTTAAAGTTTAAAACAAATCACACTGCTACATTTCCAAATTAAAAAAAAATCGTGTTCTGATAGTTCCATTTTCTACCACCAGGAGCGCACTCTATTCTTTAAAAACTTTATTTAAACGAAACTCAGTTAAACAACCTACCAGGTGATATATTACACGAGAGGGTAGCAGTCTTAAGCAAGAATTTAAGATATTTTGTGAAATTGCTATTCGGAAATAGTGGTACCTAAACTTTTGACATTTTAGGTAGATTTCGCAAAAGTACGGCTTATTGAATTATCAATAGTTCAGGTTTTTGATAGAGCAACTATAAAAGAAAAAATAGATGCTAAGCGAAAAAAATATTGAAAAAGCGTTAAAAACCACATTGAAAATCGCGTTAAAAATCGCTAAAATCTAAAACTCGTAAAAGACAAAATTAAGTGCATTAGGCTAAAAATTTGAAACGATTGTCTTTTTATCAATCTCAAAAGTAGCCTCAAAAATATAAATAAAAATTACTAGAAATCGAAAAAATCGAAAAAAATACTAAAAAGCGCATTAAAAAATTCGTTAAAAATTCAAAAATCGCTGTACAAATTCCGAATAAGCTTTAATGAAAAGAAAATAAAATTTACTATATTGGGTTAAAAGAATGAAACCGTATTACTTTCTTTAATGTGAAAAAATCGCCCCAAAACATAAAAAGAATGCTAAAAATCGAATAAAAAATTCTAATCAAAAAATCGAAAATCGGACTTAGAGGTTCAAAACTTCATGCGTAGAGGTACCTTCCCCCAAAAATTTGTAACTCTACGTGCAACGGTCTCTTCAGAACAGCGCTGACACACACACACAAACTTGTCTCTTTAATATTATAGAAGATGCAATTTTTAGTAGTATTATTTAATTGGTGCGCTGTAAAAGATATATTAATCTTCTAAAAAACAGCACATAAAATAAATAAAATAATGGAAACGTAAAAATCGCTTATAAATAACAAACTACATTTTTTATGTTTATTTTTCTCTTATTCCTTATTAAAATATTCTTTCAAAAAATTGGCGTATTTAGAAATAAATAGCGTGCGACAATTTCGAAAAATTCTATAAAACATTATTGTTGTAAAAAATGAATTAGATTTAAATTTCTTCATTGAAAAAAAGTTATTTAAAAATATATTAAGGCTTTAATACGCTTTTACAAATAGCGTTTAGCTACGGTCGATTCGCAGAACACAATAGTTCGTACCGGGCTGATTACCTACACTGTTCTCTACTCAGATTTTAGTATAAGTAGATTACAATTTTATTTTTACTTCAAAGTTATGTTCTAATGTTACGACATTAAAAATCGAAATTTTGTCTGCATTGATATAACTAACATATGTAATACATGGTGTTATATATTCCGTACATTTCAGTTATATTTTGTAAGAAACATAAAATTTATTTACAATGCAATTAACTTTCAAGTGGACGTAAGCTAATTTCTAAAGAATTGATAAAATCGAATTAAAATTTTACGAAAGAAATAATAAAAAAATAATTATGATTTTATTTATGCCCAATGATTTTTTTTAATTATATACTTAGAGCATCAATAATACTTTTATGATTTCGCTCAATATAAATAAAATGATTATTAAAATTTTAATTTAATTTTAATAATTTTTAAGAGCTTAACATTTATCCGCTTATCTTTATTTTTATTTATTTATTTATTTTACATTATAAATAAAAAAGGTTTTTTTTTTCAGACATAATTTAATTTTGAGATTCCATTTTTATCACTGGAAATTAATTTTTCACATTATCTTAATAAATTACAATTTTGTTTTCACTCCAAAGTTATATCGAATGTTACTACGTTAGAAATCGAATTTTTTTCTGTATTGCTATAATTAATATATGCAGTACATGGTGATATATATTCCTTACATTTTAATTAAATTTTGTAAGAAATATAAACTTTATTCACAATGCAATCAAATTTCAAGTTGATCTCTTTATTGAACATTTCATAAAATGAACAATGATTTAAAAAATTATCTTTATAGTTTGTGTTTGTAGAACTCATTCGTCATTTTTAAAAGGAACTTTTCTACAATGCAAATTTTTCAATAAATAAAATCTTTAATTGTATGAAGTCTTATGAAAATGAAACTCATAGCAACATTCCGTCATTTTTGAAAGGGAGTTATATACTAGTACTATTATAAAATTTCAGATGTAGATTGTATCCATCTTACTGAATTTGATTTGAAACATTAAATGTGCTGTATTATAATAGTAAATGTAAACAGACTAAGTTTAACCTATAAGATTTTTTTTTTAATTTTTAAAATTTTCTTGCAGAGTGTTTTTCTTTAATGGTTTGAACAATTTTCTTGGCTTTTAATTTAATTGGATTAACATGCATTTGACATATTTTCTCTTTGGAAATGATCTAAACATTTTCCACGCAAACATTAACGTTTTGAGCAGTCATATGCTAATTAGTTTTGAAGATAAATATCTATTATAATAACATGACATTAAAATTTAGCTCCGTGTGATTAAATGAAGGTAAATGGCAGTTGGGTTAGGAATTTTTCTGACATATCGATAATTAGTTTTTGTTGTAAAGAGTTTGCAAGCATACAGACAGGATCATTTTTAATGAGACATATTAATAGCAAACTAATCAAGTTTTACGCACACCCAAAGATAAAAATGTTATGAGAATAATCGAAATGAGAAAATGAGAAAATGAAATGTAATGAAATTATTAATATTCTCAGTTTTTTCCATTCTTAATTATAGCTCTAATTTTCTTTTGCATAGAATATAAACTATTACACCATAAAATGTAACTACTAAGAATATATTTGTTAAAAATACAAAACTTTGCTCATTGGATCACAAAAAACAAGAACTTTCATAAGAACTTGTACAATTAAAATAAAATAAAATATAAAATGAACGTTTCGAGCCGTCATCTGCGGCCGTTTTCAAGAAAATGAACTGGTAAAATAATTTTATTAGAAATATTATCTCTCGCACAGGAAGTCATATTAACATCATATTTTCCCGAAGACGGCTCGAAACGTTCATTTTATATTTATTTTATTTTAATTTATTTATTTTAGTTTAAATATACAATTTCTTATGAAAATTCTTGTTTTTGTGCCCCAATCAGCAAAGTTTTGCATTTTTAACAAATATATTCTGAGTAATAAATTTTATGGTTGTTTAACAGTATTTGTAAGTTTATATTGAGATAAAAAAAGAAAAAAATAGCCAGAAGAAAGAGGTTTCAAATGGAACTAAAAAGAATAATTATAGTCTTCACAATTTTTTTATATAATAATCTTCTCCTATATTAATTAAAGTAGAGGTGTTACACACGAAAAATCAATAAACATATAAATTCAATTTTTAATTAGCTTATGAAAAATACAATATATTAGAACAGCATTTTGATTATACAAACACAAAATAGCACCAAAATACTACATACGAACATTTAAATGACAACTTTAAAGATTTTCGAAATATTTGTTGGGAACTTTAAATATTTGTTGGAAGCAATACATTGTTAAATATTATCCAAATATTAAATTGTTTTGTTGCATGTATTTATTAATAACAATTCAAAGTTATTTCAATTATTAATTTTTTATAAAAATAACTTATCAATTACTTGTTTAAAATCTATTACAGGAAGTATATAATAGTTATTAAAGAAGAAATGTGAATATATAATTTTAAAAAAACTAGGGGGGGCCCCGCCCCCCTGCTCGCTATGCCCGCCAACCCCCCGCGTAATCGCTTCGCGATTCCAAATTATTGTCTACCCCTGCCTGCTGCGCTCGCCAATAACCCATGGTATGAATAAGCAGTTGCAGACCTTTCAAATGATGTGTCACACAATTGGTGTTGTAAAGAAATTACAAAATGCGCCCCCTCTGAGGGCAGAGGGGGGGGGGGTTACACACAAGGTATCCATAATATGAATAAGCAGTTGCAGACCTCTCAAATGATGTGTCACACAATTGGTGTTGTAAAGAAATTAAAAATGTGCCCCCCTGGGGGGCAGAGTGGGAGATGGCTCACAACACATCCATAATATGAATAAGCAGTTGCAGACCTTTCAAATGATGTGTCACTCAATTGGTGTTGTAAAGAAATTAAAAATGTGACCCCCCCCCTGGGGAGAGCAGAGTGTGGGGGTGACACACAAGACATCCATAATATGAATAAGCAATTGCAGACCTTTCAAATCTTGTGTAACACGACTGGTGTTGTAAAGAAAATAAAAATGTGTCCCCCCTGGGGAGCACAATGGGCGATAAAACACAAGACATCCATTATATGAATAAGCAGTTGCAAACCTCTCAAATGATGTATCAAACGACTGGTGTTGTGAAGAAATTAAAAATTTGGCGAAATATTACAGTTATCGCCAAGTTGGCGTCACTTTTGACAACTAATTTTGGTCGCCAAATTTGGCGATATATCGCCAAGTTGGCGACAAACTTGGCGATTGTTGGCGATGGTAATCTTTCCTCTCTTTATGGTAACCCATATGGCGATGCATGGACGGAGCCCTTTCCTGATTGGTTTATTCGACTCATGGAAGGAGTGGACAACCCGGATTCGTTAGTTCCTGAAATCTTCCACATCAGCATCATTCCAAGAGTCATTCCTTTTAAAGCTAGTTTTTTTTTACTATAGAAGGATTGTTTACTGATGTTATTAAGTCTATTAGGGTGCATAAAAAGATAAGGATTTTGAAGGTAAATAGTTTATTTACTTATTAGTTAATTTATAGTATTTTTCTTGCTCTTTACACATAATTAATTAATAATATATATATATATATATATATATATATATATACTATTTTAAAACTATGTCTGTGCTTTAAAAAAAATCTACATCTGGGAAATAATATCACTTAACACCTTAAAAAAATATTTTTATGTATTTGTACAATATAGCAATATTTATTTATTTATTTATTAATTATTACAGTGGAACCTGCTAAAGTGACCACCTTGATAAAGTGGCCACCTGGCTAATGTGATTGCTTTTGGAAAATGTTACTTGCGCTCATATAAAATAATATGAGAATTGTCTGATAATGTGATCACCTGTCTAATGTATCCACCTGTGTAAAGTGATCAATTAGCCTGTAATTGTCAATGTTATTTGAACCTGTAAAATGTGACCATCCATTTTTCTGCATGCGAAAATTTCAAAACTAAAAGATTAAAATGGCCATTTTCTGCAATTTTATTTTGATCCATTTAAAAAGTACTGGAACTTATCTCCTATAGTCACTATTAACTTAATGTATAAAGAGACCATTTTGTTCTTTATTTTTGTAATGATGTTTCACTTGTCTAAGGTAATTTTTTTATGAAAAGTTTTTTTACAGCCAGTTGCAGAAACGTTATCCTAATGATAACGTAGTTACAATGAAAATAAAAATACGTATAAATTACAATGTACCTTGTAGTTATGTGTTATTTAAATCATTCACTACGGAATTTCAACTGTATTCAAAAGAAATAAGGCGAGTTTTAAGTAAACTACCATGTAGTACATTTTAAATTAGTAATTCGTTACTATAGTTATTAATGATAAGGATTGTAATGATAATATATACAGTTGATTATTTAATGTAGTGCATTTTTCCTTACTTATATTTTGTTACATTTTTTGAGTTTACAAAAGTTTTTATGTGCCATTTTGAAAGATACTCCATAAAGTAATCACCTCTATATAGTGAACATTTTAGCCGGTCCCAAAGGTGGTCACTTTAGACAGGTTCCACTGTATTTAGATTTAAAGTTTTTGACTGACTTTTCAAAAAGAAAAAATATCTTTTCTTATTTTTGGGGAATAATAAATAAAAAATTTGAATAAGAACTGTAACTGATGAATAACTGCTTTAATTAATTATTAAAATAACTAGGAATTTCAGTATAAAAAATTAAATTATAATATATATATATAAATTTTATAGTAGCGATAAATTGAAATGTATCCTTTACCTGTTGATTTATTTTATATTTAAAGTTACTGGTATTTAAAACTATTAATATACATAATAATAAAACTAAAAAAACGTTTATTAAACTTAACTTATTTTCTGGGAAAGAGGGATTAAAAGTGCAATAAAAAAGGGAGAAATACAAATAAGCTTAGTTTTGCCGGTTAAAATGAAAATCAAATTGATGAAAATATTAATAATATTATTACACATAATTAAAAATATTCATTTTATTAAAAAGAAAAAACCCAGTTTCAACAAAATTTCTTCCCAAAAATATGCTTCAATCGATGGAAAAACTAATAATAATAATAATAATAAATTGCAAGCAACAATTAATTGTTGTGATGTATACGTAGTATTGCCCTTGATAACGAGCCATGTAACACAATCTTCAATATTATTTGTAATTGTTCCAATATTGCTAACTCCATTTGATTGTCTTGTCATGTTTATTGTAGATGTTGAATTGTAGTATTATGTAATGGCTATATATATATATATATATATATATATAAAACCCAATATATAACTCAATATCTAACAAACTTAAACAAAACAAGAGGAGTTAGCAATGGAGGAAAAATAACGAATATTAATGGAAATTGTGGTACATGGCTCGTTCTCAAGAGTAATACAATGTAGACACAACAATTGCGATTAATTTCTAATTAGAAACCAGGAAAATCCTAAAAAATGATTTCTATATTGCTCGATTAATCGTATCCTCAAAATTTAACTCAATGAAAAAACAAGACATATATTAGACCAATATATATGTATATATATCAGAGAAGGAGCAGTGGAGGGGGGGGGGGGGGAGAAAATCTAAAAAGTGTTCTAGAAACAAAATATTTTTAGCACCATATTTAGTAGAAAATCGATATTGCTTTTCCAATGTTTATAATAGAAAGTAGCTTATGAAAACAAATTTAAATGAGGCAATAAATTTATTAAAAAACTATAATTAAGATTAAATATTGCGTTTTAATGTATATATCTTAATTCTGATTACTAAAGGAAGAGGTGTAGAGAGGTGATTTGAGGAAACATTAACATACAGGATGAGTCATAAATATCGAAACAATAAGCTATCTCCTTAAATATTGCCCCTAGACCCATACTTCCAGTTGCAAAAATTCATAAAAAAAGATGACATTTTTGATAAGAAAAGTTGCAACTCCATGGGGGGGGGTCTATTTGAAAAAATACGAAAATTAAATTTTTATATAGTCCCCCTAGGATAAAAATTCCAATCAGGAAAACTTTCCTTATCCAGTCCTGAATATGACACAAAAAGTTGCATCTTCATATCTTCAAAACTCGCAGAGTTATAGCCATTTAAATAATTCATCAGATTTTAAGGGATTAGACACAAATTGAAATGCTCGCAATTTAAAAAACAATGTTTCTTTAACAGTTCTAGGAAACTTGTAAAAAATCTACCTTTTGAGTTAGAATTTTGATTTTTTTTTCTTTTTTTATGATAGTTAGATATATAATTTTCTAAAAAAATCACATCCTAAAATTTTTTTATAAAATTTATAAA
Organism: Maratus speculifer; assembly: GCA_964019185.1. NCBI lineage: Eukaryota > Metazoa > Arthropoda > Arachnida > Araneae > Salticidae > Maratus > Maratus speculifer. The sequence goes on along the minus strand of OZ025290.1, from coordinate 248,510,455 downwards.
AATTTTATATGGTTAGTACTGGTCTTAATGGGATAATTAAAAATTATTATAACTCAAAACATTATTTATCGGATTTCAATGTCTTTCCATTTAATTAAAGATGAGAATCTGATTTTAGCTTTGTTCCAGAGTTTTTGTTTTTCGATATTAATTTTAAAACTATTAAAAATATTTATTTAAAAAATAACATAATTAAAAAAAATCATATTTTGAAAAGTAAATATTTTTTCAAATTTTCCGAAACAAAACCAATGTAAAATAATAAAAAATGACATGTTTCAAGTTAGTACTTTTTTTCTTTAACAATTCTTAACTTTTAATAATTTAAAGACAAGAAATAGTAAGAAAAAAATTCATTATGCAGAAAAACAAACAGTACTGTTTAAATGTCCGTCAGTTATTTAAAAGAATGCTTTTTCTAAGATGCACATTAAGTCTTTTTTTAAAATTTAGCTCTCACAACTTCATCCTTTCGTTCTGGAGAGGCTGTTAAAAAAATCTGTATTCTGCGCCCAGGCCGGGTCAAAAACCGAGACGTTATTTTTTTTTTTTTTCTGAAGATTCGCGTGGCCGGGCCTTACGTATTTTTCATACTGGAGGGGATTGCTTCCTTCTTTCTGCACTGGACTAAATTTTCAATACCGGTCTCGAAAAATACGTATTAAAATCACTGTCTCTGACTGACCTAATACGTGCATAAAATAAGTAAAATTTGGTTCAATCAAAATTTTTACAAAAACCACACAGATTTTAAAATCACTTTTATTCTACAAAAAAAAAAAAAAAAAAAAAAACTTTGAAATTATTTTTTTTTTAAGCATAGTATATTCAAAAGCTAAAATATTAAATACAATAAAACCAGTGAAAAACGTCTGCTTATGACGGAATTCTGTCTTAAACGGAAAATGTGTTGATCCAAACAAAATAAATACAATAATACCTGAGAAAAAAAATAAACTCCATTTATACCTCCTAGGAAGGGCATTTGTCTATAACGTATTTTTTCTTTCCTATGTGATTCCGTCTTAAAAAGTTTTGATGTAGAACATTTTTCAAAGTCTACAACGCATGGGATATTGATTAACGATATTAAAATATAAATGAAACATCTACTTATAATAAAATGCGTTTGGAGAGAAGTGTGTAGAACACTTCCAGTGCGTACCATTCTAATGTAGGAATCCACAGTTGTTAAACGCCATGTTAGGCCTAATGGAAAACATATGTTAACAAATGACAGCTAAATGATAATTTCTTCTGCTTGAAATAACGTTTGTCAGGCAAATTTCCTTATAAAACATGTATATCATATCCAATTACAATACATTAAGTTCCAATTTAAACGTACGCTATTATAAACAAAATAAACAATCGACGGCTTCACAAAAGAAAAATGAATGACTCTTAGTGATTCATTAAAATAATAATAACAATAAAAATATCTAATTATGATTTTAAAGTATTTGTAAAATCATATTAAAACATTTAAATACATTTTAAATTATATTTTTCACTTTTGTTTACATTTATTATAGGCAGTAAGTTTACAACATTAAAAAAAAACTCAATGGTTTTTCAAGTCCATGGTTTTTTTATGGATTTATGCACTGTGGACGGACTTCAGCTTTTATTGTGCTGCCATCTATCAGCATCAATGCGAATGAATAATTTTTTGCATTTGATTTATAGTTAGTAATAAATAAAAATTGCAAGATGTAATAATGTGTAAGAGATTTCTCTTGAACATTTCCGCTATATAATTTTAAAATACCAAGCAATAAATAAATGGAATAATTTTCATATGATTTCTTAGATATAATTTAAATTTCGTTTTATTATTATTATTTTTTTTAAGATGTCAACATTTATCAACTTAATTTTTCAAATTTTGTTTTCTATTATAAAGAAAATATTTTTTTTTCCTCAAGGTGTAATGGATATATGAGATATTATAATAACTGCATTAATGAGATTGAAAATTATTTTTCCACATTCTATTATTAAAGTAGAATTTTTCTTACTTTTCAAAGTTATTATATTCAAAAATTACTATGCTAAAAAAAAAAAAAAAAAAAAAAAAAAATACCTGTTTTGTTGTAATTAGTATAAGTTATACATGACTGTATATTACTTATATTTTAATTACATTTCATAAGAAATGTAAATTTCGTTTACAATGTAAGCACATTTCAAGTTGATATAAGCTAAGCTTTTAAAAATTGGCGTAATAAAATTAAAATTTTACGAAGGAAATAACAATAAAGATTTTGGTTTTCATTAATAAGGAATGAATTTTTTAAGTGACATATAGTTTTTAAAAATTGATTTTGATCTAAATCAATGCATCTTGGTTCGATATTTTCTATAAACAACTACAAATTTTCCAAAAAGTTTTTCTTTTTTTTTATGTTGTTTCCGAAACTTTTTTTTTTTTTTTTTTTTTTTTTTTTTTTTTTTTATGTTGTTGTTTGTTTATATTAACTGCTACTAGATGAGCCAAACCCATATTTAAAAATAAAATATAAAGTTTTATTAATCAATTATCTAGGAATCTATTTCATATCCTTCTTATATACATGGCTAAAAAAATCAATATTAATTTTTAATGTTTAATGAAATTTTCAGAAAATGTGTTTTACTTTGCTAATTATTTTCATTGTTTTGATAAATACTGCTGTATGTTTTGCCCAATTGTTGAACTATTTCAGAAATTTAATATCAAGTAAAAAAAAAAAAAAAAAAAAAAAAATTCCTTTGTATTGCTATTTTTAAATAATGCTTTTCTACAATACAAACTCTTTAATAATAACATCTTCATTTTGTTTGTTTGTACGAAGTCTTACGAAAATAAAATGCAGGTCAAAATTCCGTCATTTTTGACGGGGGTTATATACTAGTTTACATATAAATAAAGATTCATTTATAAAATAAATATATCACAGCTTGCTTCTTTAATAATAAAAAGTATAAACGTAGAAAACGAAAAGCTATAATAAGCATTTTTGGTCAGAACTCCTCCATACGGAACAATTTTTAACCTCATCGAAGTAAAAAAAACCATGTAGAAATTCACGACTGAGCCTTGCTATGATTTAAACTTTTTTCCTGGCCGGTCCGAGTTATTATTTTAACATTTTTCCAGGCCGGGCCGAACTTTTCTTCCTATGGGTCGGTTTGGAACCGGATCTAGATACTTCGATCCATGCAGACCTCCAGTGCAGACTACTAATATATTTAGAAAACAAGTTTAGATTTAAATCAATATGCTGCTTTATTATGTCCTAAAAAGAGGCACTGTCTTAAATCGACATTTAATAATGGATAATTTGTAAACGACCCATCATTTGCTTTCAAAATGAGTCAAAAACTCTTCGTCTACACTACTTAACCATCCCTGTAGACTTTACAGGGATGGTTAAGTGGTGTAAGTCACGAATTTTGAAGACTATTGGATTTTAATATCTTTGTCAAGTTTTTAGATATCGAGATGAAATTTTTTTGTTCAATTTAGGGATGCCTAAAGAATAATTTCCTAACTGAGAATTTTGCCGTTGGCGGCCGTATAAAAATTTAATTTTCGTATTTTTTCAAATAGATCCCTCATGGAGTTGCAACTTATTTTATCAGAAAATTCACCTTTTTTATGAATTTTTCAAATTGAAAGTATGGGTCTAGGGGCAACATTTGAGGAGATAGCCTATTGTTTCGATATTTGTGACTCATCCTGTATAATAGCTTGTAAGTGTCAAGTTTAATTGTTGAAGAGATTTACTATTAATTTAATTGACAGAAAAAAATAAGCACAGCTTTTGTTGATTATTCAACTGATAATAATTTGGAGGTTCTATTTAAATGGAGAATCCACTAGGACAAAATGCATTTAAGACAGTTTATAATACACATAAAATACGTGTTATTAATTATAAATTAAAAGTCTTAAAACATACAATTAAAAAAAGAAAGAAAAAGAAAAAAGAAAAAAAGGACAATGTCCTCTTGTAAAATTAAGTCACATTGTGCAATCGCACAAAATTTGAGGATGCTGTGATTTTATTATCATGGGTTATAAAAGTTTAAACTTCTCGGACACATTTATATTCAGCTTTTTATAAATTTGGGGGGGGGGAGGGGTTAAAAATGATAAAGATCCCAAATAGAGTTGACCATACAGCGTTTGACGGGACTACAATAACTAGAATCTCAGTTAATAAGTAGTACCGAAATGGTAAAGGACAGAAAGGGCAAGAACCAAGTGTTGGGACCAAAATGTTGTGCACCCTTTTGCACTGATATTTTATTTCACCTGCAATATGGTTATGACCATGTTTTGTTGCAATTCAGAATAGCTCATAAACAAGCTACAATTTTGCGGTAAATTTACTATATCGGAAGGAATTGCAATAACCTTTAGCTTTCTTTAATATTGTACTGTCGCCAAAGAAAGAAAAAAGAGTTATCTTTTATTTATTTTATAGACAAACATACATGGAGAAAAATTAAAATAGCTGTTCGATTGGAAATTATGTTTTCTCTATATTTATATTTTAAAAATATTAGGAAGCTGTCTTCATAATGAAATTGAACAGATGTTCAATTTTTTCATTTCTACATCTAATTTTACCACCCTTTTGGGATATTTTGGAAAGTTTTACTTTGAGATGAAAACGGCAAATCATTCGCTGGTGTATACTTTAGAATTCTGATGATGATACAATTTTTTAAAAAATCCTAATGATAAATTCTTTAAAATAAATAAATAAAACAAGTTGTATTGTAAGTACTTTTATCAGCAAAACTCAAAAATTGCTTGGCGGAACGAATTATCATTTTGAAATCGTATATTTAAAGCTTCTGAAGGTCGATTTCTGTTAAAAAATTTTTAAATTTACAATATTTTCTTTTTTACAAATTAATACCAAAGTACATAAATTATGACCGATTGTACATTGTGTGTCCAAAAAATAAATCAACATTTATATCGCAAGATTCACTCTGGCTTGATTAATTTAAATGTTGATGTCTATAAATAAGCAGTCGAACTAGAAAAATTGAAATGATGCTTTTATATGAGAAGAGCGGAATATCTTGCAGCATGTTCTGCCCTTGTAACACCACGAGGAGAGCAATTTTAAATTCTTTTACATTAATGTTCTACATTTTTTCTTTCTTTCTTCAAACTGGCACTGGGCTTGTACGCTTCAAGGACTTTCAAGCACTTTTACCAGAATTTTTGTAAAGCAATATTTATCTTATTTAATTAAAATAATTTCTATCTTCAGTTATGGTGACCAGTATTTTACATAATTTTTGGAACTAAAATATTTAAAGTTCTCTGAATCCTTTGATGCGAACACTGAGGCAGTTCAACGGGGCTGCGTTTCCCTATAAAAGACCATAATAGAAAATATAATTTTCCCTTATGGTTTAGATCAGCGGTTCCCAAGCTTTATTGGTACGCGATCCAACATTAAGAGAAAACATTTTTCGCGAACCACCTACCGTATTCCCCCGCATTATCCGGCATGCCGCAAATTTCGAGAGAGACCAGATTTTTGCCAGATATATTAATCCCTGGTCATTCCCAGCATGCCGGAAAAAGTGAGGATCTTCGAAAACGGAGTGGAATGAGGTTCATTTAATTGTATGCACAAGCAGCGATTTCTGTTGGAGAAGAGAGGTGCAATATAGAATTAGTCCCCAATTTTATAATTATTTATTCCACCTTTTTTACATATTCAAGAGAACACAAACTTGTTTCATATGTCTAAAATCATTCCACGGTAGGCTTTCTCCCCAGCACCATTCCGATATTTACAATGTAGAAATACATTACCTCATAAATTATTACATGAATAGAAATATTCCTACTATATATATAAGAAAAAATACAATAATTGTCGAAATATTTAAAGAGAGAAATATGTGCTTACTATACATCAAAAAATTATTTTGTACGATAGTTTAATTAACTTAGTAAAAACGTCATACATGAAATTTTATCTTGATAATGAGATAAATAAAATCTAACAATAACTTAAATATAAATGAATATCTATATATATAGAGAGAAAGAGGGAACAATAAGCATTTGCGTTTTTTATTTCTTAAAATGAAATATTTTATTTAAAAAATTCAAAATAAATCAGCAACCCATCCTCCAGTAGCAAAGCCTCATATTTTGCGACATGTCGGTAAATACGAGATTTTCCGGCATGCTAGTGTACCTCGATTTTTCCTAGCACGCTGGCGTACCTCGATTTTTTCTGGCATGCCGGGTAATGCGGGGTAATACGGTAATATAAAGGGGTATATCGATGGGGCAACTGTTGTATCAATTCTATAAGCTTTTACCTACCTTTACCAACGAAAAAGACAAATTTTTGTGCAAAGACACATTATCAACAAAAATAACAATTACTAATCCTAATGTGTGTAAGTAGAATGATAATTAAAACAACATACAAACTACAAAGATAATTAAAAATACGTTTAATTTTTATCAAAACATAGCTAAAATCAGTGAGGGGTTTGATCAGTGGCGCAGCCAGAATTCGGTTCTAGGGGGGGGGGTTTGAATTTCTAATAAAGTTGATTGCCGGTTATTTGAATCACTGGTTAATAGAATAAATTCTAATTAGAATATTCACTGTATAATAGTTAAACTCAAAAAGCATCTGGTGGCAGGCAATCATCATTATTTAGCATAATATGGTCTCAGAAAAGTAATTTAGTTCACATAAACAATTTTTACTAACCAATCCATGTAATATGCCCTTTCACAGTTTTAGGTAAAATTTTCGCCATACAATTGAATCACTTTATTAAATGAAATATGATTCAATAAAGCGGTGGATTCCGAAACACGCCAAAACATTTAAATATTAAGTTTGGTTTTGATTCATATAAGCGACAATCACAGCAATCTTTAGTAGTTCTGGGAGGGGTTTTAACCCCAAAACCACCCCCTTGGCTGCGCCACAGGGTTTGATACTGGTGTTTATTGATGAGGGTATCTATATCAGGGTTAAAACTGATTAATTTGAAACCTTCAGCTACTTTTTATACGGTTTCTTTCTGTACTCGTTTTTCAAAAACAACAAAACAGAAAATTCATGGTCATATTTAACCCCATAAAGAAATTCAAAACTGATTTTGATATTTCTGGATATACTAATTCGTCCAAAAGGAAATTAAGGATTTCCCTTGAATTATTATTTGCTGTTAAATCTGTTATATTTTTTAAACAGAAGAAATAAAAGGTACATTTTTGTGCTAAATCCCGATTGTTCCGCGAAGCACCAAAACACCCACCGGAACCCACTAGTGGGTCGCGATTCATGTGTTGGAAAGCGCAGGTTTAGATATTTAAAATCCCTTGTGAAGAACACTTTTTATTGTATGAATATTTAATATGTGATTTATCACTTGCCAACTAAGCGTAGAAAACAACAGTGTTGAAAATGTCCGAGCCAGGTATCGGATCCGGAACTTTTGGAATAGCTTTCCAAGTGCTCTACCATTTAAGAAAACGAGGACGATGTTCAGCTTAACATCTTTCACTCTATACGTTGGTAAGGCTGCATGGTAATACAAAATAAAATTAGTAAAAAAAAAAAAAAAAAAAAAAAAAAAAAAAAAAAAAAAAAAAACCTTTTATATTTAAAAAAATTATTAGTAAAAAGATATGTTAATTAGATTTAAAATTCTATGCAGGAACAATAGTTCTCCTCTATCCGCACTTGACGGTATCTATGCGAAGTTGGTTGGCCCGCTCAAATTTCCGCTGAAATTCCTTTTAATTTCCGGATAAAAGTGAAAGGTCGAATTTAAACACGTTCGTTTGAACAACAAGAGACCGCGTGTTCAAACGTCTCTTTACTTAAATCCGAAATTCCCTCCATTACTCCTTTCATTCATTTTTCCGGGATCATTCCTGGATTCTCAATACACCTGACCTTTCCCAAATCTAGCCAATCAGTTCGGAGTATCGACCAGACAACCTGCGTGCGCGACCTGTCCCACTCCCACCTACCCTTTCTTACTCCTCTCTGCTCTTGCAAAACTCTCACACTGGGACTCTCACGTAAACAGTGCGGGTCGTTCTGTCCTGGAGATTCACTTTATCGGATTTAATTGGCAACAAAAAAGTACCCAGGGAAGGAATTCGGGAGACAGCTCCCGCACGTTTTTTTTTCCCACCTAGAGACAAATAAAAAGAATGTTACGCATTCTTAGGTGCTAAAAACGGTACAAATTGGTTTTATATATAATTTAAATTTAAATTTTATGTAATAAAAATTTTTTGATAACAAATTAATTAGACAAAGAATCTGATATAAGATTGTGTTTATGAAATTATACATACGGAATAAATGTTGAAGGAAATCTAGAAAGAATTAACTCATCAGTAAAAGTTTTTTTTAAATGACTGAATGATAGTATAACTGGTATAAATACGAGTTTAATTTAAAATCTCTGTTATTTAGAAAATATTTCAAATAACTAAAAAATATTTAAATTTACCGTGAAGTAGTTATCTGCATGGTAAATTTCTGTGGGACAGAAGTGTATACCAATTTTTTTGAAATTAGTAGAATTATACTGATACGAATTGAAAGACTCCGTTCGTTATTTTAGATTTTATGAGTCAAAGGAAGATTGGTTTTGTTACAAATCTTCTTCTGGAATCTCACAACGTTAAAAAGCATTGATGTCCTGGAAAAACTGCCCTTTTTTACTTCTGTTATTTCTCGCCGCAATTCAAACCAACTGTTGAATAAATAAACACTCCTTTGGATGTCCACCAGCAAAAACTTTAGCGCAGCAAGAAAGCTGTCTAACAACCATTTGTTCAAAATTGAATGAAAAAACTTCTAGAAATACATATCATCATGAGGCTGCAACTAGCACTTCTGGCTGTAGCCGTCATACTTGTAGATTGGTGCTCAGCTTTTGTAATCCAACAGAACAATACTCACAGCAAAGTTAACGATGAATCGGTGAACAAAGTCAATAGCAAAGACGGCAAACCTGAAGTGGAAGTCCTCAATCACAGCAAGTTACGCGTGTTTTCCCCAGTTTACCGTTCTACATTGGACAGATATCCAAAGGCGATGCAGCCACAGTTTGATCCTAGCAGCCTTAAGAGGTTCTCAATTGTTCCACTCAGGGGGTTTTTTGCCTTCAGAAATGTACAGTCAGGGCCTGGACCAGTAAAATATCGTGGTGAACTAATGAATGCTACAACCCTGAACTGTAGCGAAGACTCAACGAACTGTAGAGATAAATATATTCCGAGGCAGATATCAAAAAGGACGGCCATGGCTTCGGGTGTTCCTAACAGAAGGACAAGAAGGCCATACGACGTGCCACAAATAGGTAAGTCATTTATTTTCCTTTGATTATATGGCATGAAATTCTTCCTGAAACAAAGATTTTCCGATTGCTACCTTTACAAAATTATTTTTTCTAGCTTTTTTTGGAGTTCTTTCTACAGGAATATTGCTAAAGGCTTTCACTTGTGAAATAAAAGATTAGGAACAGTTGAAAACTTTATCGACTTAGGAGACTTCCAATTTTTAGCCTTATTCCTGCCCGCATGCTTTCTAACTCATTTCTTCCAATTTTTATCTATTCTAGAAGAAATATAATCTTTCTCGACCATCTGTCGAAAGTCGTAACATGACTTGCTGTGTTTAATTTTTTACAATCCTTTGCACGAATGTTAATTTCCGTACCATGATTTCTTCAGAATTTTTTAAAGGCAAATATATATATATATATATATATATATATATATATATATATATATATATATATATATATATATATATATCACTTAGATTTATCATTTTTATTTAAAAAATTTTCATAATATTGATTTCTAATTTTTATTTGTTTTATTTATTGCTGCATATTGGATATGGTAAAATTCAATATTAAATCTTTCACTTGCATACGTATCAACCAAATAAAAAAACCCGAAATCTTCTACAAACTGTGGTAAACAAATTTATTGTGTCGGAAATTTGTTATCGTGTTTATAAAAAAAAAAAAATAAATAAACAAGCATAAATATAATTTATCTTTTTGTTTTATTCCTTTTTCCTTTTTTTTATCATTTGCTTAAAACTTTATTATTATTTTTTTTTAATTTTCACCATTTTCATCTCTGAACTATAAAAATTGTAGTAAAATTTTATGTTTTTTCAATTCAAAATTTTAATCTTTCATACCGTCCTAACGCACGTATGCAAATCGAACTATTATTTTCAAAATCAAATTTTTTTCTATTCATGGTCGTATTTCGAAGGCATTCCAATTAATCCTAACTAATTGTGTAATTCTCAATAATGGTGCCAGTTATTTCGCAAAGATCTTAAATCTGAAAGACGCAAAATAGCATGTGAAAATTGACGAAATAATATTAAGTGCTTTTTAATGCGTTTTAGCACGCGCTGCGCTTCCATCATCAGATTAATTTCTAACAGAACAAAAAGTACAGAAGCCTTAATATTTAGTATCATCAACCTCTATTGAAACGTAACTTCTTGTCTCACAACGGCCCACATTTTATTTCACATATTATTTGCAAATACCTTTAGTTTATATTTTATAAGCATGTAGTTTATCTGATATATAAATAAAAAGTCTAGATAAAGCAGGGGTCGGAGCATATAGAAGAAATTTGGTTGTTCTAAGCAGCATCTTTTATCAATAATCTGCAAGAGAATTTTTTATAAGATAGGAATAGGAATATATCATGAAGATTATTGATAAAAAATACTGATTAGAAAAATAAAGTTTGTCCTATATGCTCCGTATAAATTGCTGTTTTAATGAAAAATATACTCTTTAACTAACATATCAGGATTTTATTTACTTATTTATGTTTCATTTGCTCTCACTTTGACTCAATCGTTGGTTTGGTGCACAATATTTATGAGTTCCAGCTAATATAGTTTAAATTTTCAGTGAAAACAGAAAAAAATAATTGACATTTCATGCTGATTAAACATTGGTTTTCCACATGTACATATCTTTAAAATCCATACTAAGGTAGCCGCACTCCTTCGGAAGTGACTTTTTGAAATTTTCTCTTGTTGTCTATTTTTTATTGTGACATTTACTTTAAAAATTTGGGAAAAAAAAAAACAAAACATAAAAATTATAGCAATTACCCAGAAATATTTTTTAAGAGAAAAATAGTCAAAATTATGTCAAAATTGACGTTTCCTCAAAACGTGATAACAAAAAATAAAACAATGCATTGACCTTTTGTAAATTGCATAATAAACAGAATAACTTTCTCTATGACTTAGACTACACACATTATAATCGCATCTTTATCCCAGATGATATGGCAGTTAAAGTACTTATGTAATGAAAAATTCGCAAAATTTTTCTCAAGTTTATCATTTATATCAGTGTAAATATAAAACTATTTAATATATTATCATGAGTGTAGTCAATTCCCTCAAAAGTTATTTGTAAAAGAAGTACAGAAAATTTCGTGGCATTTCATGCATAATTTTTTGTTTTAGGATGTTTTGCGTATAGTTAAAAAAAAAAAAAAAAAAAAAAAAAAATTAAGAAAAAGCTAAAATTAACTTTAAAACACAATTCAAAAGCAATTAACAGATGTAGTTTTAAACGGCTGTAACTTGTGTTCTGTTTTTGATACAGACAAAATTTAAGCAGATATCGATAGATAAAAGATTCAATTTTAATATTATTTGAAAAATGAATATTCGATATTTTGAAAGAAAATTACGACTTAAAGGAGTTCGGATACCTTAAAACTCTGAAACTTTTTTGTACGCCCCATGTTTTTTAACTTCGTGTAAATACATTATAAATTCAGTGACATTTAAAAATAAATGCAATTATACCTCTTCTGACAAATGTTTCAGCTAAAGGTAATTGTTTTTCCCTTTTTTTCTGACTCTGAAAATGAAACTGGTTTCGGCTTACGAACGTTTTGTTGTATACGTGCATTAACATGAGCTAGCAGCGTTACATAGTAATTATAGTGAATTGTATTAATAAAATTACAAAGACTAAAATAAAGTGCGATTTAAATCTGGAATAATCCAGGTTTATTTTATTTTATTTATTATTTTGAATGGGAATTTTGTATATTACCAAAAAAGAGATTTCTGGTTTTACAGGGGTTCTACAATTCAGGGAATTTCCCTAACTTTAGGCCAGATACACACCAGTATTTTCTTGGTGAAAAAGTTACTTTTTGCAAACGCGCGATTATATAACTCGAATTTTTCCATATAAAAATACTAGTATATCAGCTGAAAGTGTGTAAACCTTGTTTAAAAATGCACAAAATTATTTTAACTGTAATAAAAAACACATATTTTCATTATATCACAACATTACTTTTACATCGGGATACAGAATATTTCGCATTTATTTCATATTAAAGAAACTTATTTAGTTTTTATTAAACTGAAATTAACTTTTTAAAAATATATTACATTTTATTTATAAAGTGATTAGTTTTAAGTAGAGGTCTCCGCAACGAGAAAAATGACGGTGACGTACGTTGTACCCCCCAAAAATGAATTTTCCCGGCATAGGTGCAAATTGTATGTATTTTGCTATTTTCCCAATATTCGTAAACTGGCGTTGTTCTATGTACTATAACACGAAAAAAAACGATAAGAATTTTTTTTCCTTACATATTAGGAGCTGTGTAAATACAACGTTGTCATTTTAGTGGGGAGGAGTGGTCTGGCATATCATATCGTAAGATATTTCTAGGGGGAGGATGTTTGTCTTTTGATATCAATATCGTTTTTGTTCCCATCAATATTTTCTCTTTTTATTTGTAACATGTTCTTTGCTACGAAACAGCATGTTATACATATATTTTTTAACCTGTTATCTATTTTTATGAAAATACAAAGTTATTATTAAAATCATTAAATTATTATAAAATTATTTCATTCTAAAATATGGAATACCTTAACGTTTGACATTCCCATTTTTTTTCACTTGTGTATGAATATATAATCACGGTTTGAGAAACCAATGGTGAAGTATATTTGAAATGAAGCTTGAAATTTATGTCTCCCCCCAACCCCTCCGTTCGGGGCAAGTACAACATTTCATTTAAAAGCGCATTTTTTTTTCTACGCAACGGTGTAAAAATAAAAAATGTGCAATGTTCAGAAGTTTAAAAATTTGCAGTTCCGAAAATTGTAAGACCGAAATTTCATTTAAAATTTCTTTATAATGGGTCCAGGAATATTAATGTTTCATGCATTTCGTGCGTAATAAGAGGAGTTCAGAAGCCAATCTCATTAACTCCATAAAAAACAAGTTGGAAATTGCACGTAAAGCGTAGCAAATGAGGTGCGTTCGTTGATAACGAAGTTTTAAAATATTCAGATCTTGCTGATATAGTAGAGCGTACTTTGGATACAGTATAGAGGTCGAAATCTTTGTGTTCCTGTAAATATGCAGGGAGAAATTCTTATTATACTTCATTAAGGTATATCTTATTCATAAAATGTGAAGTAGTTTAATATAATTAAAACACCCCCCAAACAATGTTTCCCCGTATAACATTATTTAGTGGAATACATTTGTGTGGCCCTGTAATTTAATAATAAATATTCTTTGCATCACAGATTATACAAAATGTATTTTTAGTACATATTTCATAGATTCATGTTGATTCTATTATATTCAAATGAGTATAACACCATTAAAATGCATTTGAAACTTTTTTCCCCATTGACCGTAATGTAACGGAATACTTTTGATTGTCCCTGTAATTGATCAATGCATCCGATTTTCATAACATTTGAAATGACTCGACAAAATTATGTAATAAATATACGTTTTAAATTTCAAACGATTAAAATGCATTTGAAACTTTTTCCCCCATTGACCGTAATGTAACGGAATCCTTTTGATTGTCCCTGTAATTGATCTATCCATATGATTTTCATAAAATTTGAAATGACTCGACAAAATTATGCAATAAATATACGTTTTAAATTTCAAACGATTAAAATGCATTTGAAACTTTTTTCCCCATTGACCGTAATGTAACGGAATCCTTTTGATTGTCCCTGTAATTGATCTATCCATCCGATTTTCATAAAATTTGAAATGACTCGACAAAATTATGTAATAATTATGTATTTTAAATTTCAAACGATTCGGTTGGATAGTTTTTGCGTTGTTATATGCGGACGGACAGACAGACAGACAGACGGACAGACAGACAGACAGACGGACAGACAGACAGACGGACAGACAGACAGACGGACGGACTGAGCGACAACAATAGGTGCTACGTATTTACATAATTACGAACGCACCTAAAAATCGACATTTTAAACAGTTAAAGTTGTATTTCTATAAACTACTGTTTTCTTATCATTGGTATAGAATTAAATCAAATAAAAATTCACATTTTAAACAGTTAAAGTTGTATATCTATAAACTACTGTTTTTTCATCATTGGTCTAGAATTAAATCGAATAAAAATGCACATTTTTAACAGTTAAAGGTGTATATCTATAAACTACTGTTTTTATCATCACTGGTACAGGAATATTAATGTTTAATGCATGGCGTACGTAATACGCGACTCGTTATGATCATTATAAAAGTTATGCTTATTATTGTTATTAATTTAAATATAGAATTTATTCATAAGTCCTTAAAAATTCAGTCTGAAAATATCATTTTCCAAATAGTTGTTGTGAATTATTAAATTACATTTTTTAAAATTATTATTTGTTTATTTGTTTGCTAAAAAATAATAAAATTTGAGATTTTCGAAATAAAGATAGAATTAACACTTTGTATTCAAATTAATAAATTCCATAGCTGGGAACTGCGAACTTATTCGATAAATACCGAAAAGCCGCGATGCTAATGTCCGCAAAAAATAAAGATACTTCGCCAGAGTGTGCGACGGCTGATCTCAGCGCGACGCGGCGCGGAGTACTGTTAAAAATGTTGATCAGAGGATCGCTTTAACTAAAATAGAGTTTTTTTATTTATTTATTTATTATTTTTTTCGAGCGAACTTTGACAATCGAAAATGCTAAATAAAGTATTTTTGTAAACATTAGTTTTATAATTGCAACCAGCAATATCTAAAAAGTTTTGGAATCATATCGTCATTAAAACTGTCATAAATTTGACGTCGAGTCAGATTTTTTAATGTAGCTTCATAAATATAGTTTATTTGCGTTTATTGGTTTTAAGTGTTGTTTGGGTCTTTTAGAAATCTATTGAAAGAAATTTAAATTTTTTTTTTCTCAAAAATTGCATTTTTTTTTTTTTTTTTTTTTTTTTTTTAATCTAAGGAAAAACTGTATTATAGGTTTATGAATGTATTTTTTTAAATTCTATTTCAAGTCACTCGCATTTCAACACGAATATAAATAATATATATAATATATGAAATGATATAAATTATGCAATAAAATGATCTGTTAGACAATCCGAAATCTATGAATCTAATCGAACAAGCTTCCACTAAAATACTAAATGGAAGAAAATTAACATATATTTTCATGCAATTATGAAAAAATAATTTACAATTGTATTTCTTATATCAATTTCATGCTTTATATATAAAAAGAACCTATAGATTCTCATTAATGCTCAAAATTATTGTTATTCGTTTACCAAATAAAAATATTTTAGGCTTTCTTTTGAAAACTTGAGCAATCTCACCGTGATCCGAAAGAATCAAATCTAAATCCGAAACTGGTCATATCCAACCCACAAAGAAAAAAATTAAAGTCAAACCAACCTGATTTGCAGGGTAGGACAAAATGGGGAATCGAAAAACAATTTGGTTTTAAACAGTATCTTATAAGATATAATTTTATGCAATTCCTTTTGCCGGATTAATGAATTTATTCTGCTCATGGCAATATTAAGGAAGATACAACTTAGTTTTGATAGGGATTAGTGTATAATGAAAGACATTTTATAGATAATGATGCATTATACTTCATATCACAAATAAAAGTAAGGTTTGTGTTTAATTATTTTCCTTTCTCAATAATTTGATATTGAAAGAGCAATAACTATCCACTTAATAGTAAGTAATATGTAGATGGTTAAAATTAATGAAAATATAATACAGGGTGGTGTAGCATAAAAATAATTGTACGATTCATAAATATTAAAAAGCAAAAGCCACAGAAACAACAGTATTTGAAACACTTTATTTATAAAAAAAAATCCGTTATATTATATATACATCTAAAAAGAATTAAATGAAAATAAAACGGTGCAAGAAAAATAATGTGCATATGACGTTAGATAAATGGTAATGTAAACTTATTTAAATTACATTATTCTTTTGTGATATGTATATAATGTAACATATGCATACATATGTTACATTTTGTTACTTTTTATCTTTCTTTATGCTCTAATCATTCATAATTTTGGAAACGCGGGCAAGGATGAGTTTCGGACTTTGAAAAACTCGTTTCCTGGAGTTCTCGAATAGACTGCTGTTGATGTCTAATGTGCAAGTCTCAGGGAAGGATTTAACTTAAACGCTTTTGTGTAGCACAATTTTTTTTTTTTTTTTTTTTTTTTTTTTGTACTGAGAGATAAAAATTATGAGAATTTGGTGATCCAGGATTAATTTTTAACACTTTCCAATGTAGTTGAACATTGTTTAAGAATTCGATTTGTCGACTTGTCTGCTGTGTATCTGTCTATCTGCTCGTGCTTTAACTCGAGTAGATATAGTTGGATTGTCATGCTACTGACATATGATATTTAAATTTACTATAGCACGAAGTGTGTAGTATTTAAAGTTCATGTGGAGGGATATTCAAAAGAATTATGTTAAACATTACGATCTAAGGGGGGGGGGATTCGTTTGCGATGTAAATTAATGATTTTAAACTATTTCATGCATATCGAAAATGATAGTAATCACTCTAGTGCATTACAAATGACTTACTATAGAGTATAGTTGCATAGAATTTATTGTTTATTTACAGGGGCACACAAAGGAATTCCTATTTATTAATAGTAATTGCTGGAAGTGCAATGTTAAAATGTTGTAGGCTTTTTAAAATTCTTAAAATTAAACAAATTATTGACCTTGCATAAATTCTATAATAGATGATATAAAAAAAAAATCTTAAGGACATTTCTGTTTATTGACGGAGACTGCTACGCACAGGAGTTTTCAACTGTGCTATACGTTTTCTAACTAAACTAAATTTTAGCATACTATTTAGTATATACACAAATTAATAGATTATATACAGGGCAGAATAAAATATCTTGAATACATTAAAAAAAAAACCCATAGAAATCTACAGATCCTATGCAGGGTTTCGCACAAGAATTTCAATATTTTTTTATTATTGCTGCGAATTTATTTTATTGAGTTTTCAAATGCGTTATACGTTTTCCAAATAATTTACTTTGACAGCATCTTTCACTTTATTATACGGGTAAGTTTTGTTGCATTATTGTGAACGCAATGGAGGCTCAGCATCTAAACTTGACGCATAATTTTTGTTCCTTTTTAGATGCGTTGTTCATTGTTATATAAATACGTAGCACCTGTAGTTGTCGATCACATCGTCCTTCTGTCTGTCCGCATTCAATAATGCAATAATTACTCAGCCGAATCATTTGATGTTTAAAATATACAATTTTTGCATAATTTTGGCGAGTCATTTCAACTTCTGTGAAAATCGGATGTATAAACTTAAAATTACACCATATGTAAACTATTTAAAAAGACGACAAAAAATATGTTAAATTAATTTAATTCTTAGTACTTTCAACTGTAAACATAGTATACGTCAGAGAATACAAAAAATACTGTTATTAACGTCTTATTTTTCAAGTGTCACATAGTTGGTGTCAAAAAGATACCAGTTGGTGTCCTTTTGACATCAACTACGTGATATTTGAATAATAAGACGTTAAAAAAAGTATTTTTGTATTCTCTGACGTAGGCTGTGTTTACAATTGAAAGTACTCAGAATGAAAGTAATTTAACATAATTTTAAATATTTGTGTCATCTTTTTAAATAGATTACATATAGAGTGTTTTTAAATTTACCATTTTAAAAGATGAATTTTGCATTCTATTTATTTATTTACTGATCCGATGTATAGTTCTATACAGGGACAGTCAAAAGTATTCTTTTACATTCAGTGCTGTAATTGGAGAAAATATTTGTGGGAACTCACTTTTTCATAGAGTCCATGTTGGTTTCTGGATTTTTGCTAAGCAAAACGCCAATTTAAAACATTTAGCCCAAAATCAACTTTTTTTAGGTATTGTATTTGTGCAGCATTCTCTAAATGAATTTTATAAATCGCATTGAAACATTTTCAATCATGAAGCAAAATTTAATTGAAATAACAGAAGTTTTCATAAAGATCGATAATGAGAGGGTTTGTGTTTTCTGCTTTTTGATTTACAACAAACTGTCTCATCTGCCAATCTACTTCCTAATGACAACCAAGATTAATGACCATATGATTCAGGACAAAATTCTTTAAGGAAGATCCTATATAGCTTATAAATATAAGTGAAATGGCTTATATATACATATATATATATATATATATATACAGGGTGGTCATAAAAAACTTTGCCGATATACGGAGCTCTATGCGCCAGTCCGCTCAACCGATCGAAATGAAATTTCAGATATAGCTATTCAGAGGTATGAGCTCGAGATTCTGTGAACGACAACAAAATGGCGCTCACGGTTACGGTTATAGTTACAGAAACTCGACAATTTCCAATTACAACACCCATTTTTTCAACAAACATTTTCCACATGGGTGCCATCACAGGCATGGCACCCATGTGGAAAATGTATAATCAAAATAAAAGTTTTAGTTTCTCCGATCTGTATTATAATCAGAGATTAGTGTACTGACTCTGCGTCATATGCAAATTTCCTCCTTGCGCCCCAATCGAGTTTTTTCTAAGGGGGGGGAGGATTCCCAGAACGTTTTTTTGTGCGTGCATAACATGTCCGTTTCTTGCGATACACGTACGGTTCCAACGCTCTTTAGGGTTTTCGCATGCGCTGAGCATTTTGAGATGAAAAAAATGGGTGTTGCCATTGGAAATTTTCGAGTTTCTGTAACTATAACCGTAACCGTGAGCGCCATTTTGTTGTCGTTCACAGAATCTCGAGCTCATATCTCTGAATAGCTATAGCTGAAATTTCACCTCGATCGGTTGAGCGGACTGGCCGCTAGAGCTCCATATATCGACAAAGTTTTTTTATGACCACCCTGTATATATACATGTATATATACAAAGATTTAAATTTTCGCATCAGTCATTATGTTATTCATGCAGCTGAATTACTGTTTCGCTTTCCGATGTTGAATTGGATACAGTTTTCATACACTCCAGAAAAGGACTTAGCTCTCTGGCTCATTTTTAGTATCAATAAACTTGATAACTATTGTTATAATACATAACAATCATTATCATTTCGATTGATTTGAAAAAAAATGTGCTTGTGCGCGATATTTAATTTTATTTATCAAATCAAATTTATTACAAATCAAATATTTCTGGGAACGGCGTTTCCACGCGTTCCCGCCCAATTACATCACTGTTTACATTGCGGCTAATGGGAAAAAACAGTTTCAAATACCTTTTAATCACTTTACACTCTTTCGAATATAATGATATAACATGCATTTATGAATAACACGAAAATATACATTCCGTAAAAGATATTTGTGCTAAGATTATTTATTAGTCATTCACAGAGCCACACAAAAGATTTTCATTACATAATGTTATAAAGGAAACATTGTTTAAGGCGTATTTTAATTAAATTGTTTCACACATATTGAAATACGTTGCTGAGATTTGCTACAAGTTACTTCCAATATAATAGAAAGTGCATAGTATTTACAGCAGCACACGAAATAGATTTCGAATACTACTTTGTATGCAAAGTATACTTGTACATTACTGATGATTATTGGAAGTGCATTTTTATTTGTAATAGAAGTTTTAAAATTTAAATAAAATATTACGTTTTGTGTAATTGTTGTAGTTCATATACAGGGCTACACAAAAGAATTCGTAATGTTATTGATTATTGAGTATGAACGGAAATAGTTTTAAGATAGTTTTAAAATGAGTTATGAATTTTTACGCTCAATTACATTTGGCATACTAAGTTATTTTTATATAATATAAATAAAATTATATACTGGGTCACGTAAAAACCGGATACATGGCTGTCTATGAATTAATAATCTCCGGAAGTATGATTTCAGTAGTTTTAAGTGTGTTTTAGTCTTAAGGAAGTTTTAGCAAAATAGTGGCGTGTGTATAAAGAAATTAGGGAAAATACAGAGTTATATAGAAAGTATTCAAGTATGCTTCCGTCTATTGATATAAATTTCTGAAAGGGAAATTTTTAACTCTTATGCGTTGTTAACACTCTTCAACATTGTTGAAGAGTGCTTATGAATTCCATTTGTCTGTCCATCTGCCCGAACTCGAGCTTGCGTGAATATGTTGGTTGGTCTTCTCTGCAATTAAGATTTACTATGCCCGGTGATGGAAATCGGATACGTAGTGTTTATAATTTATTTACAGAGACACTGAAAAGTATTCCCTATTATTATGAGGAAATGTCGTAATCATACGTAGTATCTGCAGTCATCCATCTGGTCCATTCGTTTGTCTGCGAGTGGTTTGCAATTTAATACATATGTTCGTTGCAGAATTTTGTCAAATTGTTTTATATTTTACGAAAATCAAGACCAAACTTATTAACTAGATATTAACTAAAGTTTTTTTTATTCTATTAAATCTTATCATACGTAATTAATTCATTAATATTCGATGATAGGTAGTGATTTTAAGTTGCCATGGTGATAACATCATATTATTTCCATATTGCTGAATTTATATATGTAATAAGTCACATATGATAAGTCAAAATTGTTTATAGCTTCTTTTCGAAGTCTAGATTTTTGTCCAAACATTATAACCCAAAATGGTACTTTGAAATACCACATCAAGTAATTAACTGTAATTAACAACAACAAAAAAATCATTTTAATCCATATATCTTCTAATGTTTCATAGTAATGTGCGGAAGGAAATTTTCATGAATATTATGTTTTTTAATTCATAACTTGGGATATAAAGGGTTAAATAACAAAGTACAAAAAATAGGAGTACATACTGGTGGCTTTTTTTTTTTATTTACTTGACATATAGACATAAAATAAAAATTTCGTTTACATTCCTTGTAGACCCGGAAACAATAATGCTGCGGTGCGAGATACGAAAAATGTTTTCCTTTTCCTTTAAGTATTTTCCATTTCGATCGACAGACTGGAAAAGCGAAATATTTTATGCGTTCAAAAAGGAAAAAAAACTTTTTTTTGGCCCTTAACGATTGTTGATCTAACGACAAGCAACACCGCTACTCAACTAAATTTTAATCCTTCAATGCATGATGTAGTTGTGATCAATTACATACTGTTTTTTCTGTAATGTATCAAATGGAGCTCAATACTTTCCCCATTAAATGTATTTTGTATATATTGGTATACATTTATATTTCACCATCTGACACTGTCGAATTGTCACAGATTGTCACACAAAGCTTATGCGATTGATATATAGAATAACTTTTCAATGGTAAAGTGCGCATATTCACATATTTTGTTAATTGCTATGTAAAGATATAAGTTTATACTGATGATAGACTTCTTTTAGATGTTTTCAGATTTTATTTTTATTATTTATTTTTTTATTTTTTATTTTACTTGACATGTGGATATAGTCAAATAAAATTCTTTTTACATTGCTGGTAGATCCGAAAACAATAACACCATGGTGTTCTATATGAAAACTGTTTACATGTTTACTGCTTTTTACTTGATACTTATTAGTAATTAATGCATAGTCTGTCTCAAACGTTTAAGCACTCTGCAAATCTGTTTAAAACAATTGAAGAAGAAAATATTTTATGCTAATTTAGAATAAAAACTCGACATTTAATCAAAATAAAATAAAATAAGCCCCTTTGGGTGGTTAAAATAAAAAATATATTTATTTTTATTTAATTTTTCTTTTTTTTATGATGAAATGCTGTCTCAAAAGTTTAAGCACTTTATACGATTTTTTTAGAAACACGGGATTGTCCGTGATTAATGATGTTATATGAAATCATATTGCACTTTTAAAAAAATAAAAAATTTGGAGAAATTATTTCCTCTCGTATTAGAAATGCCGAAGGGTAAAGAATTCACAAAATGTGAGATTTTGAAAGTTTTTAAATTGAAATCGCAAAATAAAACTGTTTTTGAAATTGTAAAAGTTTTAAGCCAATCAAAGCGAGGTTTATATCAAGTACTCTCTAGAAATGATAATTTAAACAGAGACCAAGGAGTGGACGACCACGTATGACGGCTGTTCAGACTGATAGGAGAATACGTAGATTGCTATCTAGACAAAATATGTCCATATGCGGCAAATTAAAAATCATCTCAGTGTATAGGTGTCCAAAGACACTATACACAGATATATTAAAGAGTGTGATTACATCATACTAAAGAAAATGTCTCACAAACCATCTCTCAAATTAAATCACAAACAAGCAAGAAGGAACTGTGTTAAAAAACAGATGAACTACGGAAACAAATCGCTTACTGTTTTTTTCAGCGATGAGAAAAATGGAATTTAGATGGCCCTAATGTATCGAATGCGTATTGGCATGATTTATGAAAGAAACCAAGGGCATTTTTCAAGTGGCAGCAAGGCAGTAAATTTGTTATGTTTTAGGGGCATTTGGATTCAAAGGCCAGATCTCTCTGGTTTTTCTAAAAGGAAGACAAGATTAAAAAATGCATCAAGAAACGCTAAACCAACATTTGCTAACATCTGGAACAGTTTGGGGGGAGGGAGCTGAATGGACTTTTCAACTAGACAATGTCTCAATCAATGTATCATATTCTACAAAACTTTGGCTTACTCAGAAAAATATTAATGTTGTTAACAGGCCAGCTTTAAGTTCAGACTTAAATCCGATTGAGAACGTCTGGGGTATTTTAACCCGCCGAGTTTACGGCAATGGAAAGCAGTACGACTCTATTGAAGAACTCCAAGAGGCCATTGAGAAAGAATGGCACTCATTGCCATCAAAAACCCTACAAAAACTAATAATTTCGATGGACGCAGGCTTATTTGAACTAATCCGAAATCACGGAAAAATAATTTGTAAGTAAAATCCGATTGAGAATGTCTGGGGTATTTTAACCCGCCGAGTTTACGACAATGGAAAGCAGTACGACTCTATTGAAGAACTCCAAGAGGCCATTGAGAAAGAATGGCACTCATTGCCATCAAAAACCCTACAAAAACTAATAATTTCGATGGACGCAGGCTTATTTGAACTAATCCGAAATCACGGAAAAATAATTTGTAAGTAAAATCCGATTGAGAATGTCTGGGGTATTTTAACCCGCCGAGTTTACGACAATGGAAAGCAGTACGACTCTATTGAAGAACTCAAAGAGGCCATTGAGAAAGAATGGCACACATTGCCATAAAAAAACCCTACAAAAACTAATAATTTCGATGGACGCAGGCTTATTTGAATTAATCCGAAATCACGGAAAAATAATTTGTAAGTAAAATCCGATTGAGAATGTCTGGGGTTATTTAACCCGTCGAGTTTACGGCAATGGAAAGCAGTACGACTCTATTGAAGAACTCCAAGAGGCCATTGAGAAAGAATGGCACTCATTGCCATCAAAAACCCTACAAAAACTAATAATTTCGATGGACGCAGGCTTATTTGAACTAATCCGAAATCACGGAAAAATAATTTGTAAGTAAAAGTTCTGTAAAAATTATATATATATATATACACTATATTGCCATTGATTATTGGACACTTGCAATTTTAGACATTTTACTAAATATCTAGAAAAATACATGAGGAATCATCTCGAAACTCTTAGTGTATAAATATAATAGTATACGCCATACATCGCCGTGAAGATTTTTTACCGAAACTCCATGGGGGACCGTCAACAAATTAAAAAAGAATGAATATCTTTTGAATAACCCTGTCAAAACTAATGTAGCAAAAGCGCTCAAACTCTAGATTATGATTGAATGCCTTATTGTAATACGCCTTGTTCAGTTTTATGCAAATAGCATGCATACTCGCAGAGTAATTAAGGTTTTTATAAAAATGGTCCCAAATTTTTCCAACTTTTTTCTTTATAATTTTCAGAGTTCTTAATATAAAATGATATTTTTTTCAGAAAATATGAGAAACAACATTGCACACAGTACCTTGTAATCAAAATTAAAAAAATAATGAAAATTGTGTACAAAATGAATAGGTTTACTAAATAATTTTTTACTGCGCATGCGTCAACGATATCAAAATTTCATTTACATATTATGTTAGTTAAATGTATAGAGCAACTTTTGTGAAAGTCACAAAACCATAACTTGAAAACTCTGAAAATAATCGTCAATTGAATTAGTTGAAAATCCGTTATTCTCAAAATG
Organism: Maratus speculifer; assembly: GCA_964019185.1. NCBI lineage: Eukaryota > Metazoa > Arthropoda > Arachnida > Araneae > Salticidae > Maratus > Maratus speculifer. The sequence goes on along the minus strand of OZ025290.1, from coordinate 248,485,884 downwards.
AAGCAAAAACAAGAGGGGTTGTATCCATATATTCATTGATTAGTGTCAATATAGAATACACAATACGGGATGTACTACTACATTTGGATAAAATCCCTCATTTTTTTGCTTCATTTTGGAAACAACGGATTTTGTCCTTTTTCTATAGACGATTACTTTCAGAATTTTCAAGCTATGATTTTGAGACTTTTACAAAAGTTGCTCTATACATTTAGCTAACATAATATGCAAATGAAATTTTGATATCTTTGACGCATGCGCAGTAAAAAATTATTTAGTAAACCTACTCATTTTTCATACAATTTTTATTATTTTTTAATTCTGATTACAGCGTACTGTGTGCAATGTTGTTTGTCCTATTTTCTGAAAAAAATATTATTTTATTATAAGAACTCTGAAAATTATAAGGAAAAAACTTGGAAAAATTTGGGACCATTTTTATAAAAACCTTAATTACTCTGCGAGTATGCATGCTATTTGCATAAAAATGAACACAGTGTATTACAATAAGGCATTCAATCATAATCTAGAGTTTGAGCACTTTTGCTACATTAGTTTTGACAGGGTTATTCAAAAGATATTCATTCTTTTTTAATTTGTTGACGGTCCCCTATGAAGTTTCGGTAAAAATCTTCTCGGCGATGTATGGCGTATACTATTATATTTATACACTAAGAGTTTCAAGATGATTCCTCATGTATTTTTCTAGACATTCAGTAAAATGTCTAAAATCGCAAGTGTCCAATAATCAATGGCAATATAGTGTATATATACAGGGTTGTTTCTAAATTCATGGTACAAACTTTAAGGAGTGATAGTACACATCAAGACAAAGAATATTAAATGGGAAACTAAGGGTCCCAAACGTCTTCCGAAGGAGATAGGCGCCATTAAAGTTTAGGGTCCAAAAATTCAAATGATTATAAAAAACAGAAAAATTGGTCGATTCGTTTGCAGTTTTCACTAAAATTATTCTTTATGTCAGTATTGTCTTGAAAATAAATCATAAAGATAAATTTCAAAAATTGTCGATAGAGGGCGCTTTAGACTTTGGAGTAACGAACAACTATTTTTTACCGTTATTTTTTGCATCTCATTAATTTTTTTAGAAGCTTAGACATAAACTTGAATTTTGAGCTCAAAATCTAAATCTCTGGGAGTGGTTAAGTAGCGCAAACTGAACTGTAGGGAGAGGTTCAAATTTCAAATGATTATAAAAAACGGAAAAATTGGTCAGTTGATTTGTAATTTTCACCAAAAGTATTCTTTTTGTCAGTATTATTGTGAAAATAAATTATAAAGATAAAATTCAAAAAATGCCGATAGAGGGCGCTTTAGACTTTGGAGTAACGTACAACTGTTTTTTTACCGTTATTTTTTGCACCTCATAATTTTTTTTAGAAACTTAGACATAAACTTAAATTTTGAGATGAAAATCTGAATCGTTGGGAGTGGTTAAGTAGCGCAAACTAAACTGTGTTCAATGGGGGTGGGAAGGTTCAAATTTCAAATGATTTTAAAAAACGGAAAAATTGGTCGATTCGTTTGCCGTTTTCGCTAAAACTATTCTTTATGTCAATATTTCCTTGAAAATAAATTTTAAAGATTAATTTCAAAAATTACCGATAGAGGGCGCTTTAAAATTTAGAGTAACCAACAACTATTTTTAACCGTTATTTTTTGTATGTAATTAAATGCTTGCAAATGCTTAGATTTAAATTTTGAGCTCAAATTCTAAATCGATGGGAGAGGTTAAGAAGCGCAAACTGAAATGTGTTCAGGAGTTGAAATGTTACCCTCCCCACCCCTCGAACACATTTCAATTTTCCGCAACTTTGAACATTTACAAGCATTTAATTAGATACAAAAAATAACGGTTAAAAATAGTTGTTGGTTACTCTAAAGTTTAAAGCGCCCTCTAACGGTATTTTTTGAAATTAATCTTTAAAATTTATTTTCAAGGAAATATTGACATAAAGAATAGTTTTAGCGAAAACGGCAAACGAATCGACCAATTTTTCCGTTTTTTATAATCATTTGAAATTTGAACCTCCCCACCCCCATTGAACACAGTTCAGTTTGCGCTACTTAACCACTTCCAACGATTCAGATTTTAATCTCAAAATATAAGTTTATGTCTAAGCTTCTAAAAAAATTCATGATATGCAAAAAATAACGGTAAAAAAATGGTTGTACGTTACTCCAAAGTCTAAGGCGCCCTCTATCGCCAGTTTTTGAATTTTATCTTTATAATTTATTTTTAAGATAATACTGACATAAAGAATAATTTTAGTGAAAATCGCAAATCTATTGACCAATTTTTCCGTTTTTAGTAACCATTTGGAATTTGAACCTCCCCCCACAGTTCAGTTTGCGTTGTTTAACCACTCCCAACGATTTAGATTTTGAGCTCAAAATTTACGTTTATGTCTAAGCTTCTAAAAAAATTTAATGAAATGCAAAAAATAACGGTAAAAAATAGTTGTTCGTTACTCCAAAGTCTGAAGCGCCCTCTATCGGCATTTTTTGAAATTTATCTTTATAATTTATTTTCAAGGCAATACTGACATAAAGAATAGTTTTAGTGAAAACCGCAAACGAATCGACCAATTTTTCTGTTTTTTATAATCATTTGAATTTTTGGACCCTAAACTTTAATGGCGCCTATCTTCTTCGGAAGACGTTTGGGACCCTTAGTTTCCCATTTAATATTTTTTGTCTTGATGTATACTATCACCCATTAAAGTTTGTACCATGAATTTAGAAACACCCTGTATATATATATATATATATATATATGTGACGATTTCAGGAGAACTCGAATTATTTCCACTGGTTAAACAGAAACACGCAGTCATGGCAAGCGAGGGAAAAAACAAAAATAATAAATAAATGTAGAAGATCCAATAATTAGTCATGGGCTGCTGTAAATTCATTTATTAAATTCGTGATAATGAGGAAGGAAAAGCTCCTTTTTGCAAAAATTCCATCATTATTTCAGCGAGCTGTCCTCATCGAAGAAGCAACCCAAGAAATCTTCAGAATCTTCCTTTCATCTCGAGACTTCCCCCTTTTAAACTGAAAAGAAAGTTCTGGAACATTCGGTAACCTCAAACCATCATTCTTTTATGTAAACAGAATCCTTGTCCAGTTACGAGGCTATTTTAAACAGACGATAAATTTATTTAAAAAAAAATATTATTTAACCAATTTATAATTGACTCCGAATTTTAAATATCTTAGGCAGACGATTTTTATACATGATTAATTTTAAGAGAAAAAGAAAAGAAATGAATTTATTAATATGCACATTATCGTTGACGGCGGAAAAATAAATAAATAGATAAAATAAAATAATGATATTTTTTGAAAGGTATGGTTTTGGAATAAATTTAATAAGAATTTCTTAAAAAGGGTTGATAAAAACATAGAAGAAATCAGTTTTATTTGGAATATTAAGAAATAAAGTTTTAATTAAGAATATTTTTAATTTAGAGCCATCTTTTTAAATTTACGCATACTGGAATAATGTTTTTTAAGGCAAATTAAGAATTTATATCGTCTGCACACAGATTAACAGATTAGATCTAGAAATAAGATTTTAATTTAATAATTTGAAGTAAGTACGGAATATTATTATAAGAAAATTAAGATAGTATAAAGGTTAGTTTTGGCGAAAAAAAAAATTTAAATTTGTAATATTATCCCCCCTCCCCAAGACTTTGTATGAAATTGATAGTTAAATAAAACTACAAGTTCAGACAACAGAAATATAATAATTTAGAAAAGTTAAATTTTGGAATAAAACTGTCAAACTCAGGAAGCCAAGAGATGGAAGAAAAGAAAATTAACGCAATATAAAAAATATTAGCGATTAAAATAAAATAGTTAAGAGAAAATAATTCTGAATTAAATTTAGGTAGGAGCATTTCCCTGAAAGAAATACAATAATGTTACAACATCACTTACCATTTGTAAGTGCATAGGAGATAATACATATAATAACAGTAAATAAGTTATGAATATTAATAAGCAAGAGATAAAAATATAATAAAAACAATAAAAGTTCGTTCTCATGGAAGTTTAAATAACTACAATGACTTAATGCATAGTTTATTTTAAATAAGTCCTTTAAATGAAAAAAGTCTTTCAAGAATATATAAAAGAGTCTTTTTCAATGTCCAGTGAATACAGTCTCTTTAATTAAATATCTCCAAATCTAGTTTAAGCTTTGTTTTTTATGTTATGTTGGATCCAACATCTTTCAATAATATATCAATTTTTCAATAATAAATAGCATCACTCTCAATATCAATAATAAATAATATAGAAAAATTTAAATAATAACAATGTCAACAATAATAAGTAATAGTATAATAAGACTCCATATCCTAATATTTTTCAATAAGAGTATAATTAATACTAAACTTCATTATAGAAATCATAATAATAATAATAATAGTAAAACAAGAGTATAATCAAAAGAAAATATCACTATTTGTTTATTATTGATAGGGAAAATATTGGTTGAGGATAAAAATAATTACATAGCAACTAAATAATTTTCTTATCTTCTAATAGCATAAGAAAGTATTTTTTGCTAGCCGAAAGCATAAAAAAAAAAAATCATAATAATTCCAAAATCCAAATAAAATTAAATCTAACTATTTAGAAAATGGACTCTCAACCAGTATTTCCTTACAATAATTCCTCTCTGATACTCTTTTACAAAATTGTCAAATTTGGTTATAAGTTTTCAATGCCAAATGTAGAATAATGTTTTATCCACACATGGTTTATAAACTTTAATAATAAAATACAATAGGAATGAAAGTTGTCATTCTTAATTGAGAAATGGAAATAAAAATAGTGTGCTTTTTTGAAAAACTTTTAATATCTAGTTTTCACAATCACTGAAAATCACATATTATGTTATAGGTTTGAGTAGAGTCATTAGATTTTATAACTATTATCATATAATATCTGCTGAATAAATAGAGTAATACTAATGTCAAATAAATGAGTAAATATAGTTAGACTTAAACACCCTTAAAATTAATTTATCAACATCAATTTGAAAGCTTTTACAATCAAAGTGTTCACCTTATGCCTGCATAAGGAGCCCAATTTAATCCCAAAAACTCCCAAAAACAAGTAATATTCTTGTAGCGCTCCAAGAACATACCCGCTGATGTTGAAAATTATGGTTTTTTTATGATAAATTTAATCTATTGTCTTGACTTTAGTTTGATCTAGTGATTGTATCTGAGGTTTTGTTTGTTTTTTGGATTGCTCATGAAACAGTTTAAAATCTTCGGGTGAAAAATAGGGTCTTAATTTAGAAACATGCACAATAACGGAATTCTGTCCTGTCTCATAATTAAATTTATCTATTTCATAAGTTACATCAGAAAGTTTATTTATAATTTTATATGGTCCAGAGAAAGTAGGTTCTAATTTTCGAGTGTTAGGGTATTTAAATTCTTCATAAATTACAGAGTCTTGTATTTTTAATGGGCATTCAACAAAATTTCGATCATAGAGTCTTTTACTTTTAAGGTGAAATTCATGAGTTCGCGCTTTCGCAATTTTGAGGGCTTTGTCTACTGATGTTGTATACATTTTAATTGCCTCATACAAAACCATTACCCACCATTAAAAAAAATTGAATCAAAATTATCGTGAAATTGTGACTATATTTAGCTGTTAACATTAACCAGAAATTTTATCTAATAAAATAGAAATTGTAAACATCATAGTTATACCTTATTATTACAAACTTGCCCTTAATCGAGCATAGAAATATCATAATAGTCTTAATAAGTAACAGTAAATATCTTAAGAACATCATACTCCTCAATTAAATCCTTAAGAATAAAAATATTTCAATCTCCAACACATAATAATGATAATAATAATACTCATAAATAGGTAAGTAAGTAAGATTCACAGATAAATAATCAAATAAATAAACCTGACAAACAGAGAACTATCTACAATGAATGGTAATTTATAATTATTTGTACATCCATACACAATTAATAGTCAAATATTATGAGAATTATTTTGTGAGCTACTTGGAAGAGTATCAGAGGAGTGCAACTCACTCCTAAAAATACATTCTCTTTCCCAATGAAAAGCTTTACTGACACCCCTATTTGTGCATATCCTACAAGGTCTTGAAGGGTATGAATTTTGAATATAATTATTTTGACAAACTCTAGGTCTTTGAAACTGAGATTGCCTTTGGGGAATCCAATTCCTAGGTGTATTATTGGGCCTAACTGGCTGAATCCAGGGCCTAGTTGGTTGAAAAGGTTGAAAATTTTGTCTAGCTGATGGTTGATTTATTACTTGGTTTGAAACTAGTGGGGTGGAAACTTCCACGAATTGTTTGACAACCCGGTACCATTCTGTGGTACTACTAGGAGGATTTATAATAATACTGTTTTTGAATTCTGGTTTTAAACCATCAGTTAAACCTTGTAATAGTATATTTTCACTAAGATGTAATTTCCTACCAATTTCCACTTTCTTACGAAAATAAGTTTCTAAATTGTCTAAATTATCTAATTTCAGGTTTGAAAAATCAGAAAAACTCGGGATGTCTAATTGAATGAATCTTTCTATCAAAATTTTCTTAATTTGTTCATAATCCGTACAATTTAAACAGTCATTGATATAAATTTTTTGCGCTTCCCCTTTCAGATATTGCGCAATAGAATTAAATTTCCATTCTAGATTTTTTTTTTCCTTTTCACATGTTGTATCAAAATAAGTTAACCACGACAAAATGTTCATTCCAGAACTCGGGTCAAACGGTACGAACTTAGGATCTTCCATAATTTTTTGATTCTTACTCGTTAGAATAAATGAAGCACTTCTATTTTCTTTATTAAATCCCGATCGTAAAATCATTCGCAATAAATTTCAAAGTTAATAATTTCTATCAATTACATATTTTTTCAAAATTACTATATCAGATCCATAACATACAATAAATAATAGAATAATAAATAAATTAGTAATTTAATAAATTAACTTCAAATTACTCTCATCAATAAAACAATAAATAAATAAATAAATAAATAATAAATACTTTCCATCAATCATAATTAGAATAGAAATAATAATCAAAACATTTAATAAAATAAACTTACAGTTCAAGAACAATCTTCAATAAAATCCAATCTTCATTAAATTCCTCATCGAATACCTTTCACATACTCACCACTTTGAAATCATTAACTTTCAAAAATTGTTATTATGACCATGATTATCTTGAGTCATCAGTTACACATAAACAGCAAAAAGGTGGAATATCAGGCCTCAGGAATTCACGAGATATTTAGAAGAAATCTTTCAAACCACTCGCACAGAAAGCTGTTTAACATTAAAATCTCCTCTGTTACATGCACTCGAGGAATCAAAAGGTAATGGCAATTCTTGCTTAATAACACTTTCAATCATGGCGGGAAAAATTTTCGGCGATTCATATTTTTGTCATCACTTCGTTTCAGTAGATTCATTAGATTCATTTACATAGCATTTTACTTCTTCAGTAGATTCATTTCAAAATCCGAAACAGGCACTAGCACAGGCATTACCTATCCTGTGCGACTTTTCGATTAGTTGTGACGATTTCAGGAGAACTCGAATTATTTCCACTGGTTAAACAGAAACACGCAGTCATGGCAAGCGAGGGAAAAAACAAAAATAATAAATAAATGTAGAAGATCCAATAATTAGTCATGGGCTGCTGTAAATTCATTTATTAAATTCGTGATAATGAGGAAGGAAAAGCTCCTTTTTGCAAAAATTCCATCATTATTTCAGCGAGCTGTCCTCATCGAAGAAGCAACCCAAGAAATCTTCAGAATCTTCCTTTCATCTCGAGACTTCCCCCTTTTAAACTGAAAAGAAAGTTCTGGAACATTCGGTAACCTCAAACCATCATTCTTTTATGTAAACAGAATCCTTGTCCAGTTACGAGGCTATTTTAAACAGACGATAAATTTATTTTAAAAAAAATATTATTTAACCAATTTATAATTGACTCCGAATTTTAAATATCTTAGGCAGACGATTTTTATACATGATTAATTTTAAGAGAAAAAGAAAAGAAATGAATTTATTAATATGCACATTATCGTTGACGGCGGAAAAATAAATAAATAGATAAAATAAAATAATGATATTTTTTGAAAGGTATGGTTTTGGAATAAATTTAATAAGAATTTCTTAAAAAGGGTTGATAAAAACATAGAAGAAATCAGTTTTATTTGGAATATTAAGAAATAAAGTTTTAATTAAGAATATTTTTAATTTAGAGCCATCTTTTTAAATTTACGCATACTGGAATAATGTTTTTTAAGGCAAATTAAGAATTTATATCGTCTGCACACAGATTAACAGATTAGATCTAGAAATAAGATTTTAATTTAATAATTTGAAGTAAGTACGGAATATTATTATAAGAAAATTAAGATAGTATAAAGGTTAGTTTTGGCGAAAAAAAAAATTTAAATTTGTAATATATATATATATATATATATATATATATATATGTTGACATTTTGCATAAACTTTTGAGACAATTTTTTTAAACATTTTTTTTTTTTTGATATTTTTTACAGTTGTGTAATTTATATATTTTTTTACTGTTGATATCATTTGTTTAAATAATGTTGCGAAATCTGCAAATAAAAAAAAATGTTATTCATTCTAACTTTCTATAATTCTTTGAAAATCGATATTTTATGCTTGTGCTTAAACTTTTGTGACACACCTGAGTATATTATATGTGGGTATTTGGATTCGTTACATAACTATCAATTAAATTAAATAATGCATTTAAAAGTCTATCTTTCTCGAGTGTTTCGAATGGACTGCAAGTAATAAGGTGCACAGTACCTTCTAAAAAATGCTAATTGAAAATTACGTTTTAATTTTCATTGTTATTATTATTTAATGTACAAAGCTTTAAAGTTGATAAAAACGAAAAACGAAACAAAAAATAATCTAGACAATTTAATAGTGTAATAAACAAAATTGTTATCACTTTATGTTGTGTTTATCTCGATTTCTGCTATAACTATTTTTCAAGAACGAATTGATTGTTTTTACTTGCCCATCATACGAAGCATAGGGTAAGTCTTACAATCCTTTTGAAAATCGAAAACCAATTTTTGACAGATTTATGTGTTTCAACCACTGGAGATTCCGAAAAAACATATTTAAAAAAAAAAAAATTGCCGTCTGTCTGTGTGTCTGTAAACGCTTTATCTCCCGAACAAATTGAGATAGAGACTTGAAGTTTGGTGTGTATATTTAGAATGTAATAATAGGAAAAAGCCTATTGAATATCGGTAACCTTGATTATCTGGAACTATTTTTTCGGACTCTCGAAATATACGTTCTAATGAAAGGTACATAAAAATTTTCGAATTTTTTTATTTTAAGGAGTGGATGTAAAAGACAATAAAATAATAAAAATTTTGCATTAAGAACAAAGCGAATCGGAGAATTAATTGCCGAAATATTTGTAACCCTATTTTCTACACTCTTTGATTTTTTATGACCTTGTATTTAATTCAAATTTCAATTCAAAGATATATTTTAATTAAATGTGAGAAGTTTAATCCAACGTAATAAACTGTTAGTTGATATGATTATTACTTTTGGAGTTATAAGGATGTTTCTTTTAAGCAATTCGGTACTACTCGAGTAATTTGACGTTTTATATAATTTGTCGAAATCGATTTATCTGCAAGTCATTCCACAGTAAAAACAAAAGGCCCAAATTGGGTTGTAAGATTTTTGGGTACAGCAATGTTCCAAATTGAGTTTCACTTTATAGCCCAAAATGGTTTTTAAAAATGACAGATACTTAATAACATTAAAAAAATCGAACCATCTTAGATAATATGTACATTACATCTAAGAAATTTTGATTGTTTTAATGTTATTAAGGATCTGCTCTGTTCTGAATCGTTTTGAGTTAACTACTATGGGAACACTACTTACCATTATGGAAACACTACTGTACCACTTTAGAAACACTGCTATACCCAGAAATCTTACAACCCAACTTGTGTTTTTTATTTTTACAGTGTAAAATAGCATTACTATGTGTTAAAAATATTTAAACATAAAGTTTAAATTTTATTTTGAAATGGTGATGCATTTTATAAATAGTTTATAAATATTTTATTTTCTTATTCTATATTATGCATATCCATGATAGGTAAGTATTACGGTGGCCCCGTACGACTAGTTTAATTTTCGTTGCAGACGATTAAATTTATATACTAAAAGAAAGTTTTGTGAGGGCCACAACATACTAATTTTTAACTTCTTTTGTTGTCTGTCTGGACGTCTAAGTCAAATATTGCAATCGATTTTTTTCACACCTCTATAGAAGCGATTTTATTAGACGTTGAATACAAATGAACAGCCAATGACAATCCAACATTCATGTATTGTCTATATAGTATCTTTACAGGGTGATCCAGAGGCAAAAGCATTTTTTTTTAAATTATGATTGAAATTACACAGTTAATGGATGGATTTTGTTCAGATGGTACATACAGGGCTTCTAATAGTCCACATTTTAAATATCAGTACTTTATCAACGATTTTTTTTTTTTTTTTTTTTTTTTTTTGCAAATTTTGCAGAAGTAACCTTTAAAAGTTAAGTGAGAAGAAATAGTTGAAGAAATCTAACATGAAAATTTCTGTTAAAAGATTTTCGTATTAAGTTGGCGTATCATTTGAAAGCCCTGTACATATAAACTATGCAGTAAAAAATCCCGATATGTTTTGTTAATCCAGAAAAATATAATGTAACCACGATCAAAAATATACAATAATATATTTCGAATTATCCGCACATTTGGCTTCAACGGTTGTATAATAAAGAGATGCTTTTCTATCCAGAGTTGCTACAGATGTCACCTTCTAGGGTATACAGTTAGAGACTGCCCCAATGAAAAGAATTTTTTGGCGATCATCACATTGCTACGCATTGACAAGTCAAAAATTATAATTGCGTCAATTGCAGACTTGGCAATAACAAATATCATGGGCACATTAAAAAAAGATCGGCGTTTAACCTCCACATCCATAAACAAGTCTCTATCTTTACAAAATCTCAGAATTTTTTTTATGCTTTTCCAGATTTAAATAACATAAAAAAATAAAATTTCTTTTGCAGGAACTTATTTTTTAAAATGCTTTTGAGTCTTTTTGAATTGTTTTAATCACCTTTTTTTCAACTATGGATTCTAAGTTATCGGATGACCTCACTTCTCAAATAAACATTTACAGGTTCAACAAACATGTTTTACATTCAAACATGGTAATTTAATAGTATTAACGTTAAGTTCAAAATTAATGTCTTTTTGCTATTTTGTACAAACTCAATCAAGCAGCTAAAAGTGCTTTACTGAAAGTAACAGATAACATCTTAAAAATTAGTATTTATTAGTATAAGATTTGAGAAGACTTGTTAATAATGCACTAATAAACTACTCGGAAACAACAGCTGTAGAGGATTTTGATTTTTAAAACTTCTTCTTTAAATCTCGTAAATATAATGATTTTTGAAGTTTCTAAAGATAAAGATGCTTTTCATAATCCTGGATAACTCGTAAGAGCTTATTGTACATTTTCATTGATTGTTGTATTATATTTTCTTATGTTAAAAAATATTCTTTTTTTTCTTTTAGTGTAGAGGCTTTTGTTACACCCGACAACCGGGTTATGTCCAAATAAAGCCAACCTAAACCTGCTTTATTTATTTATTTATTTTTTTTTATAATCTCTAAACCGAAATTCGACTAGAACGGGATACACCAAAAACAACCGAACTCAAAATATTCGTATACCTAACGAATCGATTTCACTCAAATTTTGCCAGCAAGTTCACTGTTTTTAGTTACAATTAATGATTAATTGGATTATGTATAATATAAAACCAGGAATGTAGTGGAGGGTATACGAGGTTATACGTTCTGGATTTTTTAAAGGAATACCGAAGAAATAAAAAACAAATTAAAATGAATATAATCAAAATTTGTAGAACCAAAGTAGAATGTTCAGGTCCACAAATATTTTAGAACTACAAATAAAGAGTGTGATTTCATCTTCGTATTAGCCATGAAGAAGCAAAATAATACGAATTTTTGGCTACCAACACATATAAAACCAAAATAATATGGAGAAAAGCTTTAAAAATAAATCATAATAACATTATTAAAATGGATAGGAAAAATAAAAATAAACAAAACATACTAGATAAAATAATATAGTTAGCCCTAAAATGATGTAGCAAAAAATAGACTGTTATTATTATAAATTAATTAAGTGCATTAATATATATTATATATATGACGAATTTTAACTATGAGTTGTGTGTTCAGCAGATCGAATTTCACATAAAATCGCAAATTTTGTTTTTATTAAAAAGAGTAAAATGAATAAAATAAAATATTATAAAAAAAATAAAATTAAATATTAATTAAATATTAATATTTAATTAATATTTAATTTTAAATATTATTATTATTATTATTCTTTCATTTTATTAAATATTAATAAAATAAAAGAATAAAATAAAATATTACTATATAATACCAATCAATTTTATTATATGTTTCCTTTAATTGGCTTGTGCTGTTTATTCTGTTTGTCTGCCCTAATTTTGTTTGAATGTATTTTAAAAAATAGAAAACATTCCTGGATAAGCTGTTTACAACAAAAAATGAAGAAAAAGAAATTGAACAAGTTACCTTTGGAAAACACCTAATCAAAAGTCTTTGAAAAAAAAAATTAGTAGCAATTTTCTTTACGAAGCAATATTTCTTGAAATCATTTCATTCGTGTTAAATCAAGCTTCCTTTTAGTCAAGGACTTTATAAAATATTTAGACATATTTTTATCCATTTTTTAGACTGACTTCAAGAAGATTAAACTATAAATACGAAGGTTTATTTTTTTTTAATTATTATTTTCAATCTTTGATGCTAAAAATGTATTGTTTTAAAATATACTTTATTTTGAATAGAATAAAGCAGAGATACTTTCAGTCTTACATAAATATATAGATTCCTTTTGACAATATATTCTTTACATTAAAATTAAAATATTCTTACATTCTCATTCATTGATATATCTTAACATTAATCGGATATTTTACTATAGAAACCAATTAATTTGAAACTTTGAGAAAAGATCACTATAAGGCATGACTTTTGTTTTTTTAACTAATTACTATTAAATTTTCTGCATTTTTTCTCCTAGAAAAAAATCTTGTAATTAAAAAAAAAAAAAAACAATAATGCTTGTAAATAATAATAATAATAATAATAATAATAATAATAATAATAATAATAATAATAATAATAATAAGAAGAAGAAGAAGAAGAAGAAGAAGAAGAAGAATGATAATAATAATAATAAAACCTCGATCAAAAGTCTAAACTACGACAATAAATAAACCTATTTTAAAAGATCCCAGTCCTCTTTTACAAAAAATATGTACAGTAAAATGTATTAAATTGAATGTCAAAGGAGGTTAATTCATTATATATTTCCATCTTAAGAAATATAATTGCATGATGTTCTTTTATTCGGAATTGTAAAATTTCCGCTTAACAATAAATTCCATCATAGACAGATTCCGCTTTTCATTAGTTTTTATTTAACTTTTTAAAAAATTTTCCCAGTTATTGGGATGTTTTAAAAAGTTATTGGGAGTTTAAAAAATTTTTTTTGACTATATATATATATATATGTAAGAAAATACAAAAAATCAGACCTATTTATTACTTTTTTTAATAAATCGCCCCTCAATGTGGATACGGGCCCCATGACTAATAATCACGGGTTTTACAGGGCAACAAGAAACCTAAGTTTATCGTATTAATTTAAGTAAAACACATGGCCTTTTTAACTGGTAACCCCCCTCGGGAGATGAGAAATTTCTATACATCTACGCACTTGGTCTCCAGAACTCATAATGTAAAGACTTGCGAAAAGATTTTGTTATGTTTTAAATAAATCGTAATTAAAACTCATCCCCTTGAAGTCTGTCGTTTCATGAAAATGCGACAGTTCTTCATAGTCGGCAGTATGATACCTAGTGCGGGAAAATAATCTACGAAATATGAACATCATTAAAAATACCGGACCCACAAAGGAAAGCAAAGACAGTGGTCATTCTGACTCGAAACATCGAAAGAGGCCCTGAAAAGGAGCTAATGTCTCGTCTTGAGTTATCATCCAGCAAAGGTATTCCATATTGGAATACTTAAATGCTATTTTCCACTCGGTCGGGCTTTGCCGCATCCTAAGATCTTTGTCCTGGACACTGGATTTCTTCTTGAGCGGAACTATCGCCGTTGCCCCATTGGAATACTTAGATGTTATTTTCTACCATTCGGTCGGGCTTTGCCGCATCCTGGACACTGGATTTCTTCTTGAGCGGAACTTCAACTATCGCCCTCCTCCCGTCTGTCGCGCCATGAATCAGGCCAGTGCTCCGCAAGTTTGTTTGTGATTTATTTTTGTTTGTGTTCATCTGGTTTCATCGAAGTGTGGTGCCGTATGTGTTTATTCTTCGATGGTGATAATGAGTAACCGAATTCAACAGTGGTGTTTTCTTCGTAGTGTGTTATCAATAATCTTCAAAAAGTGCTCCTGTAATTGCTTCATTTTTTATCGAAAAGAAAAGAAAGAAAACGCATAGTTTTTCATGTGCGCACTCTAAAATTGCTTTTTTTTTAAATTTTGGTTGAGCGTATGTGTATACCCTGGGGTTGTTATTATTTATATATGATATTATTATTCTTATTGTTTTTATTATGTTTATTAATATAAGTAATTAAAGGTAAGTGCTATTTGTAGTGATATTGTGTTTAGTTTTATTATTTCTACAAACCATGGTTTTAAGTGTAATTATATTTTAAATTGAAAGAAAAAATGGATATCCATATTTACGTCTAATTATTTTATATAATTAATTCTTTTTATTTATTTCATTTCACAATTCTATGCAGATGCTTGTATTATGTTGATATTATTATTATTTTTTTTTTGAAGGTCATTTAGAATTTGTTTATATTTAGATTTTTAAGAAGTTGTCATAAAATTAATTAAAAATGGAAGCTATTAAAAAACAAAAAACTGTTCTTAAGGGAAAAATCACTCGCATAAAAAATATTATAAATCCCAAAATTGATAATGAAACTGTAACTCTTGAAGAGTTAGATTTATATGGTAAACAGGTTCAAGATATTGAAACCGAATTAAATAAACTCCATGAAAATGCTATTCTTCAGAGCGATGCATCGGAAACTGATCCTATAATTGATGAATATAATGAGATTGCACTTAAATTAGACAATTTAAACATAGCAATAAATACATCACGTAATAAGTTAACTAATAGTTTAAACATTCACGAGGGTGGTTCAGAAAGTCTAAATAAAACTACAGGTAATGTTTGTGTAAAAACTGTTAATCTTCCAAAATTTGAATTAAAACCTTTTCACGGAGAAGCTGATCAATGGCTTTCTTTTAAAGAGATTTTTCTTACAACTATAGATCAAAATTTGGAGTTGGGGGGCGTCTCAAAATTGCAATATCTACTGGCTAGTGTAAAGGGTCCTGCTCATAAATTAATTTCTGGATTTCCTCTCTCGGAAGCCAATTATAAAAATGCATGGGACACTCTCTGCGCTCGCTATGATAAAACTAGGGATTTAGCCATCGCACAAATAAGTAAGTTATACAATTTAAAAAACATGAAAAATTGCCCCTCTTCCTCTAAAGCTATTTTTGGCATAATAGATACTTGTAATGAGTCACTTCGAATTCTAGAGTCTTTGAATTTGACTCAAAATGCTTTGGTGGATAACATGGTAATTTATACTATAATTTAAAAACTAAGTGATAATCTAAAAGAACGATGGGAGCTCTCTCTTACTCATAATGATATGCCTAGTCTCACGGAATTTTTAAAATTTTTAGAGACTCATGCCAAAAGTATGCTAGCGTTGGAGAATCCAACTAAAATAGATTTAAGAAATGTAAATTATTCCCGAAATTCTTCCGATAGATATAAATTCCCCAAAAGTCAAGAAAATACTAAATGCGGTGTTTGCCTTGAGTCGCATGCCACCCATGCCTGCAGAAAATTAACGAATATGTCCATAGATAACCGTTGGAGAACTGTCCAACTAAACAAACTATGTATCAATTGTCTGCGAGGTGGCCACTTTTCAAATAAATGTCCCTCCAAGATGAACTGTAAAAATTGCCATCGAAGACATCATACTTTACTCCATAAATATGATGTTCAGGGCAATGCAGGGAGAACAATGAATCCCGATTTGGCAACCCATAGTAATCAGTTTCAATCACAAAATGTCCATGAGTATTCCCCTGATCAAGGAATACCCCATAATGCTTTATGACGGTTTATAGTCCCGGGTTACCTCAGATACGGGAATTACGATAATCATACGTATTCAGAAACTTGTCATGAGGTTCAAATACCATTTTTATTGGATAGCGGAAGTACCCTTTCCCTTATTCCAGAAAACTTAGTTGCAGCTTTGGATATGACGTCTATTCAAAGCTGTCATCCTCTTAATGTTAATCAAACCCAAGGACAAGTTCAGATTTCTGAAAAACTTCACGTACCCCTCAAAATAGGAAATATCAGGCAAAATAGCACCTTATACCTAGTTAGGTCATTCTTGCCATATGCGATACTGGGAACTCCAGAATTACAAAAATTCCATGTATCGATGGACTTTTACTCGAATATTCTGACTCAGGATGGAGTCATTCTTAAGTATGATCAAAACATTTCCAATAAAATTTTTCAGGGAAACTCATTCAATCATACATTAACTTTAACGGATGATATGAATTGCAAGAAGCCGCTTCGTTCTCCTTCCAAATCAAATCAAGAAATTTTGTCGCAACAAGGACAATGTTATCTTGATACTCAAATTCTCTCGGATTATGATGACAAAAGTTTTAGTCATTGTACTACTGAAGAGAACTCACAGTTGGAAGGGCTTCTAAGCGACTTCAAGGATATTTTTGCGCGCAATAGATATGACGTAGGTAGAGTCAGATGGGAACCTCAGCGGGTAACTCTCACCTCGGAACTTCCAATCTCGCTTCGACCTTACCGTGCATCTCCTAGGGACAGTGAAGAAATTCAAAAACAAATACAAGAATTACTGGAAGCTAAACTTATTAAAGAGTCCTGCAGTCCTTATTCATCTCCCGTCACTCTGGCATATAAAAAAGGAGAAGGTAAAACGCGTCTCTGTATTGATTACAGAAAAATCAATGCCATTTGTAAGACTGACTCGGAACCATTGCCCCGTATAGATTGGCTTTTGGACAGACTTGTCAATGCCAAATATTTTTCCACGCTAGATTTAGCCTCTGGCTACTGGCATATCCCACTTCATCCTTCAGACACAGAGAAGTTGGCCTTTGCAACCAATCAAGGTCTTTATGAGTGGTTGGTTCTTCCTTTTGGCTATAAAAATGCCCCAGCTCAATTTGCAAGAGCTCTTCGAAGAATCCTAGATAAACATAAAGTTAATTTTGCTACCAATTATTTTGATGATTTTATAATTTATTCCGATTCCTATGCCGAGCATATGGATCACCTTAAAACTATATTTAACATTTGCCGTCAAGAAAATCTAAAATTAAAATTTTCCAAATGTAACTTTGCTAAATCTCAAATTGACTTCCTCGGTTATGAAATTAGTAACGGCCAAATAAAACCAGACAATGCTAACACCGAAACTATTAAAAAATTAATCCCTCCAAAAAACGTTAAAGAATTGCAAAGGTTCCTTGGTTCTGTAAACGTATACCACAAATTCATAGACAAGTACGCTAAAATTAGAGCCCCTCTAAATAAATTGTTAAAGAAAGATGCTCCTTGGGAATGGTCAGATGCCTGTCAACAATCATTTGAATTGATTAAAAACGCATTAATTTCTAGGCCTATTTTAAAATTTTTCAATCCTAACCTCCCATGCCATGTCTATACTGATGCCTCAAAGGAAGCCGTAGGTGCTGTCTTAAAACAAATGGATGAAAAAGGGAACTTGCATCCCATTGCGTTCCACTCGAGACAATTAAGGCCCTACGAGCAAAATTACGCTATCACAGAACTGGAATGTCTAGCAATAATCGATGCCCTTGACAAATTCCATTATTACCTTCACGGAAAACCTTTTACAATACATACTGACCATGCCTCCTTAGTATGGCTTAAGAAGGTGAAGCATTTAACAGGTAGGTTATTCAGATGGTCATTAAAATTAAGTATGTATGATTATACTGTAAAATATAACAAAGGATCCACCAATTTTGAAGCAGACATGCTTTCAAGAAATCCCACTTTTTCTGTAAATCCCCATAGTCATTTATTAACGTCAGATGAAATTAAAGAACACCAACAATTAGATAATATAACAGGGTCTAAATTTCAAAAAGTTAATGACATTGTAATAATTCGCAAAAAGGGTTTTCAAAAAATTGTAGTACCATTCTCCTTGAGAGAGAAATTACTAATAAATACCCATACAGAATTTGGCCATCCCGGAATCCAAAAAATGTTAAATTTAATTTCCCCACAATACTATTGGAGCAGCATGACCCACGATATTACACAATTTGTCAAGCATTGTGAGGTCTGCCAACTGAACAAAAAATCACACCAACCAAAATTTGGTCTTCTGGAGGCATTACCACCTGCAGAATTACCTTTCGATATAATTTCATTAGATTCAGTAGGAGGTTTTAACTATTATAATTCATCTAAAAGGTATATGCACATAGCTATTGATCACGCTACTCGTTATGTTTGGGGTTTTGCATCTAAAAATGTTACAACTGAAGTCTACATTAATATTCTTAAACAGATTTTTAATATTCAACTTCCCAAGAAAATTTTAACGGATAGAAATTCTGCGTTTACAGCGTCTAAACTTCGTAAATGGGTACATAAACAGGATGTAAAAAAATTACTTACTTCTTCTCATAGACCACAGTGTAATGGGAAAAATGAGCGTGTGAATCAGTCAATTTGCACCCGACTAAGACTTAAAGTAAATTCTACCCCTTCAAACGTTCCATGGCCCAAAATTCTGCAGGAAGTAATTAATGAGTACAATAACACACCTCATTCAGTAACCAAGTACCCTCCTGCATACTTAATGTTCGGCCAATTACCTTATCCATCAGTATTAGGCAATGAAAATTATTATCCCCCTGTAGAGGAAGCCAGAAAAGAGGCTTTCCAAAGAACAAGTGAACATCACTTGAAAAATAAAGTCAGGTATGATTTAAAGTTTGTGGAAGCGCCTTTTAAACCTGGTGACCTTGTCATAGTGGAAGAATTTCACTATCCGAATACTCGGAAGTTAAGTCCGCCTTTTTCTGGTCCATATCAAATTATGGAAAAATTATCCAATGTAAGTTTCAAAATAAATAAGCCTAACTGGCTTACAAAAAAGGATTATGAAGTAATACACGCTTCCAAACTAAGATACTTTTTCCTAGTAATCAATTTAAACTACTTACACCAACAAACTGAAATAGTTGGTATCATATGAACTGATATTATATTATATCAGATCTCGGTTTGCATTATTATGAATATTTGGAATTTTAATTACCTTTTTGATTTATTATGAATATTTGAAATTTAAATTATTTTTGCATTATTGTGAACATTGTGTTATGTGTAAAAGTACTATTTCTTGAACTATGTCAGGACAGTTCCATACAAATTTGAAAATGTAAATAACATTGGACTTTTCAGAATCCATCTGCAACATATTTCTTATTTAGATTATCTTATTCTATGTATAATATTTACTGAGTGTTTTGCATTTATTAATTCAATTGTTTTTATCATGTTCAATGATGTATAGTGGTACATTTTATATCAGTGTTGTTTTTAGATATGATATTTGTACATTTTTTATTATTGTTATTCTATTATTTGTTAAGTATACGAAAGAAATAACTCATCTCCCATTAGCTCACTTAATGTAAAAATTGTTTACCCTTTTCAGGTGAGTATCATGGATGGAAGCCGGCCCATCCTCGGAGACTTGTCTGGAAGGGGGGGAAATTGTAAGAAAATACAAAAAATCAGACCTATTTATTACTTTTTTTAATAAATCGCCCCTCAATGTGGATACGGGCCCCATGACTAATAATCACGGGTTTTACAGGGCAACAAGAAACCTAAGTTTATCGTATTAATTTAAGTAAAACACATGGCCTTTTTAACTGGTAACCCCCCTCGGGAGATGAGAAATTTCTATACATCTACGCACTTGGTCTCCAGAACTCATAATGTAAAGACTTGCGAAAAGATTTTGTTATGTTTTAAAAAAATCGTAATTAAAACTCATCCCCTTGAAGTCTGTCGTTTCATGAAAATGCGACATATATATATGTATATATATATATATATATATATATGTATATATATATATATATATATATATATATAGATAGATAGATAGATAGATAGATAGATAGATAGATAGATAGATAGATATATACATGAACTGCATTTTTGTTCCCTCAGCAATTTTTCATCTGAAATAATTTACGCGCATAAAAATACCGAAAAATAAATTTACACTGTTAAAAATCTGCAACTTTTAGTGCAGACTCACTCCATTATTTTGATAGAATATCTCTATTCTGACCAATGAGGACTTCGTTATGTAGTCAAGTAGACATTTTCTTTAGAAGCAACAGAGTGATTTTGCAGCAAAAGCTACATAGTTTTAACAATTTATACACTATGTGGGCAAAGGTGACAGGCCATTTGCGATTTTAGACGTTTTGTTAAATATCTAGAAAAATACATGGATTACTCTGAAACTCCAAGTGTGTAAACGAAATAGTACAGGTATTATATTTGCGTGAAGATATATTCCCATAATCTAAATTTTAAATTAACTTTTTTAAAAATTTCAAATGGCCGCCATTTTGAAACAAGATGGCGGATATAGCTGGCCAACGAACTCGTCGAGACATTGGTATGTACTATGCATACAATTAATTTCGATTAATCTCCAAACTGTTTAATACATACGAGAGTTATCGCATGACAAATATCAGATATATGTATATAACCATCATAAAATACTATAATTCAACATCTACAATGATAACCCAATATAACAAACTTAAAGATGACAAGACAAACAAATGGAATTAGCAATATTGGAACAATTACAAATAAAATTGGAGATTATGGTACGCGGCTCATTATCACGGGCAATGCCACGCAAACATATATATACACACACACACACACACATATATATATATATATATATATAGGTATGTATGTATGTATCTCTAAATTTGGAAGAAGTGTGGTTTCTTACGGACGGCTGCAATGGGTAGTTTTTTATTTTTTGTAATGAAAGCTACCTAAACTCACACAAATTATTTCAACGGACCTTTAAGTATACGTACTACTTCAAAGATCACAGAACCTTTCACAATAAAAAAATCTCATTCGTCACTGTTCCTTTAGTGTTTGCATAGATAAAAAGATGTTAATATTGAATATGATGTTTTTCACGTATATTCAGCAACCTGTAAAGCCCGAGTTTATATCCTGTTCCTATTAATATCATAAGGAATTGCAGTTATCCATTTAAAGGAAACAAAGCATAAAAGTTTTTGAGACATTATTACAACGCTCTTTGAAAAAATTGTTTCCCTGAAATCTTTGCGAGAGATACCATGTAACTAAAAGTGTGAATACGTTTCCCCTTTAAAAGGATATTCTTTTATTCTACTATCCTGTGCTCGAAAACATTAGTTGTTTTGTTTTTTTATGTGCAGAAATTAGTGCTATCAATCCGTTTTTTGACCATCAATTTTTTTCAGAGAAAAATCTTTGTAAATTTCGTAGAAGCTTATATTGAAGGGTGTTTTTCTTGTTATTGTTGAGGAAAACTATTATGCATTTTTATCCTTAAAAATATTGGTTTCCAAAAAACAGACCAGTGGGATATTTAATTCCATCTTCAAAAATAAAATCCTATTCTAAGAAAATCCCGTTCATATTTCTCTTTTTTTTTTTTTAGTATTTTATATTTATTTCAATTTTTACATTTGATCTTAAATGAATGTCAAAACTATTTTATTTTAGTTTTTCTTAAGTCTTGTTTTCAAAAAGCCTTTTTCCGAAAAATTATCCGTTTTCTTTTTTACTGTTAAAACACGCACTTTATTTATTTTGATAGCTATGAAAACTTTTATTTCAGCTTTCCTGTAGCTGTATTATAGAAACTCTCATTTATTTCTTAGAACTTGGGCTTTATTTTATTTTACTGGTTTTAAAGGAATGTCAAAACTATTTTATTTTAGTTTTTCTTTCATTTTGTCTTTAAAAATAATTTTTGCAGAGATTTCCATTTGGCCTTTATTTTTTAAACATCCACTTTATTTAACTTTTGAATTCAATAAGTCTGAAAATTATTTCGTCTTACCCCATCTTTAATTTTGTCCTCAAAAACATAGGTGGATCAAATGGACTTGGGATAGTTTAAATTCAATAATAGAAAAAAGTATAATAAATCCACTACATATAAAATCTAAATGGTAATTTCATTCCAACCGCTTATAATTTGAGTTGTGTTGAATGGATTTTGATGGAACTTGCTCTGATGAATAATATTTCAGAAAAACTTTTATTAAAACTATAAAAAATTGTTCTACGTTACTTAGTCGTAGAACTCTGGGAAAAAGTTCTACAGTCACGAAAATCCAATTGCAAAAAATTAATAATAATAATAAATCTATAGTGGGGAATTTGATAATACTCGCATTGTTGGTTAGAAAAAATTTCAGGTGTGGTTATAGTATATAACATAGCTTTAAATGTTGCTTACTATAGATGAATTATGAACGAAATTCTATCATCACAAGCAAACCCAATTATAATAGCCTTGTGAAGAGATTTCGATTGAATTTTTACCGTTAGATAATTTTTCAGGGAAGACTTACATATAATAGTGAAAGTATTATAGCCCTATCATTCGTTACCAAATCCTACAATAAATGATCTACTACGAATTAGTATTTAATAGAAGTCTTTGTCAGAAATTTTTCTGACAGCTTAAAAAATATAATAGCGCAACGGCTATCCCATTGCTTTCAATAATGTGATGTGATATTGCAGTTAAATGTCCAGATGGTTTTAAATCACGGTTGATTCTTTTTTTATTCAAGGTTTTATTGAAGAAATTGACTAGCGTATAGCGGGCGAAGACTGCCAGTAGATAAATAAAGTAATTGCCGTACAAGATTATGATTTAAATAGAAATGTTTTTAATGATCGAAAGTTACATTTAACTTAATAAAAAAATTAGATCCAAAAATTTAAAATAGTTGAAATATACAGATTTTTTTTTTTTTTTTTTTTTTTTTTGCAAAAACTCAAGATAAGAATGATTTCAAAAAGTTTTCGCTATCATACAGTTGAATCTCGTTAACATGAACCTCAAGAGGCATCAAAATTTTGTTCATGTTAACAGTTATTCATGTTAGCAGTATCAAATCTCTGTATTCGTCTTTATAGGAGACTGCGAAACAATTCATGTTAAAAGTAATTATACGCTAAGCGTGTTCATGTTAACGAGGTTTGACTGTATTTATTCATATGATATTACTATATTGGAACAAAACATCAAAAACTGAAGATAAGGAGTCACAAAACATTTTCTCTACCATATTTATTTGTACTACTATATCTGAATAAAACATGACAACTATATCTGATTAAAAACTCAAGAAAGGCTTTACAAAACATTTCCTCTATTTATTTATATTACTATATTTGAGCAAAACATCAAAAACTTATGATAAAACGCTAAGCATTTTCTCTACCATATTTATTTATATTACTAAATTTCAACAAAACGCCAAAAATGAATTGATAATGAATTTTAAAACATTTTCTCTGCTATACTTATACATCAAAAACTAAACATAAGGAATTACAAAATATTTTCTCAACTATATTTATTTATAATGGGAGGCAGAGGGGGGGTGACACACAACACACAACACATCCATAATATGAATAAGCAGTTGCAGACCTTTCAAATGATGTGTCACACGACTGGTGTTGTAAAGAAATTAAAAATGTGCCCCTCCAGGGGGCAGAGTGGGGGGGACACACAAGATATCCAAAATATGAATAAGCAGTTGCAGATCTTTTAAATGATGTGTCACACGACTGGTGTTGTAAAGAAATTAAAAATGTACCCCCCTGGGGGGGCAAAGTGGGGGGGGGGTGACACACAAGACATCCATAATATGAATAAGCAGTTGCAGACCTTTCAAATGATGTGTCACACGACTGCTGTTGTAAAGAAATTAAAAATGTGGGTGTTGTAAAGAAATTAAAATGTGCCCCCCCTGGGAGGCAGAGGGGGGAGGAGTGACACACAAGACATCCATAATATGAATAAGCAGTTGCAGATCTTTCAATTGATGTGTCACACGGCTGGTGTTGTAAAGAAATTAAAAATGTGCCCCCCTGGGGGGGCAGAGTGGGGGTTGACACACAAAACATCCATAATATTTATAAGCAGTTGCAGACCTCTCAAATGATGTGTCACACGATTGGTGTTGTAAAGAAATTAAAAATGTGCCCCCTGGGAGGGCAAAGTGGGGGTGACATACAAGACATCCATAAAATGAATAAGCTGTTTCAGACCTTTCGAATGATGTGTCACACGAATGGTGTTGTAAAGAAATTAAAAATGTGCCCCCCTGGGGGGAGGGCAGGGTGGGGTGACACACAAGACATCCATACTATGAATAAGCAGTTACAGACCTTTCAAATGATGTGTCACACAACTGGTATTGTACAGAAATTAAAAATGTGCCCCGCTTTGGGGGCAGAGGGTCGGGGGTGACGCACAATACATCCATAATATGAATAAGCAGGTGCAGACCTTTCAAATGATGTGTCACACGACTGGTGTTGTAAAGAAATAAAAAATTTGCCTCCCTTTGGGGGCAGAGGGGCGGAGTTGACGCACAAGACATCCATAATATGAATAAGCTGTTGCAGACCTTTCAAATGATGTGTCACACGACTGGTGTTGTAAAGAAATTAAAAATGTGGGTGTTGTAAAGAAATTAAAATGTGCCCTCCTGGGAGGCAGAGGGGGGGTGACACACAAGACATCCATAATATGAATAAGCAGTTGCAGATCTTTCAAATGATGTGTCACACGGCTCGTGTTGTAAAGAAATTAAAAATGTGCCCCCACTGGGGGGGCAGAGTGGGGATGACACACAAGACATCCATAATATTTATAAGCAGTTGCAGACCTCTCAAATGATGTGCTTTACGATTGGTGCTATAAAGAAATTAAAAATGTGCCCCCTCTGGGGGGCAGAGTGGGGGGGTGACACACAAGACATCCATAATATGAATAAGCAGTTGCAGACATTTCAAATGATTTGTCACACGACTGGTGTTGTAAAGAAATTAAAAATGTGCTCCCCCGGGTTGGGCAGAGT
Source organism: Maratus speculifer (assembly GCA_964019185.1). Taxonomy (NCBI): domain Eukaryota; kingdom Metazoa; phylum Arthropoda; class Arachnida; order Araneae; family Salticidae; genus Maratus; species Maratus speculifer. The sequence continues at coordinate 248,460,255 of OZ025290.1, read as the reverse complement.
GAGGGTGACACACAAGGCATCCATAATATGAATATGCAGTTGCAGATCTTTCAAATGATGTGTCACACGGCTGGTGTTGTAAAGAAATTAAAAATGTGCCCCCCTGGTGGGGGCAGATTGGGGTGTGACACACAAGACATCCATAATATGAATAAGCAGTTGCAGACCTTTCAAATGATGTGTCACACGACTGGTGTTGTAAAGAAATTAAAAATGTGCACCCCCGGGGGGGCAGAGTGAGGGTGACACACAAGACATCCATAATATGAATATGCAGTTGCAGATCTTTCAAATGATGTGTCACACGGCTGGTGTTGTAAAGAAATTAAAAATGTGCCCCCCTAACGGGGGCAGATTGGGGGGTGACACACAAGACATCCATAATATGAATAAGCAATTGCAGACCTTTCAAATGATGTGTCACACGGCTGGTGTTGTAAAGAAATTTAAAATGTGCCCCCTGGGTGGGCAGACTAAGGGGGTGACACATAAGACATCCATAATATGAATAAGCAGTTGCAGACCTTTCAAATGATGTGTCACACGACTTGTGTTGTAAAGAAATTAAAAATGTGCCCCCCTAAGGGGGGCAGATTGGGGTGTGACACATAAGACATCCATAATATGAATAAGCAGTTGCAGACCTTTCAAATGATGTGTCACACGACTGGCGTTGTAAAGAAATTAAAAATGTGCCCCCCTAAGGGGGGGCAGATTGGGGTGTGACACATAAGACATCCATAATATGAATAAGCAGTTGCAGACCTTTCAAATGATGTGTCACACGACTGGCGTTGTAAAGAAATTAAAAATGTGCCCCACCTGGGGGAGGGCAGAGTGGGGTTGACACGCAAGGCATCCATAATATGAATAAGCAGTTGCAGATCTTTTGAATGATGTGTCACACGACTGGTGTTGTAAAGAAACTAAAAATGTGCCTCCCTGAGGGGGCAGAGTGGGGGTGACACACAAGACATCCATAATATGAATAAGCAGTTGCAGATCTTTTAAATGATGTGTCACACGACTGGTGTTGTAAAGAAATTAAAAATGTGCCCCTCCGGGGGTCAGAGCGGAGGGGGACACCGAAGACATGCATAATAGAAAAAGGCAGTTTCAGACTTTTCTAAAGATATGCAACACGAGTGCTGTGGATAAAAATTAAAAAAGTTCCCCTTTTGGGGGGGGGGGGCAAAGTGGGGTGAGGCGCCCCAAACATGCATAATTGGAATGAGTAGTTACATTTGTTTTAAACTATAGGGGGGCTTCGCCCCCCTGCTCGCTACGCTCGCCAACCCCCCATGTGGTCGCTTCGCGATTCCGTTCGGTATTGCTTTGCAATCCCGGTTGGAACCGCTTCGGATGCATAGACGGAGCCCTTCGAGTCATGGAAGGAGTTCGCCATCCATGTACGAACCCAACGAGTACCACCCGGATTCGTTATTTCCGGAAATCTTACACATCAGCATCATTCCAGGAGTCATTACTTTTAAGGCTAGTGTTTTTTTACTATAGAAGGACTATATTTGAACATGTGGGACTAAAATGAGCACTGTCTGTACGTAAATCGAGTAACAAAGAGTAGCGTAAAATAAGTTGAAATATTGCAGTACTTGAGGATTCCAAGGGAGGCCATTTTTGTCCACATTAAAGTATGTGCCTGCCCTCAAATTGCTATTTTTGCAAAAAACTTCGATTATTATTATTATTATTGTTGTTGTTGTTTTAAATTAGTGATTAAACAATTAGGATTCCAAAAATGCCTTTCTTTTGGTTCAGAGATAATTAGAAGTAGAGTTATAGCTTATAAATTTAAAATTGTAAAAAGAAAATTCCGTAGTTACCATTTTGAAATTAATTTCCAAAAAAAAAAAAAAAAAAAATGTATATACGAAGACATAAGTTTTAAAACTTGCCTTATCCAAAATTTAAAAAATGGAGTTTTTGTTATCAACTTATTCTATTACTAAACTTGCATTAAAAAAAAAAAAAAAAAAAAAAAAAAAAATACAATCTGTAAAAAACTAGTTTTATCGTGTATTTCTGGTATTATAAAATCTTGATTTACAAGGAAAAACAAGTCGGAATTGCACACAAAACGTCGCAAATGAGATGCGTCAGTACTATTACGAAGTTTTAAAACTAATTAGATCCTGGTTCAATAGTATACAATACTTTGGATGCCGCATAAGTATCCGAAATATTTTGTGTGTCCCTGTAAATACTATCTGTATTCCATTATATAGAAAGTAACCTTTAGTAAACCTCAACAACGCATGCCAATGTAATAAAATGTGAAACAGTTTAATATTATTAAAATGCGCGCCCCAAACAATGTACCATTATGTAATGGAATACTTTTATGCATCCCTGTAAATGAAAAACCAATATTCTTTGCACCACAGATTATACAGAATGTATATTATTAATATATATTTCATAGATGCATACCAATTTTATTGTATTCGAAATAGTGTAACATAATTAAAATGCACTTGAAGCTGTTTTCGCAATTGGTCGTAATGCAAGAAAATACTTTTGATTGAGTCTGTAATTAAATAATAGATCAGATTTTCCTAAAATTTGAAACAATGCGACAAAACTATGCAAAAGTTATGTATTTCAAATTTCAAACGATTGGGTAATTTTTGGGTTGTTTTATGCAGACATACAGAAGGATGGATGAGCGGACTGAACGACGACTATAGGTGCAACGTCTTTATATAGTTACGAATGCACCTAAAAATGGAGGCAGACAAAGGTTTTTTGTAATTTTTTAAAAATTGATTTTTTGGAATAAGGCGAATTTTGAAACTCACATGCTTATAGGAATTTTCACCGTTTTTATTTTTTAAAAGCAGAAATCTATTACAAGATACTTGAAATATGCTAAATTAAAATAACAGCCCATTCCATCAAGTACTTTTTCAGGTGTGTTTAAAAATCTTTCCATCTTGCACTCTGTTTTGAATCGATTAAAAAAGAATTTAACTGTAGTCATATCAGTTTAAATTTGCATATTTCTTAAAACTGCTTGATCGAATGACTTCTCATTTGGAATTGTAAAATACAATTTCAATTCAAATATGATATCAAAAATTAATTTATTATTGAAAATTTTAATGTTTTGTACAGTTTCTATATGTTTTCTGTAGAAAATGATGTACTTCAATGCATTGTTCATTTTCATGGACATAAACTTATTCGATCGCTTTACTCTAATTAGACGATAATGATTCTAAGCGCAATTTGTGAGATTGATACACATTATTGAAGTTGATTGATAATATCTTCATCACAACAATAGGGAGTTAACATTTAATGCTCTTGAAAATTCAAATGCGTTTTCCCTATGAACAAGAACTGTGAGATGTAAGTTTCCAGTTACGTATATGTGTTTTTCAGCATAACTAAATTTTAATGTTACTTGTGTTACATGATGCGTAAAACATTTATAGATCATAACGTTTATCTGTTATCTCGCTTCACACAGCAGGTACTGATTTTTTTACATTTTTTTTCTAAGTAATGAAGAAGCTTCTTTTTCAATTATCAATGGAATTTATTTTTTTTACTTGATTAGTTAGCTGTTTTCTTTTGAATCTCATGCAAATTAAATTACAAGTAACATTTAGTATATTTATTAATATCCAGATAAGCAAAATAATTTGTTAATTTTAATGAAATAGACAACAATATCCCAAATTTTTTTATTGGAATTGTTGTTTATTAATTAAAGTAAAAATTGAAGCCATATATTAATACATATGAAACAAAATCATTGTCTAAATATAAAAATGTTTTATTTTGACCTTTATTATCATCAAGAATACGATTCGGGAATACTATAAACACAAGAGTTAATTTTCCTTTCGTTGTTTAATCGAAAGTAAACAGCGCAGTCCTGTTCATTCTTTTACTTATAATTCAGTAAATAAAGCTTATTGATCTTATCAAATCTTTCATTCCAGACAAATCTCAAACGAGCTAACAAACCCTTTCCCGTGCAGGATAAGAGCGAAAACGTGTCGATATGAAAGAATCAAATATGAAAATTTTATTCGAAAAATGCGCGAATAAATTAATTATCGATTACTAAAAATCACTTCTTAAGAGTGTATGTTTATACTGATGTTCCATTACTTATTTTTTTTTTTTTACTATATTTTTCTAATTGCAGAATTGAAGCAAATTAACCCATTTGTCACAATAATTTTTTCTCGAGATACTTAACATTTTAAACATATAATTAAATCCTTTATCATCTATTATTATTGCCTGGTGACATATTTGGCAAATGTTTTTAAATTAGTTCTTGTTTTTTTTTTTTTTTTTTTTTTGTCTAGCAGAAAAAAGGGGTCTGTAGGAAACAGCTTATTCAAATGATTTCAAAGTTCATGCAGCATCACCATTTATATCAGGGTTGGCAAAACCCCGGGTTTTTGAGGGTTTTTGTGGGTTTTTGTGGGCTTTAGTTATTCTTTTGTATATTTGTATATTTAATAATATATGTGTGTACTCATTTTAAAATATATTTATTAAATTGTATTTTTAATATTTATGATCTATTTATTACTAATTAATATTATTTATAATATCAATTAATAAATTTATTCTATTCTGATATTAGAATTAATATTAAAGAGTTATTGATTGTAATATTGATATTAGTATTAACACTAATATAAAAGAAAAAAACTTAAAACTAATAACAGAATAAGTTTATTAACTGATATAAAGTAATTTTCATAATGTTATTAATTCATGTTAATTATTATTAATACTATTATTGACTATTATTAATACTACTAATAATAGTACTATTATAATTAACTTAATACTATTTTAAATGATAAAAGTGAGTTGTTATCACTTTTAAATATATTTTAGTTATCACAATGAATAATTAATTTTATTTTTGTAGTAACTATAGTAATTAAAATTGTTAGAATAATCAGTAACTATGATAATTAAACTAGCTGGCTTTGTCTGCTAGCGGGGATGGTCCTTTTGTACGTAAATCTCGAAGCGAACAAACTTCGACCTGGATCCCCGCTGCCTATGCCACCACATAACAGGTCGAAAGCATGCACTACTGGTCCCCTTCTTTTAAACAGCTCTTTAATTTAGAAGCAAATGTCAAATCATACAGCTCATATTCAAAATATTAGAATAATTGAGAAAAAGTAATAAGGAAAAATTATTTGTCATTTATTTATTTTTTTTACTAAGTAAATGCAATTAAATTTCTTATAAATTAAATCTGGAATGTTTAGATAAGATTTTAACATTTATAAAATATAAAATACAGCACAATAAATTAGGTATACAGCTTTCTTAAACACACCAGAATATTAGAATAAAATTTAGATTGGTTCAAAATATTAGAATATTTTATTTTACGCAACAATATTACCTTATGAATATGAAATAAATGGTAGTTAATATTTTTTAGCATCCCCTTTAGCTTTCATAACAGCGTACAATCGATCTTGCATACTATATACAAGGTGTTTACAAACATTTCTATCAATATTAGCCCAAATAGACTTTATACGTGCCATTAACTCAGTTTTACTTGAAGGAGGATTTTCTTGAAGTTTTTTCTTCATTATACACCATAAGTTTTCGATGAGATTAAGATCTGGTGAATTTGGTGGCCAGGGAAGTACCTTAATGTTGCGTTGGCGGAACCAATTCTTAGTTGACACCGAGGTATGCGGGGACGCTAAATCTTGTTGAAAGATGAAATCATCTTCAAATAAATCTTCTGATGATGGAATCATGTAATATTCTAAAATTTCTTGATATATCAGAGAGTTAACCTTTTCGTAGACGATGCATAACTTTCCAGGTCCTTCTGCACTCATACAACCCCAAACCATGACACTAGCAGCAAATTTTACGGAACGTTTAAGGCATTCTTTATCAAATGCTTCTTGCTTCATTCTCCAAACTCGAAAATCTTGATTACCATATGAAACACAAAACATACTTTCATCACTAAATAATATATTTTTCCAATCTTCATTGCTCCATAAACGTCTTGATTTACACCAATTCAATCTTATACGCTTTTGTCTTGCAGTCATGAGAGGTTTTGTTTTCGGTACACGAGATTCAAATTTAAATTTATAGAGACGTCTTAATGTTGTCGATGTAGAAACTTCAACTCCTTCTTCTTTCCATTTTCGGTGCAAGAATCGCACACTTTTAAAACGGTTTTTCTTAACTATACGCTTCAGTTTCCTGTCATCTCTAGCAGATGTTTTTGGTTTTCGGCCACCATTTCGGCGATTATTTTGAAATTTTCCAATTTTTGAATATTGTGTTAGTATTTTACTAACGCTCGATTGCGAACAATGCAAATAATTCGCTATAAAACATTGATTTTTACCGTGCCGATACAAATCAACCATACGAAGTTTAGTAGATTCAGGAATATCACTCACACGGCCCATTTTAAGACGAAAAAGAAAAAAACTGCAAAAAAGAATACTGATTTTAAATAAAATAGTCTGAATTTAATCAATGATGCCACCAGTTAAGAATTGGTAATAATTAAAGGAGAATTAATGTGAAATATTCTAATATTTTGAACCACTTGAATAAATATTCTAATTTTTTGACTTTTCAAAATAATTTTTTTTGCAATTAATCTTTTCAAAAATTATATTAAATTTAATATAACAAGTAAGTTTAATCAACAATAAGTTCTTAATAAAAATATCGTTTGCATATTTTCATTAAAAGACATTAAATTACCAAACGATATTTTCAATTTCTAAAAAAAAGGTAATTATTCTAATATTTTGAATATGAGCTGTATCTCTGCTGCCTACAACACCATGTAGAGGATGCTGCACATGCACAGAAGGATCTTTCCTTTTAAATAAATCTGTAATTGATACGCAAATGTCGCACCGAACATATCTCAAACTATGTTCCAGCTGCATATAGCATTGTATACAGTGTCTCACATAAGTGATGGGACACTTGTGCTTTACAAAAGAAACTAATCAAATAAATTAAAAAACACATGTACACATTTTTTTGTGGGTGGGTTTCATACTTAAATTTAGTAAAGATTATTACATAACATACATTTTGTCAAAATATTAAAATATTAATTTAATAAAAATACAAATGTTTAGAACGGAGCAAAAAATAGCTCACATAAGTGATGGGACACCATTATATATGCAACAAAAATCGTCTGAAATAAGCAATAAAAGTATCTTTTGGGGTTTTATTTTTACTTAAAAGATATTGGCAATAATTTATAAAATCGTCTGCAATATTTCTCTCCAGTTTATTTTGGAATTTTTGTGTTTTTTAGCTCTGTGTAGCCATGAATGCTAAACGAAAAGAAACTTCGCCTGAAATTCGAAAATTAGTTATTAATTTGCATATTGAACGTGGAAAATCTATTAGAAAAACTGCTGAAACAGTTAACTTGAGTCGTTCAACAGTTTTCAATATCATTAAACGATATAAAAAGAATCATATGATTCAGGATAAAAGAAGACCTGGCCGACCATCAAAGCTATCCAATGGAATAAAGCGAATTATCGTTCGAAATATTAAAAAAAAAATCCAAGAAATAGTGCTTCAAAAGTTGCTGCTGATGTACAAGCATTATATGGAATAATTGTTAATCCTAAGACTATTAGAAGGGTAATTCGATCTGCTGGATATCACGGTAGAGTAGCCAGGAAAAAATTCTTCGTAAGTGAAAAGAATAGAAAACTCAGACTAGCTTATACAAAATCCAACATAAATAAGAATTCTGATTACTGGAATAAAGTTATATTTGCTGATGAGAGTAAATTTAATATATTTGGTTCTGACGGTAGAATCTTGGTGTGGAGAAAACCCAGGGAAGAATTTCGCAAACAGAACTTGTTCCAACAGTAAAACATGGTGGAGGGGGAGTTATGGTATGGGGGTGTATGTCGTCCGCTGGAGTTGGTAATCTAGTTTTTATTGACAGTATAATGGATCAGTACAAGTATATTGATATTTTAAAGCAAAATTTGAAATCTTCAGCACGAAAATTGAACCTTCATAACGATTTTAAATTCAACCAGGACAATGACCCCAAGCACATTGCTCTGAACGTTAGACTCTGGCTGCTATATAACTGTCCTGAAATAATAAAAACACCATCATAATCTCCACACTTAAATCCCATAGAGAATAGTTGGCAAGAATTGGAATCAAGAATTCGCAAACACACCATTTCTTCAAAACAACAACTAAAATCGGTGCTTCAAGAAGAATGGGGTAAAATCACTCCAGAAATCACAAAAAAATTAGTCGAATCCATCCCAAAAACATTAAATCATGTTTTAAAAGTAAAAGGAAATCCGACAAATTATTAAAACCTTTTAAAAAGTAAAATTTTTGGATAAATATTTGATGGAAAAGTAAGTGTCCCATTACTTATGTGAGCCATTTTTTGTTCCGTTCTGAACAATTGTATTTTTACTAAATTAATATTTTAATATTTTGACAAAATGTATGTTATGTAATAATTGTTACTAACTTTAAATATGAAACACACCCAAAAAATTTTTGCACATGTTTGTTTATTTATTTTATTGCAGTTTCTTTTTATAAAACACAAGTGTCCCATCACTTTTGTGAGACACTGTATATGATTAGAGATAAACCCAGTTTAATAACTTCATTTGGCCGTTTATGAAAATTTTATAATTTCATTTTTCTTCCAAAAACTGGTTTTATCAGAATCATCTTAAGAAAAATTCAGCTCAAATGCCCATTTTGACAACATATTTTGAAATAAATTCTGAATTTATTAAAAAATCGACCAAAACAATACATTATACAGTTCCTAAATAACAAAAAAACTGTCAGTTGAATGCATTTGAGAAAAAAATTGAACTTAAAAATGAGTCATAAAATAACCGATTTGTTGTTTGTATACATCCTTAATTCTTTAATCATGATTGCTTCGGAAAATTTTGTGCGAAATACTCACTTTGACAGCATTTTAAAAAATATATTCTATCTTTATCAAAAAACTGGCCAATGAGTCACAGTATATAGTTCCTAAATAAGAGGATCTGTAAATTGGATGCGTTTGAGAGCGAAAATGGATTTAAAAACGAGTCAGAAAAAAACGCAATTTCTTATTTGAATACTTCCTTGAATTTTCAGTCCCGATGACTTTGGGAAATTCTGTTCAAAATACCCTTTTTGGTAGCCTTTTTTTAAATATATTCTATTTGTATGAGAAAATTGACCAATGCGTAACTTTATACAGTTTCTAAATAAGAGGATCCACCATTTGGATGCGTTTAAAATCAAAAATGAATTTAAAAATGAGTCAGAATATAATCAGTTTGGATTTGTGGTTTTTTCTCCAACTCCTATTTTTGTTTAATTTCTTTTTGCTATACGAATTGGTCCTATGAAAAACTTGTTAATATAAAAGTTGAAGATATTTTTGAGAAGATGTAAAATAAATTTAATCAGATTTGATATCTTAAAAATTGATGGAGTTATGCATTTTTCTCTTTTTTCAAAACCCCTTTTCTTTTCGTTTTTAATTTTTTTCATCGGTAAATGTTGGTCCTTTCAAAAACTTGTAAATACAAAAGTTTTGGATAATTTTAAGAACATTTACAAAGAATTTAGTTGGACTTGATATCTTGAAAATTGACGAAGTTATGAAGTTTTTTCCCTCAAAAACCCTGTTTATTTATGCCCCTTGAGCCCACTTCTAAATTTATCAAAAATCTGTCATGCATAAACTTTTGGCCCATTTTTAAGAAGTAATATAAACTTTAAACCGATTCGATATCTACTTTAATTAAGAAGTTATGGCGTTTTTTCGGTTTTCACAAAAACGCCCCCTATTCCGACCCCCTTGGTCCGATTTTGCCCATTAACGAACTTAGCCGAGATTTTAACCCCTTTGGTTTTATGTACCAGTTTGGTGGAGATTGGTGAAGAATTATAGAAGTTATCGTGTCCATAAAAAAGTGAGATATATAGATACATAGATAGATATATAAACTGGTGCGATTGCAATAGGTAGTATTTCATACGAAATCTACCTAAAAAGATGTAGAAATGGGATGAAAGGATAATGCAGAATCATTCAGAGTGGTTTCCTGCGATATTGGCATTTAAAATTAAAGATATAGACTATTTTCCTAAATCACTTTTCTCAGAAAGTATTATGTCGCAATTCTCAGCTTCAAACTGGTGGGAAATTCTTAAAGGAAAAATACAGAAAAAGAAAAACAAGTCAGATTCTGATTTTTGTGGGTTTTTAGCTCACAGGCTATCATAGCCTGAGAGCTTATGTGCCCGTCTATTCTGTATGTACGTTCGTATGTTCGTTCGTGCGTAACGCGATAACTCATGATAAAAATATCGGATCCACTTGAAATTTTGTATATAGGTATATCCTGATAAGGCGCTTCCCTGATTAGTTTTTGGAGTTCATTCGATATGTATAAGAGGGGGAACGGGGGGCTCATGCCCCCCCTCCTTAATTGATATAAACGGGATTTTCATGAGAATTTACAGTTTTCGTGCAAAATTTAGATATAGGATCATTCTGATGAGGCGATTCCGTGACTGTTATTAGGTGTTCATTGAATAAGTATAAACAGGGGGAACGGGGGGCTCATGCCCCTCCCCTTAATTGATATAAACGGGATTTTCATGCAGAATTAACAGTTTTCGTTCAAAATTTAGATATAGGATCATTCTGATGAGGCGATACCGTGGCTGTTATTAGGTGTTCACAGAATAAGTATAAACAGTGGGAACGGGGGACTCATGCCCCTCTTATTATTTGATATACACGGGATTTTCATGCAGAATTAACAGTTTTCGTTCAAAATTTAGATATAGGATCATTCTGATGAGGCGAGTCCGTGGCTGTTATTAGCTGTTCATTGAATAAGTATAAACAGGGGGAACGGGGGGCTCATGCCCCACCCCTCAATTGATATAAACGGGATTTTCATGCAGAATTAACAGTTTTCGTTCAAAATTTAGATATAGGATCATTCTGATGAGGCGAGTCCGTGGATGTTATTAGGTGTTCATTGAATAAGTATAAACAGGGGGAATGGGGGTTCTAATGCCCCTCCCCTTAACTTGTATAAATGGATTTTTCAATCAGAATTGTCAGATTTCGTTCAAATCTCTGAATAGTTTTGGAAGTTTAATGGTTAAGTATAAAAGAGGAGAATAACTCCTCTTAAATTATATAAATACTAAATGGGTTTTTATTAAGAATTATATGATTTGCTCTGAATTTTGGATATATGTTTTTTAATATGATAAAGCATGTACTTGATAGTTTAGAAGGTTCAATGATTAATTATAAAAAAGGAGAAAGGGGAGAGCTGTTACCCCTTTTTAATTTTTTATCGAACGGAATTAACGAAAATACAAGGCTGTAATGTACAATTAGTATGCGTAGCCTGTGAGCTCAATGCCATCAGTTTAACTTGGCAATATTCTTTTTTATTTTTTCAATCTCAATGTCATTTTGTTCCATCTAGCTCTGCTTCCATCAAGAGGATTATCTCTACATTTGGATTCATATAGTGTAAATTACAGAACAGACTAGACTCAGAGAAGTGAAAAATTAGTAAAAAAGTATAAATATTACCATAAAAGTTAAAGTTAATGTGATTTTGATAGGCAAATTCTAATGAAGATCAATTATAATTATTTTGTATCACATTGCGTAACTTATTTGAAATATATTCTTATAAAATAAATAAATAAATTGAAAAAATAAATATTCAGAAATAAAAAATCACATTACCACAAATATAACTGTTTTATGTGATTTTGTAAAAGAAAACATCTAGGTTTTGGGCTTAAAAGGAAAATTTGTATTATACTATTAGGGAGATTTGCAGATTCAGAAATGATTTTTAGCAAAAACCCAGGTGGGTTTTTGTTGGTGGACCCGAAAAGAAAAACCCGGGTGGGTTTTTCTGGGCTGGGCCCACTTTGCCAACCCTGATTTGTATTACCTTTTCGCTCCCTCTTTCCCAGAAAAAAAAATAATAATTCTTATTTTAGTTTTATTATTAATTATATTAATAGTTTTAAATTTCGGTGACTTTAAATATAAAATAAATAAGTAAGTAAAGGATAAATTTCCATATATAACAACTATAAAATATAATGATGAATTGAATATAAAATAGATTAAGAATTGATTTTATTTTAAAGTAAAATTCGTAATGTATATTAATACATGTTATTAATTTAATAAATTAAGGATGCATTAATTAAAAAGCATATGTTTAAAATATTAATTTGATTTTTATATTAAAATTACTAAATTATAATTACTAAATTAAAATGTGTGGGTTGTAATAGTTTGCATCCGAGTTATACGTGCATGTGGTTTTCGGGCATTTGTAGTCGTATTATGCTAAAATTGTATGGCCTTCAGTTAAAAAACTCTGCAATGTTCCTGTTAAAATTATGTCACATATTGCACCGAAATGTCACGGGATCGAAACGACGGTACCGAAATGGCGGGACCGAAACGTCCTGCTTCCATTAAAAAATTCTCTGGCGAGCAACGAAAAAGGTTAATATGTTTTTAAGCATGAAAAAGTGTTTGACAAGTGCTTCCAATTGAGCAGGAAAGAGGACCAGGGGCCCCTTCTTGGCTGCATCTCACTGTCAATGCCAAATTTGAAAAAGTCATATTTGCGCTTTTTCCATATAAAAGAAATTTGTGTAAAACTTTCCGTTCTTTCTTTTTCGTAAAATTTTCAATCCTGCTTTACATGTGAACTGAGCTGTTCACTCTGCATTGCAAACTGCACTGTTGACTCTGCATTGCGGCTGCATTACAAATCAGTTTTCTGTGCCGTTCTAGGCTGCGGGCATGCTTGGTGGCACTGCATGAGTATGATATGCTACAGGAATCAAGGTTTCTCGTACTAATTCGCCTTACATGTAAGTTTAATTACGCTGCGTTTTTTCTGGCTAAGTCTTTGCGCTACACATTTTTATCGTAATTGTGATTGATTTCTTTTACACGGAAAAAGCGCAAATATGATTTTTTCAAATTTGTCATTGACAGTGAGCTGCAGCCAAAAAGAGACCCCCTTATCTTCTCTCATGCTCAATTAGAAGCACTCCTCAAACACTTTATATTTAAAAACATATTAACATTTTCGTTGCTCACCAGAGCATTTCTTAATACTTGTGATAATATAAGCGATGATGACGACAATGATGCAGAGTGCCCTACTTGCTTGAAGCGTTTTTGTCATGATAAACATGGGAACAATGGATTCAGTGCCTTCCTTGCTGCACATGGTCAGACGAAACGATTCATGCCACTTTCGCCGAATTCTCCTTCCTCTCTGAACCCTCTTACCACCTGCTGTTTCTTGATGGTTCCTACTAATGAATGGCGCGTGACTTCCTTTAAAAGACGAAAAGTTTTAAGCCGAAAAAAAGGGGACTTATAAAAATTAAATGCATTTACGACCGTCGTTATTTTTCAATGGCTATTTTATTTATTGCACACATCTATTATTTGCTTCCTGAGATTTAGATAATTTGAAAACATTAATACTTATTTTGGATTTGATTTATAAAAGATGATTATATAATAATTTATTAATTAAAAAAACCCAGAGTATATATATAATTAGCTAGGATAATTGCTGTGTTGCACATCTCCTTGTGTATTATCATTGAGATTTATACTATGTGGTTTCTGATACCTCTTTATAGGAAATTCCATTGTAAGTTTGCAATATTATTACCTAATAATTTCATATAATGATACAATGTTCATAAAATATAAAGATATAATATAATGATTTATGACTAGCATTAAATGTATATTGGTTTTGATTATATTCCTTTTAATTCATTTTTTCATGCGTTTAAATGATGCATATTGTATTATATACATATATATATTTGTGTGTGTGTGTCGGCGGGGGGGGGGGGGCAATCTCGAAAATACTCTTTCGCTGAACATCTATTTTAGCCTAGTTTAAAAAACAATTTCGATTAATACTTTTAAAAAAAAGATTTCCTTTCAACGAAATTAATATAAAGTAATTCTGCATAAAAAACCATTCATCTAATTGAGGACGGATGGGAGGGGGGGGGGTAATCGTCCCTTCCTAAAACTAATCAAGTCAGGCAAACGTCTTTTCAGTATGAACGTATATCCAAAAATTGAACCAAAACAGTTAATTCAGCATAAAAAAACTCATTTACCTAAATTATGAGCCCCCCCCCCGATCCCCCTCTGATACTTAACCAATGAATCCCCAAAATCAACAATAAATCCCCAAAATCAATTCCTTGTCACTTTTTTTCCGATAACTTTTTTTCCTGCCACTTTTTTCCGTGTCACTTTTTTCCGCTTTTGTAGTTTATGTCACTTTTTTCCGATAACTTTTTTCCGATCACTTTTTTTCCTAGATTCAAGGAAATCACACGGCACCTCATACATGTATTCAAAAATCCCTTTTGGCAAGTTTCATATTTCTACTTTTAAAAATGTGTCTGAAATTGTATCAGAAAATTTCGAGCTCTTGAAGGTGGAAAAGCGTTTTTTCGAATCCACCCTTAAGAGCGACTCGCGCACAGAGTGTTCCGTACAATAAATATACGTATTATTATTTTAAAAAATAGTTTCTGAAAGAATAATAAGTGAAATAAAAAGAATATTGCCCAGTTAAACTGATGGCATTGAGCTCACAGGCTACGCATACTAATAGCATATTTAAGCCTTATATTCTCAAGGGTTAATTCCGTTCGAAAAACAAATTAAGGGGAGGGGGAAGCTCCCTCCATTTCCCCGTTTTATACTTAATCATTGAACCCCTTAACCCTTTCCGGCGCGGACAAATTCTATTAGTAAAATGAGAAATTATCGACTGACACCGGAATTTACAAACGACTTTTTAAGAAATCAAGAACAGGTGAATTTAAGCTTTTATTGTAAAAGCAAGATTTTATTAAAATGTTATTGGTGCCAATTGCATGTTTGGAACTAAAATTAGGTGTGTCCAGACCGGACACACTGCGCCGGAAAAGGTTAATCATAGGTGAATATAATATATCCGACTAACTCTTAAGACAGTTTAAATATTTGAAACGGAATGTTTGGTTAAACATATTCTTAATTTGTACAATATTCTGTGCCACGCAACCTTTAAACAATACTGAATCAGAATGCAGCTGATAAATTTGAAGCAGGTTCGAGAGTTACCATTACATGTGGTCTACAACTGAGATGGTCAACTTGCGGCACGAGTGCCCAAGATATATCAGTATTTATCTACAGAAAAGAAATACCTTGTTTAACACTAGAACGCCGGGAAATTTTTCGCAACTTTTATAAAATATATTTGAAACCAGAAAAATAATTTGAAATTATGTAGTTTATTTGATTAGCTCATTTCATTGCAACTGATATATAACTTATTTCTTGAAGATTCTTCTGGTTCGAATTGACATTTAGTTCAATGATCGGTGTCAAATTGACACCTTCCCGGCGTTATAGTGTTAATGACAGAAGTTCTTCCATTTTAAAAGGACAAAATTTTCAGAGTGGCAAGTGAATTTTAGACAAAAAGGTTGATCACCCCTAATCTAGATAAAGATGTTTCGGAGTTCAAACGAGTCCAAATTATTAGCCTGCTTCAAGCGCAGAAATGTTGTAAAGAGATCATCGAAATAATTGGTGAATGTTTCTGAACTGATTGTTATATCATTTAACCCTTTGCGGGGCAGGGCAAATTCATTGCTTAAGTATTGAAATAAATGAGTGACACCGGAATTTGAAAACAACTTTATTTGTAAATACGAAAACGCTATACTTCACCCATTCAATAAACCGTAATTTTCTTTAATTAAATTCCGGCGCGAATGTGGCGTTTGGAAATTAAAATTAAGTGGTATATCTATGAAACCACCGCCCCTCAAGGGGTTAAACTAAAGAGGGATATGATTTATCATATAAAAATTTTGAACAAAACTGATAATTCTGCAGGAAAAACCCATTTATATCAATTAAGGGGAGGGGCATGAGCTCTCCGTTCCCCCTCTCTATCCAATGGACACTTAATACTAATCACGAAAGTGCCTCATCAGAATTATCCTACATCTAAATTTTGAATGAAAACTGATAATTCTGCATGAAAAACCCATTTATGTAAATTAAGGGGAAGAGTATTAGCCCCCGTTCCCCCTGACATACATTTCGAAGGAACTCCAAAAACTAATAAGGGAAGCACCCTATCAGAATATACATATATCCAAAATTTTAAGTGAATCGGATATTTTTATCATGAGTTATCGCGTTACGCACATACGCCCATACAGAACGGACTGGCACATAAGCTCCCAGACTTTGATAGCCTGTGAGCTCAAAAAATTATAAAATGTAGGGTGTGGTATAGCTGTATATACACTATATGTCCAATGATGATTGGTCAGTTGGGATTTTAAACGTTTTGTTAAATATTTAACGAAATACTTGAGGAATTATCCTGAAACTTCACGTTTGCAAACAGAACGGTATAGGTTATATATTTTAGTGGTCAAGAAATTGGAATATATATATGTATATAAAGATATATATATATACATGTATGTATATATATAAAAGACCATTAATAGTAAACAATATTAACCATTTGAAATTAACTATTGAATTTAATATCTTATATATATCACACTGAATATGAAAGGAACAAAGAATAATATGAATACAAATGGAATTTGTAGAACCAAAGCAGAATCATCAGGTCCCAAATACTTTGGAAATACAAATGGAGTGTGTGGTTTCATCTTCATATTTGCCATGAGAAAGCAAAACAATACGAATTTGGGACTACCAACCAGGCCTGTAGCTAAGGAGGCGCTAAGGGCGGCTCAGCCCCCCCCTAAAATATTTTGAGCCCCCCCTGGAAACAATTCCAAGGTCACTAAATAAATATTTGTTCCGAAAATTCAAATGAAATTTCGTTCAAAATTTAATTTATTTTTGAGACCCTTTCACAGTTTTGCAGAAATACTAAACTGTACCTAAAATAAGCGTTTAAACAATTCCTCATCTTATTTGTACACATGAAACCAACATGATGTTCAATTTTGCTCCAAGTTATACAATCAAAATTTTCACCATCCTGTACTTTTCTTAGCATAAAATGAAATTATCATTACAGTTTAATAAGAAACATAGTACAGTGAAACCTCTAAATAAGGGACACTCCGAATAAGGGACACCTCTATTTAAGGGATAAAACTTCCGGTCCCAGTCCCTGGTATAGGACATGTAATGTACTTACCTCTGAATAAGGGACACTCGATTTAAGGAACAGTTGAAAATGAGATCAAAAAGACTGGTTTTTGCATTTCAGTTAATGAAATATGTCTGTGATGAAAATGAAAATACAGATTTTTGTGAATTTATCAAACAGACAGACAGTCATGTGGATACAGCGGCATGCGACACAATTGACGATTATTTATTTACCCACAATTCTGATTTGACATCAATGCGTTTTTCCCCATTGAAAGTAATGTTGGAAATTTTCAGGATGGTTCTGAAAGTGGAGAATAAAAGTAAAGTACGAAACATAGAACTTAATAGATGCCATTCGGCTGTTCTCAAATCCAAAAGGGCAACTTTTATGACATAAGTTTTCATTTATTTTTATTCGGAAATGCACGAAACTAGCAGGCGTTGTTGTTCAGAAATATGTAATCGAACTGTTTTTTTTTTTTTCATTTTTTGAGGGCATATGCAATAGACTTTACAGAAAATATTGTCAAAGTGGGCGTTTTGAACCGAATTTCTACACGAAAGAAGAATAACTACTCAGGAAGGGTGATAAACGTATTTGTCACATGACCAAAATCGCTTATAACTCAATAGGTAATTTATTTACAAAAAATGAAAACTCAGTTCGATTACAAATCGCTTCCGCAGTCAGGCATTTCAGTTTTATACCTTTCCGTTAAAAAATGAATTTGTAAATATGTCAAAACGTTTCCCACTAGCTGAGCACAGCAGTTGAATACTTTTTTTGTAAATGCTCCTGATAATGAAGAACTAAAATTTATGAGTATAGTAAATGAACACTTGAAAGATTTGTAGTGAAAAATTGAAATTTGCAAAACAATTATTTTTGATTACTTCGAGATAATTTTTTAAATGCTTTAATCCTTTAGCATCTACAGAATTTGTATATGAAATAAAAATCAATAATTCTACAAATAACTTAATGATTTAATAATAAATTAAAAATTTTAATTTTTTAATTCCCTAAATTCCTTTTATCTCACACTCTCTCACTAAAACACTATAATGTCTCTTGTTTTAAAAATATTACCTGGTTATAGAAGATTAAATGACATTATCACGAACGAGGACTACCTTCTGTAATAAGTTTTCTATATTGTTTTCGCTTGAATTCAGTATTTTTGGTTAATATGGCCTCATCCACCACTGTGGCGATAGCTGATGGCTGTTTTTGAGATTGACAAGCAAGATAAATTACACATTTGTAAATCAGCTTGAATAAAATGGTTAGGTAAATAATGTCGGTGCCTCTCGGACATAGCGATACTATGGACAATATTCTTCCTTTAAGTTCGAGATCTGAAAAAATCCGTCTGGCTGTAAATAACATTCAAAATCACGGTACTGAAAAGCATTGTATTTTGAAATTTTAAGCTTATATTTCTTATTTTGATCGCGTTTTAAATACATTGACGAACGTGTATAACTTATGCATGACTTATTTTCTTCATTTTATTACACTACCACACATATTCAGTATGTTATTAAAATGTAAATTGTTTATTTTAATTATTAAATATATATATGAATTTTTAAATATGTATTTATCGAGTAGTAATTGGTATAAAATAAACCAAACGCATTTTATGCATGGATTTACCACTATTTATGCTGCATCTAGTGAAGAAATTTATAAACAAAATTGCTATAGCCGCACTACATGGCTACTAGTCATGTGATTCGCAATGTGACATCCCATTAATATCGTCCACAAGAAAATCGTGATGTATAATGTAATTTTCACTATTAAATGGCAGGGCTCGTACGGATCCTGGAATTTTATGATCAGAAAATTCTACTACACCAGTATTTTCTTATTGAAAATTTCTGATTAAACTATCGAAATTTCAGTGTTTGAACAAAATTTATTTTTCCATTGAAAAGAAAAAAAAAAAAAAAAACTGGTATATCACCTGGAAAATAACGGTACCCGTACGAACCCTGAATGAGTTTTACGTGCGAAAATTTAATTACAATTTTTATTATTCCACTTTTTAATATTTACTTATAAATATATTATTCCATTTAAAAGTACTTGGAAATATCAGTGTTAGAATTTTTTAAATACTAATTGATGTTTATTATGAAAAGATTTTCATGCATAATAAATTAATTATTTTAGGCATTTTTCATATGACAACATTTTTAATATTTTGGTGTTTTATATTAAATGTGGTGCACGCGTAATAATTTAATTATTTTAAGATATTCTTAATTTTTTAATATTCATGTCTAAATACTATTTATATGAATTAATTTTTCGTATTACCTGATTTTAACAATCGATCATTATAATATTATTTTAAAGTTTTATTTGTGTTTTTAATAGTCATGTGTAAATACATATTTTAACTTCAAACGAAATTTAATTCTTTGTGCTGTTTAACAAACTGGCATCAACATAAAAATTAATTTTTCTAAATATATATATATATTTCATTTTATTTATTTTTTTAAATTTTTCTCATGTTTCGGTTTGGTTTATTGATAAATTTAATTGGTGAATATTATCTACTTTTAATGGTCTTATATATATATATATATATTATTAATTAAAATAATGAAAATTCGAAAATAATAATAATAGTAAATAAATAAATAATAAAAAATAATAAAAAAATCAATCAGAAAATTAGTAAAATTAAAAGAATAATAAGCGCACTTTACACACCGTTTGCTTGAGATGCGTAATATATATATAATTCATATGCATAGTTTTGTTCTTAAAAATTTTAATGGACCTTTTCTGACCGACTTTAACATTAAAAATTTTTTTATATATAGTTCTCCGATTTAAAAATAGTAAGTATGCGTGATAAAGACATTAATTTAGCAAAGACGATTGTTAATAATTTTGTTTTAATTATCTGAAAACTATACTAATTTCTAACTTGTATTTTAGACGAAGCATATAAAATACAAGCATTAAAATTAAAAACATTAGTACTTATATAAAATAACACATATTTAAACAATATTATTGTTATTTAGTAAAATCTAGATCCTAAAAAAAGACTTTTTTTTTTTTTTTTTTTTTTTTTTTTTTTGAAAAAGCACTAAGAAAATTGGTTTTACCGAAATAAGTAAACAGTACAGAAAATTTAAACATTTTATAATTGTTAAACTTGATGAAAATAATATAAAAATATAAGAAACAGAAAAAGTAGCACATGTACTTTGTTACTCTTGAAGGTGTACTCTCTTCTTCGTATTTAATTATTATTATTATTACCATTTATTTTTGAATAAGTAAATTAATTATGCCTGAAAACTAAGAATTTCGAAAATAATTTGTACAAATAAGTAGTTTGACATAGATTTCATTCAATACAACATTTTTTAAGGTTGAACTAATCATTGATTATAAGGTTAATGTATTTCTTTCTAGGAAAAGGGCACTGAAAGTGAATTAAGAAATAACTGCAGTAAACTTTTCACAAACTCAGGAACAATTAAGTTTTAAATTCCTCATATGATAAAGAAGTAAAATGCATTTTTTCTTTACATATAAACAGAGGTAACTTAATAATTAATATTTAATTTTACAAGGATTACATGTATTGGATTCAAGTGCTGTATTTTAAGAGATTTCCTTTAGCTAAATGTCTTTACAAATTACTTAAAAATACCTATTTTTCATTTACTAATAAATCCTTGTAATTGGTGCGGTTGGATTGGATTTTATTTTGTTTACCAGCTGTTTTTTAAACTCTATTCGTTGGCTTTCTTTTGAGGTTGTTTCATTGTTGTGAGAAAATTTTCCGATTTTAAGAATTTCATTATATTTTAATATAATTCTTGCCTTGAAGAATTTATATCGGACACAACGCAAATAAGTCTTATTTTTTATTTTTTTTATCTTTGAGAAATAAATTACCATCATAAACAGCACAAACGTTTTTTCCTTAAAGAATTCCTAAATCACTCTTCCATTTCTAAGATAAAGAATGAACAAAAGTTTAAAAATTACAACGAATGTTGTGACCCTTTTATTGGGCAGATGATACAATACATAAACAGTACTAAGCTTTAAGTGAAAAAAAAGCAATAAAACGATAAATTCTATCTTCCCTCTTAATGACCAGGGATCAAGAACTGAGCGTTGGCAATATGCAACTCCAGTATGACCCCTTGTATTTTCCCCTCCTAATCGTTTTCGGGTTTAAAGTAACAAACTATTTAGGCATTTTTCTAACGGAAGCACTTAATTGATAGGATGACAGAATGATTGACATTCGGCGAAAGTGGAATCCAGGACACGGAACATACTCAGGAACCAAAAACAATACATAATCTATATGTTCCTCATGGCTTGAATGGATAATGTTTTGTTATGGCATTATGGCTGTTAGGATTAATAGTACATTTCTTTGTACCTTAAGTTAAGGTAAATTATGTTAATTATTTATTTTGAAATAAATTTTAATTTAGTTATAAGTTTATCCTTGTCTTTTTGGATTTTTTTCAGGAGGACGAAATTGGGACATTTTTTCTTTTTATATTGAGATACTTTTGAAAAAACAATTTTTCGTATCGTTAAAGTTTTTTTGTACAACATTTGCCCATGTTTCTATATGTGTGAATAGTTTGTTTATACAAAATTCAAATTTTGTAGGTTTTCACTGAAAATTAAAACTTCGAGGGGCCTAAAAGTAACTAGGGAACGATAATGGGGCACTTTACATTATTTCAGAATGGTTAATAATCTATAAATACGTGGGTCAATTGCTTTTATTACTGAAGCCAATTTGAATTTTCCACGTTCCGTAGTTTACGAGTAAATAACTTTGACAGACAGACACAGGAGTGATCTGATAATGATTCCGTTTATATTTCTTAAGTACGAAATGGACAATTAGGACAATTTTTAGGATTTCCTAAAAATTGCCATTATTCTTCATTTATTCTTCATAAAAGAATATATGACGGCTTCATTTATGTTATTAAATGTAAAAGTGTTTTATCAATGCTCCGAAGAATAATATTTTATAAGCATATTTCTTTAAACTTGTATAATATGAAAAAAAAATCTAAATTTGAGAAATATTTACTCGACCGAATTTCTAGCGAATAGAAATATTCAAAAGCTTTCCTCCAAATTCGCAGTTTGAAAAACTTTTCTAAAAATAAACTTAATGGTACTTACATTATAGGACACGAGTTCACTATCAAAAAGGATAAAAAAAAATATACATAAAATTGCCGTACTAGTCAAACCAGCGCTTTAAGCTGCCTGCAGTTTTCATCTTCCCCTACAGCAAAATGCATATTACTCAGTCATTAGACTTGCATATCTTTTTCTGGAGAATTACTGAGAAAAATTCAGAAATTCTTGCATATCAAGATATCAGAGGAATTTTAAAATAAGATTGTTTAATATTGAAGTTAGTAGGAATTCGACATAAATGTCAGTGGCATTTGGAAGAGTGATATGGGTTAACTCGAAAGCAGTGCTAAAAATACTATCAAAAAGAAAAGAATTAAAAAGTAAAGTAAAAGAAAAAATGGAAAAATCTGCATTAATGGCACAGTGTTTAAGATAAAATATTTTATTTTATTTATTTATTACCTTTGCTTTTAATATACTTAAAAATGACTCCTCTATATAAAGGAACTCTTCACTCACTTGAAAACATACATTCCGTAAGGTTCCGAAATCAAATGTACTTCTGTTTAGAAAATCT
The DNA here is from genome assembly GCA_964019185.1 of Maratus speculifer. NCBI lineage: Eukaryota > Metazoa > Arthropoda > Arachnida > Araneae > Salticidae > Maratus > Maratus speculifer. Next base: position 248,437,206 of record OZ025290.1, on the reverse strand, counting down.
GCAATCGAAATTGAAAAAATACAAATAGCTATATTAGAGATCAACCTCAGCTATCCTATGCGGAAAAATCATTTAAAACTATTCAAATTTAAATGAGAAATTCGAAAAAACTTGCTCATAGGTTTAACATCACAGAACAAGTATTTTCGAATGATGCCGTGATGATAACTGTCCTGTCATCGCTATAAACCGTCCAACACGTCGTTCCAAAACGTTTTGTATATTAACAGATATATGTGTGTTCATGTGCAAGTTTCAAGTTAAGCTGTGTATATCAGAGACATCTGATAACATTTTGCCCACTCAAGCAGCATAATGTGTTATCACCAAAATATGCATATTTTGAAATTCACTCACTAGGAGTGTATTTAACACTTAACATAAACAAACAAATAGTTTTTGTATCATCAGTATATCTATTTTAATGTGCAAGTTTGCGCATTCTTTTTTTTTTTTTTTTTTTTTTTTTTTTTTTTTTTTAGAGTTGAGGTAAAAACAGAAAAAGCAAAATTGTGGTACTTTTATTTAAGCTTAGAGTCAATATATAATAATTAAGTGGATAAGTTTAGAATTTTGCCTCATATTTGCCTCATTTATTTACTGTATACTACCCTTATTCCTATACAATATAATAACAATTTAAATAAGAATTCCAATTTTTCATGTTTAGGAAAGATTTCAAACGTCATTGTAATAATGCATAGTTTATATAATTCTTTTTTTTAATTCTTTTTTTTAATATCGGTTTATAATCCAGAAGTTAAATTAAATAATAATTTTCCGATTAAAAAAATAAATAACATTAATTAAGTAAATAAAAATTGATTGACAAATATTAAATATTGAAAAAAGAAAGAAAGAAATTAATGAGGGATTTATGTGAACTTGTGTGAACTCAATCTCATCGATAAACTTGTTTTCCCTTAATCGTTTCTTTTTTTATTAACTATATTTGTTTAAAAACAAATTTAATAGCGGTAAAAATGTCCGTCAAATATAATTAAAAATAATTAAAGATTTAAGAAATTAAAAAAAATCTATTAAACAAGTGAGAAAATAGCCTGTTAAAAGAAAGATAGCAATTAACAGCTTATAACCCAGTTATTTTTTATTACCTTTCTTTAAAAAGAAGAGCTATGTGGTAAACATGTTTTCGTTAGAAATTCTCTAGAAATCTAAATATGAGAGACTGAAAAAAAAAAAAAAAAAAAAAAAAAATCATGTCCAAAACATACAGATTAAAAGGCGCTTTTTTGTGATATTTTTGAAGGCTGATTTCGAAAGCTCTCTCTGATATCGCTTTGCGTTACTTTGTTACTAATTCGCCAGCAAAAAAAAAAAAAAAAAAAAAGATACTGTATATTTTGGTGTATAATGTACATTTCTGACGCAAGAAAATTGATCGACATTTATAGGTGCGGATTATAGGCCGGTTACAAAAAATGAAAATGATAAGAAAAATTAAGATTTCTAACTGATAAACATATTTATTTACCAATCCATCCCCCCCCCCCCCCCCACACACACACACACTCATATACATTAAAAAAATAGCTATCAGATTACATGAAAAGTAATAGTTATTATAATTTACAGAAATCTTAATTTTATTTTACTTAATAATTTATTTTACTTCGTTAATCTTTACACGAAGGTTGATTTTTAAAGAAAAAGCTACGCGGCAAATATGCATAAAAAAGTAAAGTCTAAAAGATTAAGTGCGTGTTATATACCAGAGCGCGTTTTTATGCACAGTGTATCTACTCTCAACGGTGGTCGATAACTAATTTCTAAACTGTTAGTCAAAGATATATAGTTCAAATTGCAAAAATGTTTTAAAAAAGGTAAAGAAATATTTTAAAGCAATTTAAGTCCAAAAAATTTTATTAAAAAATTACGAAAATTAAATTTATGTACGGTTCCCAGGTCCTATAAGTGATATTTAGTAAATTTTTACCAATACTCTAACCAATAAGACAAAAAAAGGCCTATTCCTCTTCGATGAAAACTGACCGAGAAATAGCTGTTTAAATTTGAAGCATCCTTTTTGCTGCAAAATAGGGGTCAATCACAAATTTATTAGAAATAAAAATAAACGTCAGATATAAAATTTAGCATTAAACATTGAGAGTAAAGTAATTTTTACAATATTATTTTTTAAGTTATGTTGATGTTTACATATTAAAGCAAAATACACAACTTGTACTAAAAATACAAGTAAAAAAATAATAGAAATTTTGCTAAATTAAATTATGTAAAGCAACAGTCATAATTAGTTACAAAATGATACACATTTAAAATTCTAATAGATTATTTAACCTAATAAAATTTGGTGCAATGCTATAAAATAGATAAATGGTACGCACCTAAAATCGTATTAATGTTACATTGTCATTGGAAGTAAATAAGTATACAAATTGAACCTCGATCGGATATTTGAAAGTGAGTTAAAATTTGAATACAAATTTTGAACGAAGAAAACATGCATATGTCTTGTGTACCTCAGATCGTGTAAAAATAGTAATTAAAAGCAAGAAAGATGATTTTAGTTCAAAGAGTAAATACTGCTAATAGGAATTATTTTTTCAAGTAAAATGCAAAAATATTTACACATCTGATTAAAAATTTTGAAAAATTGCTTGTTTAAAGTTTAAATATTGCTGTTAAAAACTTTCCTATTAAAATTAGAAATAATTAGAATTAAATTCCAAAATGCAATTAATTTTATATTGCAAGAAGAAAATCAAATTGTTTTTTACAGTAAAAATTGCAATCTTATCTATTAGTTATATAGACTATTAATGTATAAATATTTTTGCATCTCACGAAGAAAAATTAATTGTAATTTAAATTGCAATTTTAATTATATGCGATTTTAACTGTAATATCATTTAACGGTAAAGTTAAGACTAATAAAAATCGCAAATAATTAGAAGTACAATTTAGATTACAGTTAAGTTTTATTGTAGGATACAAAAATATGTATACTTCAATAATACACTACCTGGCCATTGATTATCGTTCACTTGCGATTTTAGACATATTGTTAAATATCTAGAAAAATACATGAGGAATCATCTCGAAACTCTTAGTGTATAAATATAAAAGTATAAGACATACATCTCCGTGAAGATTTTTTCCCGAAACTCCATAGGGGACCGTCAACAAATTAAAAAAGAATGATTATCTTTTGAATAACCCTGTCAAAACTAATGTAGTAAAAGCGCTGAAATTCCAGATTATGATTGTGTGCCTTATTGTAATACACTGTGTTCATTTTTATGCAAATAGAATGCATACTTGCAAAGTAATTAAGGTTTTTTATAAAAATGGTCCCAAATTTTTCCAAGTTTTTTCCTTATAATTTTCAGAGTTCTTAATATAAAATAATATTTTTTTCTGAAAATATGACAAACAACATTGCACACAATACCCTGTAATCAGATATAAAAAATAATAAAAATTGTATGATATGTAATATTATTTAGTAGGTTTACTAAATAATTTTTCACTGCGCATGCGTCAACGATATCAAAATTTCATTTGCATATTATGTTAGCTAAATATATAGAGCAACTTTTGTGAAAGTCTCAAAATCATAGCTTGAAAATTCTGAAAGTAATCGTCTATAGAAAAAGGACAAAATCCGTTGTTTCCAAAATGAAGCAAAAAAATGAGGGATTTTATCCAAATGCAGTATTACATCTCGTATTGTGTATTCTATATTGACACTAATCAATGAATATATGCATACAACCCCTCTTGTTTTTGCTTCATTTTGGGAATAACGGATTTTCAACTTATTGAATTGACGATTATTTTGATAATTTTCAAGTTATGATTTTGCGACTTTCACAAAAGTTGCTCTATACATTTAGCTAAAATAATATGCAAATGAAATTTTAATATCGTTGACGCATGCGCAGAGAAAAATTATTTAGTAAACCTACTCATTTTTCATACAATTTTTATTATTTTTTAATTCTGATTACAAAGTATTGTGTGCATTGTTGTTTGTCACATTTTCAGAAAAAAAAAATTATTTTATATTAAGAACTCTGAAAATTATCAGGAAAAAACTTGGAAAAATTTGGGACCATTTTTATAAAACCTTAATTACTTTGCGAGTATGCAATGCATGCTATTTGCATAAAAATTAACACAGTGTATTACAATAAGGCATTCAATCATAATCTATAGTTTGAGCGCTTTTGCTACATTAGTTTTGACAGGGTTATTCAAAAGATGTTCATTCTTTTTTAATTTGTTGACGGTCCCCTATGGAGTTTCGGGAAAAAATCTTCATGGAGATATATGACGTATACTATTATATTTATACACTACGAGTTTAGAGATGACTCCTCATGTATTTTTCTAGATATTTAACAAAATGTTTAAAATCGCAAGTGAATGATAACACTGATAAACAAATTTTAACGAATTTTCTATTTCTCTATATAAGTGGGGTGTTTCTTATAGATTTCAAGCTGCTAAAAAAGAATATGTTTGTAAAAAATTTCTATCACCCTCCAATTTGGAGAAATTTCATTTATACGTTTTGGAGTATGTAAGCATCGTATAAGCATTATAATTATATTACATTATTCTCTTTCATGTATTTGATTCTCACAAACATTTCTTTTTCTTATTACAATGATAGAAGATACAGCAAGAGAGTGGAAACAGATGTCCCCCTAAAAAAATTTATGTTAGCGACCTTGAACAGACAGCTCTAGCCACCCCCACAGTATTTGACTTTAACGCAAATCCATGACAGTTGAAACTTTCGGGGCGAGTGTACTACTATTTCTTTGTTGTAAGACTTTTTAATTAAATTTTGATTATAATTATCCTGTTTTCCTTTACAATATGTAAAACATGCCTAGAGGAAGTGTTAGTGAACCCGATTCTTTTTTCTATGAATGCGGGGAGCTAACTTTAAAAAACATCGATGCGCTTTCACGCCATTAATAAAGACTGCCTATCATATGCACTTTGGATATAAAGTAGGTGAACAAAATAATAAATGGGCACCTCATTCTTGTTGTACACGATGTGCTACAAACCTCCGTGCGTGGATGAAAGGTACAAAAAAGTGTATGTCCTTTGCTATACCCATGATATGGCGCATGCTAAAGGATCATATAGCTGACTGCTACTAATGATTACAAAAATTAAAGGATTCTATGCAAGAAGTAAACATAAACTTAAGTATCCGAACTTAGATTCAGTAATGTGACCAGCATTACATAATGATGATTTACAAATGATGATTTACGCTTTTGGGGCCGTTGGTGCAATTTTCTTTAACATAGTTTTAGCGTCACGCTAATAACTACAAAAAATATTTCATATCCAACTACATGCGAAATAATTTAATGGCCACTTGGGTCCCGGTACAGGGCACCTTGAAGTTTTTGTACCATGAATTGTTATTAAACTGCTATCTGTTAATCTAATCTTATCTTTTGGAACATTTTTTGCACTTAGTTATTCCCACGTTCTTGCATTCTATTTACGAGCCTGGGACTCCCAATGGTCCCGTACGGTCCGGCTCAGGGCCTTTGAAATTTCGTTCGCCATGTATATTTCACCCACTCATTTTCCTACCTTCTCAGTGCATAATTTTAAAGTTGCGTTTTGGACACTTTTTTTTAGGACCTACACCCTGATATTTTTATTGGGTCGTAGGGCCTTATTTAAAGCATTTACTTAATTTTATATGCATTTTTAAAAAATATTATTCCAACGAATAATTCATGGACTATGATTAATTTTGATTAATTGTAGATAATAATTATAGTGTAAAGGGTTTAAGGTTATCATAACGGGTCACGGGTAACGCCGGGCGGGACAGCTAGCACTATATATAATTTTCTATAGAACAAATATACGGCTGCAGAAAAAAAAATCGCATATTTTTCCGACTGTTCGTGGTAATAGCAGAAATAGGGTTGGTTCCAAATGCATTATGCGTTTTCCGAATTATTCAGATATCATTTTTCTCCTTAATAAACGATGGAGATTTATTGCAGAATTCTGAATGTGTTGGAAAGTGTTTCATAATCGTGTCGTACGCATCATGCTTTGTTCTTCTTTATTCATAATTTATTTTCTATTTTTAAATCTTTATAATATTTCATTGTAGTAGTTTCTCATCGCTTTGACCTATTTTGGCGAGCTTCTATTGGCGCAAAATTAAATCTATTGTTTGTTCAACACCCATATAAATGTGCGAGTTATAAAGAATATTTGGCGATTTATCACTTGTGCTGAGCTCGTTCGAAAAGAAGTTAAATTGTAAAGTCTTGAAATTAATACTTGGTGATTTATCGCTAGACGGAGAAGGTCTTGTTAATTTTTAAGACCTTTAAGTGTATTTTTAAGGTCTACCAGTGTATTATTTAAGTTGTAAAAATATCATACCTTACATTGTAATCGGAAGCGCACCTCTGGGTGTATTTTTTAGAACTATTAGAAAATGGATTAAAAATCTATTGCAAAATTTTATCTTTGCGCTCTACAAAAACCAGACTGGGATAAATAAAAGAGGGCAAAAACATATTAATTGTGAACTATCTATCAGAGTTTCCAATTAAAAACCATTTTCATTTGTTTTCTATAAGCCTGGCATTTCAGTTTGAATCCCTCAGAAATTTTAATACGTATCACAGACTCTTTTTATTAAAAAAAGAAAAAAGAAGTCTTTTCTGCGAAAAAAAATTTACAGCTTTTTTTCCCTAACTTTCTTGTTTGCTCTCACTTCCCACACCAGCGTATATTTACCTTCTTTGAAAAATTTCTTGAAAAAAAATTAAATATTTACTAAAGGAAAATGAATTTAAAGAGGAAAAAATAGAAAGGTGAAGAACCTACGATGTGTATTTTTTATTTTATTTTACTTTTTTTTTCAATTTTTATTATTTGGGAATACGTTTAAACATTTCGAGCAAGCTTTTTTTTTTTTTTTTTTTATATATATATATAATATACAGCAAGAGTCTGCAACCTGGAATCCCGATCTGGATAAGGCCCATTACTAGAAAATATCCGGGCTGCGGTTCCCAAGAGTAGTGGTTTTATTTTTATTATTATTTTTAATTATTTAATTTATTTTTTATCTCATAGCACTAACTTTAAACTTCTGCGGCACACTGAACTTGGTGATTTAATATGTATAAAAGGAATATAGATGGGTGATTCTCAAAATAGGGGACAATTTCAAAAGTGAAATCTTAAAAAAATTACTGCTAGCAAAATTTCTGAAAAAAATAGGTGTTGTTAATATAGTATTAGGTATACTTTACATGTAGTCAACAGAGCTAAATATTTAAAAATTAACTTAGAAAAAATAATTAGTATTTTTTGAGCCATGCTAATGACAAGACAAATAGCATGGAATAAATATATTAAGAAATTTTTATTTTCTTCCTGTTTAAATATTTTTTTCTATATTTATTATCCTTCCTTTTCAGCAAATGGTTTCCATTTTTACATATATACATATAAGGAGAATAAAAACATTACCAAAGAGCAAACTTTGTTTACATGAACAACATTCTGACACTAACAATGTAAGAAGCTGTCTTAGTGATTTTCTGACAGATTTAATGCATATTTTAGGGATAATAAATGTAATACCTAAATTTATATGTAAAATTAAACTTTATAAAAGATACAATATAAGCAATGGTTACATTTATGCACATAGGAGTCTTTAGCATGGACAGAAAAACCATGCTAATGACACTGATATATGTCCATGCTAATGACAAATTTTAATTTAAATAAGATTATGAGCCATAACATAATCACAATGCAATAGTCCTTTCTGGGGCTTTTTAAAACACAAAAGTCCTATGCAAATAAGTAAAATAAAAATTTTAATTATAAAATAAACATGAAAATTATTATCCATTCTAATGAAATACAATTGATGTACGCCCCTAATATTCAACTTCTATTCTTAAAATACAATACATGCTTCTATTTTCAGGCTGGGATAAAATGGCTACTTGTGTCCACGGAGAAACTTTATATTTTCAAACTATTGTCATATGTGAAAATGAAATTTTTATTAATAACCAGCTGTTATAGTATGACCTTATTTTTGAAAAGAGAATATGGAGGACAAACTTTAATTCTTTTTTTATATACTATAATTTTATTTTTAAAAATAAATTTATTTGATAAATCCTCTCCTTGATTAATTTAAAGAAAGAATAACATTTGTTTTATTTTATAAACATGATATTAACTCTTGAAAAAGCTAGTATATACAACGCACAGCTGCTGTGGACATCCATGCTAATGACATTTTGAACATTTATTCCGTTATTTTAAGGTGTTTTTAACTAAAAAGTGAGTAATTCTTGAGTGCAAATAATGAATAATATTAAGACAAACATATCTAAATACAAAAACATGACAGAAAACCTCTCAATTTTTTTTTTTTTTTTTCTGTATGCCGAAAGACATAAATTGTCCCCTATTTTGAGAATCACCCATATATAGTTTTAAATTTATTATTTTCTTCTGTTTTTACAAGTAAAAAGTTACTGGACTCGCGAAAAATTTTGCATTCGATTTTTAATTAATTTTTTCGTTTTAGAACGTTCCAAACACGATTTGACTATTTTTAAAAATATCTGTCTTTATGTGACAAAAAATTTGTGGGTTTAGAATAATACACGGAACTTAATACAACTGTAGCATTAGTTAGAACTTGATATAAATTAGTTCTGATTAGTTTTTGGTAAAAATCGTTCAACAGATGGCGCTGCTTATGTTGCATTATTAATGATTTCTGCAGTAGCTTTATCTCAAGAACAAATGCACGGATTATTACAAGACTTCAAATTCAGTTAGATTTATTGTTTTTGATTTGATTTTTGTTATGAATCATCCCACAGGCGATGCTACTGTGCTGCATTTTTTAAGATTTTTATGATTTTAGCGATGTTCATATCTCAATAACTAATCCATGGAATTTCATAATGATTTTAAAAACTATTCATTTGACTGTAGTTCTGTTGGAATAAAACGGGCATTTTGTTAATTATTTACTTATTGTCATGTATATATGCAAACCTATAATAAAAAAATATTGTATTAGCCTTTAAATAAATAATGAACAACAACGCTAAAATTTTGAGCAGACAATTACGGTTAAAATAATATTCTTTAGCAAAATCAGCTTACTCCAGCTCAATTAATAATAATTCTTTTTTATACCGAAGCAATGTACTTTACCTTTTTTCTCCATTTAGGCAACTCTCCTTCGAACAACGAAATCGAATTTATAAACGAAGGAATTTGTTATTTTAATTCCGACATCGAAGCTAGGGCGAATTTTACGCGGCTTGATAAATCGATTTTATAGGTTTTCTTTTCATTACGTTCTGTCTGTTTTATTTATCTCAAAAGTTATTTGTTTATTGAAAAGAATAAACATACATAGTAAAGTTATTCCTTTAAAAGCATTGTTTTTAGGTGCGTTCGCAATTATGTAAATACGCAACACCTACAGTTGTCGTTCAGTCCGTCCGTCTGTGCGTCTGTCTGTCTCTGTCCGTCCGTCTGTCCGCATATAACAACGCAAAAACTACCGTTTTTGCGTTGGAAACCGCAATCGTTGTACCGAATCGTTTGAAATTTAAAATATATAATTATTACATAATTTTGTCGACTCATTTCAATTTTTGTGAAAATCGGACACCTAGTTCAATTACAGAGACAGTCAAAAGCAAAAAAAAAAAAAAAAAAAAAAAAATCAAGTGCATTTTAATGATTTTACACTCTTTCGAACATAATAAAATTGATATGCATCGATGGCGTATGTACTGTAATATACATTCTGTACAATCTGTGGTACAAAGAACACTTGTTATTAAATTACAGGGCTATACAAAAGTATTCCATTACATAATAGTATATGCAGACATTTTTTTGGTGCGTGTTTTAACTGTATTAAAATATTTAACATTTTATGAAATTGATATACGTTACTGAGGAATACTACAAGTTATTTCCTGTATAACAGAAAGCGATAGTATTTACAGGGACACACAAAAATTTTTGTCAACTATACTGTATGTGAAATACTGTATTGTATACTATTACATCAAGATTTGTATATTTTTAGGTGCGATCGTAATTATGTAAATACGTAGCACCTATAATCGTCGTTCTACATACATGTCCGTCTATCTACATACATATAATAGAGCAAAAACTAACAAACCAAATCGTTTGAGATTTAACATATATAATTTTTGCATAATTTTGTCGGGTCATTTCGAATTTTATGAAAATCGGATGTATAATTTTATTACAGGTATAATCAAAAGTATTTCATTACATTAACGGTTAACAGGAAAAAATCGTTTCAAGTGCATTTTAATGAAGTTACACTCTTTAAAATATAAAAAAATTGGCATGAATGTATGAAGTATTTACTAAAATATACATTCTGAACAATCTGTGATGTAAAGCATATTTATTATTAATTTAAAGGGTCACACAAAAGTATCCCACTATTTAATGGTATACGGGAACACATTGTTTGGGGTTTTTTGTCTTTATATTAAACTATTTCACATTTTATGAAATTGATGTACGTGGATGAAGTTTAATACAAGTCCTTTTCTATATAATAGAAAGTAAATAGTATTTACAGGAACACACAAAAGATTTCAGCCACAATACTGTATCTGAAGTACTGTATTATAACAGCAAGATCTGGATATTTTTAAAACTTCTATATTGTAGAACGCACCTCATTTGCTACGTTTCACATACAATTTCCAACTTGTTTAAATATAGCATGCTGCAAGTAAACATTTAGTGATGATTGTAAACAGGGGCGCCAACTTTTGGAAAATATTGGATGAGCTCAAAACAGTTTCAGTAAAATACACATAGAAATTGTTTCCCAGTACGTGTGTGGAGGGAAGAGGCGGGGGAAGGAACGAATGATTAATGATGATAATTCGAAGTAAAATTACGATTTTTCAAAATAAAATTTAAAATCATTATAATTTAATTACAATTTAATAAATAATGTATTAAATTATATTCGTATAAATTATACTTCCTTTTAAATAAATTAATATATATTATAAACATAAAAATAGCTACTTATCAAAGATACAAAAAACTAAATAGCAAGAAAAACTAAATGATATTTTAGTCACTTTCATCGATTCGTCAAGACATAAAAACTAAATGCAAAGTATGCAGGAAATTTGTTTTCGAAATTTATTATTATATCCGATGAAAGGTTTATCAACACGTCTTTAAATCTAATGGATGTTTTTACTTTTTTAAAAAACAAAATTATTTTCAGAACTCCAATAAAATCTGATTTTGTTTCAGCTATTAAATAAAAGAGGTGGAACCCGTCGAAATTCGACGAAAGAAACTCATTAAAAAAGAGCTGTTTCATTTATTCATAATAAACCTACAAAATTACAAAATTAGTTACAGTTAAAAATACATGTTGTATTGGTCAGTCTAACTCTCAAGTAAATATTATTTTAAGCTAAAATTAATAAAATACTATGAAACTCAATTATCCAAATTATTAAACGAAATAAAAACGAAATTCTGCGGAGTTTATAACAAATGCATCTCAATTTCCATTTTTTTTTTCTTTTTTCTTTTTTTTTAATTTTAAGAGAAAATAGATTGATTCTGTTGCCACAATTACAAAATTGGTACTAAAATGTTTAAAAAAAATTAATATATCAAAAATAGATACAAGCTTTGAAGCAAATTGCCTTTAAAAGTAATTTTTTTTTTTTCTATACGACGACGGTGTAAAAATTTAAAATATACTATGTTGAGAAGTGTAAAATTTGCAGTACCGAAAATTACAAACCGAAATTGCATGGGAAAGTTTGCGCTTTTTAATTTCTTTCCTCTTTTTTTTTATTTTTTTTTTTTTTCAATTTTAAAGGAAAATAGAGTGATTCTGTTGCCATAATTACAAAATTGGTACTAAAAATTAAAAAAAATAATAATATCTCAAAAATAAATTGAGGTACAGCTTTCAAACTAATTGCATTAAATACATTTTCTTCTATACGACGGTGTAAAAATTTAAAATTTTGTGATTTTTAGAAGTGTAAAATTTTTAGTAGCGAAAATTGCAACACCGAAATTGCGGGGGAAAGTGTTGCCATTCGAAAAATGACGTATGCGTTACGCGCAGATACGTTTGGCCTTTATAATATAGAAGACAGATAAAGAAAAAAAATCAATTGAATTTGCGGAGAGATAAAATTATTGAACGGGCTCACTAAACACAGGTCCAATATAAATTGGTGCCACTGATTGGGAGTAGAGAATCAGACCGGGTAATCCGATTTTACCCGAATTTGATGAAACCCGCGACTTTGATCAGGCAGGTTAAGATTATTTCCATTGTGTACAGATAAAAAAATTTCTGTGAAATTACAGAAATCTACGAGTAATCCATTATCTTAAGTCGTCTGTATAATTACAGAGATTTAAAAAAATTAAAATTCTGTTAAATATGTTAAATGACAAAGAAGTTATTTGGTAAATTTACAATAGACTCTGTAATTTAACATTGTTAAAAATACATAAGACTCTTTAAATTTATTTTTAATGATATTAATTTATATTAATTATAAATAGAAGTTTTCTTATACGTCCATTAAAACATTTCAAAAATATGCATTAAAATAGTTACTTGCTATAAAAGACGTCAAATACTAATAAAAACATTAAAAGATCTTAATAATTTTTACATGTTTCGATTGAATTTACTCAATCATCATCAGAAAAACAAAATACAAATATACATCCATCCACATCACATTTTTCCATCTTTGTGTTTATTTGTATTTTGTTTTTCTGATGATGATTGAGTAAATTCAATCGAAACTTGTAAAAATTATTAAGATCTTTTAATGTTTTTATTAGTATTTGACGTCTTTTATAGCAATTAAATATTTTAATGCCTATTTTTGAGATATTAATTTAATTTAGTTTTAAAAATCAGTAATTCTCTCAAACTGTGTTGACCTTCAAAGCACCAGTATTTTTCGAGTAATTTTGAACTAATGTATCATTTAGTTTCCACACAATTTGTTTCACGTCGCCCATGGGTTTGAATCCGAGATATCTGGATTCTGGAAAAACATCTTATTTGCTGAGCTGCAAAACCTGTTAACTTATAGCACAAAATATTAACGCATGTATTTTATGGTTAACCTGAAGAAATCTGTTCCGCTTGTGCTTCTCAAATATTTCGCTTCAAGTATATTCGTTAAAAAAATTCGTAAACGATTTATTTTAATTTATTTTAGAGCGATACATAATATTTTTTTAATAAATTTTAATTTTTAACTAATTTAAGAAATAAATAAAAAATATCAATATTTTTTTAATGCATAAATGTGAATCTAATTCATTTTTTACAACAATATTTTAGAGTATTTTTCGAAATTGTCGCCCATTCTTTTTATGCCTTAATATTTTTAAAAGAATTTTCAAATAAAAAATAAGAAAAATATAAGCAGAAAAAATATAATTTATTATTTAAAAGTGATTTATTATGTTTTCATTATTTTATTCACTTTGTGTAAGAGGATTTTAGAAGATTAATTACTGTAAAATTATTTAATTTTAAAATATTGAATACCCCCAATGTTCGACATTGTTATATTTCTTCATATGTGTGTGCATATATAATCATGATTCGAGAAACCATATGAGGTATGAGGTGTATTTGAAATAAAGCTTCTGTTTAGTAATACAGTAGAACCCCGCTAATCCGGACCCCGTTAATCCGGATCTCCGGATAATTCGGATCGGTTTGGTCATTTTTTTTTTTTTTTTTTTTTTTTTTTTTTTTTTCAAGTTTGAGAAGCGATTGGCTAATTTCCATAATATAAATTTGGTTCATCGATATATTCTGAATAAAAAAACTTTTTCTGAAATCTTTTCAGAAGATTAAGAAAAGCGAACTCTTTTACTGTCTGTAAATATTCAATAAGTTTAACATAAAGGTGATTTTCTATAAGTATGTTTTGTTTTATTTCATTTTTTCTCTAATTCTCCGGATAATGCGGATTTTCGATAATTCGGATTGGGTCCGGTCCCAATTAATCCGAATTATCGGGGTTTTACTGTAAATAAAAGAGAAAAAGAAGAAATATTGTCTACTTGTTTTGCTGATAAGAATTTCTATCTGCCCTCCACCCCTCCTACATTCGTGGTAAGTCAGTGCAACAGGACTTTATTACAGTTGAATGCACTATGTAGCAAAAAGCTTTCTAGAATACTTTAAAATAGTAGCTATTTTTTTTATGTGTCTCTTGATATAAAGTTTTTGTCACATAAAAAAGGATATTTTATTGACTTCTCTTCATTTCAATTATAAAAGTATGCGAAAAATAAATCTAAGCAGTTTTGTATATTGTTTCAAATAAAAGAAATAAATATTAGAAATCAAATGTTTTTTATACTTTGATAACGATATCATAGTCGGGGGTAGGGGGGGGGGGGGTCGAGAAATGATAACGTATGATATCGGAAGGGGGGAGGGGTCCAAATTTATCAAAAAGTTGATAAGTTATCTTTTCACAGACCCTAATATTAATAACAATAGCATTGTAATAATAATAACAACTTTTAAATAATACGACGCAATTTACTTTCAATATTACCAAGCTTCTGGCATGTGAAGGAAGCAACTGCAAAGTTACTGTCGATAAAAATCCCTACTAACTACGAGGAGATGATTTTTCCCTTTCTAAATTGTTCTAAGTTAAGAACTAGTCAGATGTGGCAATCCCAAAACTTTCTTCTATCGTATGCAAGTTAATACTTCCTGAAATATGCAGTATAGCTGCGCCATTGGTTAGGTCATTTAAACCAAAATCTAGTCAGCAACAGTTTATGTCAACTTATAACTAATTCTGAAGTTTGATGAAAATCCATGCATTAGTTTTTGAGATAGAGCTATTACAAAATCTTAAAAAAAATCAGCATAACAGCTCCAAATAGTGGATGATGTACACCAAAAACTAATCAGGATCAATTTTTTTTGTCATATACTAACTAAATCTGAAGTTTCATGAAAATCCATGCATTAGTTCATTTATTCCGAAATCAGAAAAAGCAGCATGACAGCGCCATCTGTAAGGTGTTTTCACACCACTATCTAAACAATACTAATTTATATTAGGGATTAAATGAATTTGAAGTTTTAGAAAATTTCGTGCATTAAATCTTGAGATAGAGTTATTGCGATAATCACGAAAAATGCACCATGGCAGCGCCACCTGTTGAAGGATTTGTACCAAAACGTAATCAGTATAATCTTATATCAAGTGCTAACTAAATATAAAGGTTTATGAAAATTCATGCACTAGTTCTTGAGATATGCTATTGTGGAAAATGAAAATAATGCAGCATAGCAGCACCACCTGTTGAGCAATATACACCAAAAACTAATCAAATCTAGTTTATATTAAAGTCTCACAGAATCTAAAGTTTTGTGAAATTCCGTGGATTGATTCTTGAGATAAATCTATTGCAATATCACGAATAATGTACCATGGCAGCGCCGCCAGTTGAGCGATTGGCACCAAACTCTAATCAAATATAGTTTATATTAATGTCTTACGAAATCTAAAGTTTTGTGAAATTTCATGCATTGGTTCTTGAGATAGATCTATTGCAATAATCACGAATAATGCACTATGGCAGCGCCGCCTGTTGAGTGATTTGAACAAAACGTAATCAGTACCCTGTTACATCAAGTATTAACACTAAATCTAAAGTATAAAATTGAAAATTTACGCCAAGTTTTATCTTCGCACGCTTCTGAACGCAATCTTAGGAATATTTTACAGGCAAGCAACTGTAATACTAATTTAAAAGAATAAGGAGAGCTTGCTCGATAATCATCTTTTGCTATTTTGTAATTTTGCAGTTTAAGCAAAAAACTTATGAATCAAGTATCAATAGATTTTTTCCACTTCAGTTTGACGAATTTAGATACTATTACATTTTAATAAATATTTTGAAAAAAAAATTCTAACACAAAAGTTACTTATACAGAAATATATCTGATATTTAACGCGAGCTGAGGAATATTTTATAGGCAAGCAACAATCGTGATGCTAAATTAAAACAACAAGCAGAGCTTCATAATCACCTTCTGCTATTTTGTAATTTTGTAGTTTAAGCAAGAACTTATGAATGAGGTAGCAATCGATTTTTTCCATTTCGGTTTGACGAATTTAGGCACAGCTGTATTTTAATAAAACTTTGAAGAAAAAGAAATACTAATTGTAATATAAAAGTTACTTATACAGAACTAGATAGAGTTTCCAACGCGATTTAAAGAAAGTTTTGCACAGAAGCAAAAATCGCTGTGCCAAATTAAAGGTAAAACAACAGGGGGAGCTGCAATCACCTTTAGCTATTTTGTAAATGCGAAAACTTATGAATGAGGTATGAATCGATTTTTTCTATTTCGGTTGATGAATATAGGTAATGTTCTACTCTATTAAACAAATGTAAGCGTAGGTATTCTATAACTTTTGAACAAACGCTTTGGTTACATATTTATTTATTTTGAAAACTATCATTTCGGTAACAGTTTCACTAAAGGCCAAAAACGGCGCGTTTGTCTTTCTGCCTTTTTTTGTCTTTTTTTTGGGCTCAAACTTGTATATCAATTATTAGAAAATTTGAATGTGTTATAAGGTAGACAGTAATACTTTATTACTTTAAAATATTCGTCGTTTTGTTTACAATGTTTGTTTTATAAGGACACGTTTAAAACCTTAATATATCATCAAGGGTGTAGTCGTAAAAATAACAAAGAATGTACGCTCTCAGCAGAGGGGTAAATTCTAGAGTGCATATATTACAATTTTCTTTAGAAACAAAGTGTATACGGTGTTCCTTTAAAAAATCCAGAGGGTATACGGCGTATAACCCTCCATTACAATCCTGTATCATTATTTAAGCTAATTTTTGTATGTGAGAGTGTGTGTGTTAAAGGTGGTGGTGGTGGTGGGGGGTTTGTCAACTGCATGTTACGTATCACATGACACCGGGAAACCAATCTCTGTCCAAAAATGTAGAATATCCGTTATTTTTAATTTTTAAGACATTAAAAAAATCAATAAGGATATTTTTTTCAAAACACTTGCTCGATATTAAACATACATGCAAAGACGAAACTATCATTCACATCTTTCAAAGTTTATTTTAACACTAGCTGACCCGCCCGGCGTTGCCCGGGTCCGTATTAACAATATTAAACGAACTTGAAATTTGTATGATTTTATCAATAACTGGAAGCATGCAGAAATGCATTGTCTGAAATACGTTGCAGCTGACTTTGTGAAAAATCGGTTTTAAAAACAACAACTAATATTAAGCTCTAAAAATACTTAAAATGAGCTATGAGAAACACGGGAGGGAACATGTATCCAACGATTGCGTTAGTTTCGTGTTAAAGTGTTGATATTTACCCGTAAAAATCACTGTTAAATCACGTAACTAATTATTTTTTTCACATAGAAATCCCAAGTGAAATATTTTGAATTTCAAACTAATTATATCATTCTTAAATCCGACTATACCTTGAATGAATCGATACGCGATGATAAAAGATTGGTATATAGTATTATAATTTCAGAGCCATTTAACAAAAGTGTATATTTTTAATCAAAGCATGCGTAATGTTGACTCTGTGGACAAATTCCTAACCGTAAACTTTTGTACCATAACCATAATCTGTCTGTAACCTAACTGCGACTTAACATTACCCTACCGTAGCTTAAATATAACATAAATGTAACCTAGACGTCACTTTGAAATATCAATATAGAAGCATCATTTAAGATTTTGCTTGAAAAGTTAGCATTCTTTCGTTAATGTCTTAAAATCGTCTGCACTCTGAAATCTAGATTTTAGACTAATATTTGTTATTTAAGTTTTCGCGCATGATTTTAAAAGAATGTTTTCATAAATATATTTTATATATTGATATAGAGTTATTAATATGTTGTTATATTAAAACCATATTTTCATCTACGTTATAAAGTATTAAAAAGTTCTGAAAAAAAAAGAAACCTTTTAGTAATACAATTTTTAGTTCAAATCAAATGTTTTCAATATTTTATTTTATTTTATTTTGACATTTAATTATTTCGAATTTATCAATTTCAATTATTTTAAAAGCAAACATTTTTTTAAAAATAAATAATATAATAGAAAAAAGACCATTTTAAAAAATTACTATTTCTTCATAAAATACGCTTCGGCTGTAATTCATTTCTTTCAATTCGTCTTATTAATACAAAATCACTTCCACATGCTTTTGTTTGGGACATTAAAATTTGAGCGATAAATGATTTAATATTGCAACCCTTTTTTCGGTTCACTTCACCACCACCTATCTTTTTCCTCCATGGTTTACAACCGCTGTGATAAAAAATCATCATTTAAACTGACAGTTTGCCAGTCTATGAATTTTAAAGGTCTATTCCCAGCTTTTTTAATTATTTATGCGAAAATTTTATGCAACCAACCAACCATAACTGAATGAAGAGAAAAAAAGAAGAAAAAAGGCGATTTTTTATGAGAGTGATCTTTGGAATTTAATTAATTACTCAGTTAATAAATAGAATTTCGAAATTCTGAAGCTCAGGTGCATCAGGAGAGATATTGGGCTACTCTCATAAAAATTTTGAGCTTCGTACGTCCCATAGATTTTGCTAGCCATCGCAGACACACACACACACACACACACACACACACACACACACGCAGACAGAGCGATTTGTTATTTTATTAGTATAGATTTTCACCTTTCCATTCCAATTACCATGATGGCTTTTTCAATAAAGAATCTGCTATAAATAAACATTTTAAAAAGCACCTTGCCTTTTTTTAAATAAAATAATTCAAAGAATAAGGGCAAAAAAATCGTCAGATGCACTTGAATTAGAAAGGCGATAAATGCGTCTCCAAAATAAGTTATCGAATCATTAAAGTACAAAATGTAGCACCTCATTATAGTTTTAATCAAATCGTAAGAGAATATTTACCTGTGCTGAGGTTTTTTTTTCTTTTTTTTTTTTTTTTTTTTTCGAAAGTAGCAATTCGAAAATAGAGATAAGAAGAAGAAAACGTTTATTTTTAATGATTATGAAATAGGAAGTTGTTCAAGATAGGTAACCATGCGTTCAGTTCTAAGAAATACTTCAAACACTTTCGAGCCCAGACGAATTTCTTTAGTGAATTGTTTGCTTAGTTACATATTTATGATAATGAGTAATTGATTTCGAGCTAATGTCTCGGACGGTGATTTTTCATTGCAGATTTGACTTTGCGGGGTGTTTTTAATCGATTGCCAGAGGAGAATGTTATACGATTCCTTTGTGTTTATAACTATTACTATTATTATTAATATTAAATGTATATCCATGAATAACCATAATAACTATTGTTCCAATGGATATATAACGGAATAAGTAGATATAAGTCTAACAAAATAATAATAGAATAAGGGGTATGACTTATAATGGATGTAAGGGAATGTATAGGGGAAAGGTAGAGTTTTAGTAGAGGTGATCCATTTTTTACATTTTTTTTTTTTTTTTTATTAAACCTATAAAAAAGTTTCATATATCAGTTTATTCTTTATACAACCAGATATCAAAATAAAATTGTGACATAAGTATAAGATTTAGGAAACTTGGAAATGATTTATTTTAAGCATCAGAAAATAAAGGGTCCAGGATCCCCAAATATGGGAGATATGAGTCATTTTATTCTATGTTGAAATATTTGTAATCGGATATAAAATCGGTTTTACAAAAGGCATAATAACTTCATAGTACATAGTTTAATTTTTATTAAAAAGTATTTGGTAAAATGTGACACGTAAACAGATCTGCTTAGAAAGTCATAGGAAAATAACTCTGTTTTATAACCGCCCTTATTAGGTAGCTTTCATTACAAAAAGTAAAAAGCTACCTGTTGCAGCCGTCCGGAGGAAAGCACTTCCGGAAAATTTTGGTATATTTTCACCGATCATGACCCCCAGACCCCAAAACCACCCTCCGTTCAAATGTTGACATATATATATATATATATATATATATATATATATATATATATATATATAATATATATATATATATATATATATATATATCTGATTTTTGTCATGCGATAACTAACGTATTTATGAACCGATTTGAATGAAACTTGGTATGTACATGGTACATACAAATGTCTCGACCGAGTTCGTTGGTCAGCATCATCCGCCATTTTGTTTCAAAATGGCGGCCATTTTAAATTTTTAAAAAATTTTAAAATTTAAAATTAAATGCGAAAAAATTAAAAGTTGAAAAATATTTTTCTTTTACGTGTTAGAACTTAAAACAAAGATTTCAGAACACTTTTTATTTTGTCTATATCTTAAAAAATGATTGAGTTATAGCACTTTGAATTTTTCTTATGGCTGACATTTTGAAACGATCTAATTTTTGTCACGTGATAACACGCGTATTTATGAACCGATTTCAATGAAACTTGGTATATACATAGTACATACAAATGTCTCGACCGAGTTCGTTGGTCAGCATCATCCGCCATTTTGTTTCAAAATGGTGGCCATTTTAAATTTTTTAAAAAATTTTAAATTTAAAATTAAATGCGAAAAAATCAAAATTTGAAAAATATTTTTCTTTTACGTGTTAGAACTTAAAACAACGATTCCAGAACACTTTTTATTTTGTCTATATCTTACAAAATGATTGAGTTATAGCACTTTGAATTTTTCTTATGGCTGACATTTTGAAACGATCTGATTTTTGTCACGTGATAACACGCGTATTTATGAACCGATTTCAATGAAACTTGGTATGTATATAGTAAATACAAATGTCTCGACCGAGTTCGACCGAGTTCGTTGGCCAGCATCATCCGCCATTTTGTTTCAAAATGGTGGCCATTTTAATTTTTTTAAAAAATTTTTAATTTAAAATTAAATGCGAAAAAATCAAAATTTGAAAAATATTTTTCTTTTACGTGTTAGAACTTAAAACAACGATTCCAGAACACTTTTTATTTTGTCTATATCTTACAAAATGATTGAGTTATAGCACTTTGAATTTTTCTTATGGCTGACATTTTGAAACGATCTGATTTTTGTCACGTGATAACACGCGTATTTATGAACCGATTTCAATGAAACTTGGTATGTATATAGTAAATACAAATGTCTCGACCGAGTTCGACCGAGTTCGTTGGCCAGCATCATCCGCCATTTTGTTTCAAAATGGTGGCCATTTTAATTTTTTTAAAAAATTTTTAATTTAAAATTAAATGCGAAAAAATCAAAATTTGAAAAATATTTTTCTTTTACGTGTTAGAACTTAAAACAACGATTCCAGAACACTTTTTATTTTGTCTATATCTTACAAAATGATTGAGTTATAGCACTTTGAATTTTTCTTATGGCTGACATTTTGAAACGATCTGATTTTTGTCACGTGATAACACGCGTATTTATGAACCGATTTCAATGAAACTTGGTATGTATATAGTAAATACAAATGTCTCGACCGAGTTCGACCGAGTTCGTTGGCCAGCATCATCCGCCATTTTGTTTCAAAATGGTGGCCATTTTAATTTTTTAAAAAAATTTTTAATTTAAAATTAAATGCGAAAAAATCAAAATTTGAAAAATATTTTTCTTTTACGTGTTAGAACTTAAAACAACGATTCCAGAACACTTTTTATTTTGTCTATATCTTACAAAATGATTGAGTTATAGCACTTTGAATTTTTCTTATGGCTGACATTTTGAAACGATCTGATTTTTGTCACGTGATAACACACGTATTTATGAACCGATTTCAATTAAACTTGGTATGTACATAGTACATACAAATGTCTCGACTGAGTTCGTTGGTCAGCATCATCCACCATTTTGTTTCAAAATGGCGGCCATTTTAAATTTTAAAAAAATTAAAATTTAAAATTAAATGCGAAAAAATTAAAAGTTGAAAAATATTTTTCTTTTACGTGTTAGAACTTAAAACAACAACGATTCCTGAACACTTTTTATTTTGTCTATATCTAAAAAAATGATTGAGTTATATCGCTTTGAATTTTGCTTATGGCTGAGATTTTGAAACGGTCTGATCTGAACGATTCACAATGTTGCTTTAAAATGGCATACATTTTATGATATCGTGGAATTTGGTGACTCTCTAAATCGCTTAAAATAAATGCAGGTTGAATAAAAGATGACTAATTTTTAAAAATTCCTATTAATATTCAGTCTTGACAAAAACTAGTATTCAATCTTATAAAATCACTAATTTTATAAGATTATTTCCACTAATTTGAGCTTAGTATTTTTGAACAATGTAACTTATTTTAAAATAAATAAATAAATATATAAGTATATGAAAGCTACCTCTTCCTCCCGGCATTGCCGGAAGGACTTTTGTGACACTCGACCTGGAAACACTACTTTCCACATACTTTGATACATTTTATTGTGTTCATCTTTGTGAAATTTGTCTACGTAC
This sequence comes from Maratus speculifer, assembly GCA_964019185.1. Classification (NCBI taxonomy): domain Eukaryota; kingdom Metazoa; phylum Arthropoda; class Arachnida; order Araneae; family Salticidae; genus Maratus; species Maratus speculifer. The sequence continues at coordinate 248,414,599 of OZ025290.1, read as the reverse complement.
CTTCCTAGCGTGTTTTAATCAATGTTGTGAACTTTTGCCGAGGCACGAACACCTAATATTTCTTAAGATTACTCAGTCTTTCTATTCTTTTTCATTCTTTTATATTTACTCAGATATCAAAGTCATTACACCAGTTATTACAGTATAGTATGTATCTATTCTATTTACAAATTTCATTTTACTATTTAAATGACATAAAAATTTCCTATCAATTTTCCAATTAATATTTCATTAAATTTTTGTTTGGTTTATAGCAATGTTTCACATTTACCTTCAATCAGTTTTAAATATTTTTCTTTCTATCACACTATTTTATTGTTGCTTTACAGAATAAATTTACATTATTTTGGATATAAAACCATTAGCCTTTTATTATGTATAGTCTATATTTAAAAAAATTCAAAAACACTTAAGGAGCTTTGACCATCAGGTCAAATCCTCCCCACACAGGCACTTTTTAAAATATAGCACATGCTTACGTTTAATCTAATTTACTAGACCATCTTTATGCATAGAAATAAAAGCTCAATATTTATACATTATTTAAAACCTACTTTCTTAAAACTATGATAAGTTTTATCTGAGAAAATCTTACAAAAAGTTTTTTTTTTTTTTTTTTTTTTTTTTTTTTTTTTTTTAGCATTTTTTAAGTTAAAAACTTTCCACAATTGATTTTTCCATACCTGTCTCAATTATCTGCATGAAGCTAGGACTATTGTTTGAACATTTCAGCAGTTTTGATTGCCCCGTATTGTCGAAATTCTGAAATTCTTTTAAATATGAAAACTGAAAAGTGGGTCAAACTTCCTCTATAGCCAGCCCACCCCAGTCATCCCTATCCATTTGTTCATAACTCTTGAACATCTCCGATTCAAAATCTAATTTAAAAAATAAAATATGCTCAATAGTTTTTGCTTTGCTAGTGGTGCCGTTCAATTCTTTGGGATCTAAAAAAATATGTATTGCTGCCTATTTGTTTTCTTGTATTTTTTCCTTCTTTTTTAGGGTTTCATTCATCTGACGAAACCCTATTCGTCTCTGTCCTCTATCTGTCACAGAGTCCATACACAAAAACTATACAAGGCAGAGCGTTCAAATTTTTTGTATTTACCACTAAATACCTCTTGTGACACGACAAATCATAAAAGTTTGAAAAAGACTATTATTTTAATTATAATATTTATTTTAATACCATTAGTGGGTCAATCCTTTTCAAGTGGTCCAGCACTGATCGCTCGACCATTTTTAAAAAAATTCTGAAATTTTTTGTACAACAACCCTAACATGATGGAAGTTCAAAATGACCGTTATTTTAATTTTACTATTTTTTGTTTGTACATCGTGTGCAGCGATTTTCTCAGATACTAGGATACACAAAATTGTAAAGATCTCGTCTTTTATTTTCCCAATTGAAATGGGGTTTGCAGCATTTTGTTAAGAATAAAATAGGCTAAATGTGCAGTGGTAGAATAATTTTGAAAAATAATTTTTAGATGTGAAATTTTAGCACAAAATTTAAGATTTTTTCCAAAATCTATCCATTTGCAAGAGGAAATTTTTCATGCAAGGAAAACTGTCAACCTTACACAATTTTTTCTACAAATAGGTCAAAAGTGCGTGTACTCATACTTTAAATCCCAGATCTAAGAGTTGATTTCTCTTTGCGATAAAAATTCCGAAATTCGTCAAAAATTTCAAAACTCGCACTTTTTAGACTTTGATATCTCTGGTGGGGCACGAGATAAAAATCTGAAATTCTGGCCTTTGATAGTATTGTGTAGTAGTGTTATGTGCAAAAAATTTCAAGAAGGAGATAAGGCTATTTGACTACAAGCTGAGATCTGACATGGACAATATGTGAAAACAATACTGCCAAACTGTTGTAACCTACTATGTAATTGTTCATACCTCCAAAATTTTAAATTAATGATTTATGGTACAGAGTGAATTGTTAATTACAAACATCTTCTTCGAATGCTTCTGTGTGATTTAAACACTTCAGAATGTATGCTAAGCCAATACACTATTTGTCCAGATGAACAAACCTACTAGAAATGCTATTGCAACAATTTTACTCGGAACACACATTTCAGGAAAAGTAAATTACAGACAATGGGTTGCAACTGATCGAGTTGACATAGTTTCAATTATTAAATCTAGAGAATTTCATTCAAGTTAACAAGGGATGACAAGACTTTGGTGGCTCCAAATAAAATTTTGAGAAAGAACAGCCTGATGGACTGACAACAGTAACTGGTCGAACTCATAACATCTCTCGTAAATAGTGTTAAGCTCTTTGTTGAGCATATATAGTAACTTTGTAAATTAAACATTTGTTACTAAGCTGTTTTCAACAAACGATATTTTCTGTGTAAATATTGTAATAAAAGAGACTAATCTCATTTCTCCTAATGTACTCGTAATAGCATTTTTTTAACATATTTTAATTACCGTATCTCAACTTATAATCAAATCTCCTTCTTGAAATTTTTTGTGCGTATTACTATCATAAAATACTATCAAAAGAAGAAAGGCCATTGAAATGGACTAATAGAATTCCTAGTAGGTTTTGTTCATCTGGACAAATAGTGCATTGGCTTAGCATACAATCTGAATTATTTAAATCACGATTTAAACAGAATTTGAAGATGATCTTTGTAATTTTGCATCATCAACCATTAGTTTAACATTTTGTAGGTATGAACAAACACATAGTAGGTTACAATAGTTTAGAAGTATTGTTTTTACATATTGTCCATGTCATATCTCAGCTTGTAGTCAAATCTCCTTCTTGAAATTTTTTGCTCGTAACACTACTACACAATACTATCAAAGGCCATAATTTCAGTTTTTTAATCTCGTTCCCCACCAGAGATATCAAAGCCTAAAAAGTGCGATTTTTGAAATTTTTGACGAATTTCAGAATTTTTTCGCAAAGAGAAATCAACTCCCAGATCTAGGACTTGGTCTATGAGTACACGCACTTTTGATCTATTTGTAGAAAAAATTGTGTAAAATTGGCAGTTTTCCTTGCATGAAAAATTTTTTCTTGCAAACGGATAGATTTTGGAAAAAATCTTAAATTTTGTGCTAAAATTTCATCTGTAAAAATTTATTTTTGAAAATTATTCTACCCACCGTACATTTAACCTATTTTATTCTTAACAAAATGCTGCAAACCCCATTTCAATTGGGAAAGTAAAAGACGAGATATTTACAATTTTGTGTATCCTAGTATCTTAGAAAATCGCTGCACACGATGAAGCAAAGATGGCCGCCATGCACAAACAAATACAGTCGAGTCTCTATATAACGAAACCCATCGTTCCAGTAAAAAATTCGTTATATAGAGAAATTCGATGCTTAGAATATGATGTTAAAAATCGTATTTAATGTGTGAATTTTAAACAAATATTATTTTTGATGTTTTTAATTAAGAATTTGAAATGTTCAAAAGTAAATATTAACATAATACTCTATTTCTTAATTATTTAGGCAGTTTCAAAAAAAGAGAACAGACATTTATTTGAAAGCTTAATAAAAATCAAATAAGGAAGACTTGCATTAATTTCAGACGAAGAAATCTGAAGATTTTCTGTTGTTTTGATTTTAAAACTGTTACACTCTCAAAAAAATGCTCAAATTTTAGCAAGGAATGAAAAATTGTAGTTAACATTTTCCTCCATTTGAAGGCCTCTCTTGTGTGCCTCTCATTGATTCCTTTCTTATATGTGTAACAATCTAATTGACTCTGTTTTGAGAAGGATGTTAAAAGGTGTGTGGGAGAAGGGGTGAATTCGTTGGATTTAAAGAACAAGGAGATAAGTAATATAAAAAAAAACTCAGCACTGAACGATCAATCAAAAATAAGTGGTGGAAAATTTATTCCATATGATTTCGAATCTTTTTTAAAACTGAATAAATTAAGACCAATTTATGAAAAAATTCGTTATATGGAGATAAATATAGAGACTGTTTTTAATGTAATCATGCGAAATGGGACCGTTTCTACCAAAAATTCGTTATATAGAGAAATTCCATGCATGGAGTTTCGTTATAGGGAGACTCGACTGTAATATTAAAATTAAAATAACGGTCATTTTGAACTTTTATCAAGTTAGGGTTGTTGTACAAAAAATTTCAGATTTTTTAAAAATGGTCGAGCGAACAAAAAAATATTTTCTGGACCATTTGAAATGGTTTGACCCTAGTTTATTTTTTGTTGTTGTTCTCTTCTAATTGTTGTCAAAGTTTAAATAGATTTAAGAATTATTATGTATCTAACAGAAATTAATGGATTAAATAAAACTCATGAAAAATGTGTATTTGTTTTTATTTTGGTAATTAATTCCAGAATTGTTTTAACTTCATTCTCGATTTTGTTTGTTTTTTCTCGAGTTTTTGATCACTCGAGACAACAGCTCAGCTGCTATAAGTCTAAAAAAATCCCCCTTTAAACCATATCCAGAACTGTATTTTTTGCCACGGCAAACCACGTGAAACGAAAAGAAAACGAGATTATTTTTTTACTAGAATTTGATAATCGCAGCACAATTTTTTTAATTTTTGATTTTGCAAATTTGGTACTTCCGCATGCAGTTTTTATTTCATGCGCTGATTCATAAAATCTAAAGAAAAAAAAAAATTCGAGACCACAATTTTTCAATTTATGAAAAAATTAATTTTTAAACTTAGAGAAAAAAAACTTTTTCGTACAAATAATTAACGGGAATTTATTAAAATTAAGAAAACTAAATGATCACTTTTACACTTTGACATAGTTTATAACTTTCATGTTTGTGTTTGGGTCCGCCGAATTATATTACGCTAATAATAATTAACATACATTTATTACGATACATCACAACTAGCCCTTCAATGACAAACTCCCTCTCTATGAGAAAGGATCATTCCGTTTTTTAGCAGGTGGGGAAAGGTAGGAGGGAGTGATGTACTAAAAGTACATTCAGTAGTACGATTTCTTTTGATTTGGCTCCATTTGATAATTTGATTAAGCCTGCGCTATGTCTAATGATTTTACAACCAAAAGGCCTTTTTCAAGGCCAACTTCGATTAATTTTGATGACGACTCTGAACAGAATTTGGCTAACGAATAAAATATTGACCTCAGAAAAAGATGTTGACGATTTGGAACGGACTTCGGCTAAAGATTGCATGAATACGGATAATGTATTGACGCCAGTGGATAATATTGACCAGGACTCGTCACCTTTGGTTTAATTTCTTTTTTTTTTTTTTTTCTTTTGAATTTTTCCATAAATTAGTATTTCATGATTATTACTTAGGATGTATCTGCTTACAAAAAAAAAAAAAAAAAAAAATCAAAACAATTCGAAAGCTTGTAAATAAAGTTGGGCGATTATTAATTTATTTACTTTTTTTGAGAGGGGAGGGGAGGCACAAATGACACAATTTTAAGATATAAAGAATTATGAAATCTAATACAAAAAAATTTCAGTAATGGCTTTAGATATGTTACTTACTTTTATTTTTCGCCAATTTTAAGATTGTTTAAAGTTAAAGAATTATGAAACCGAATAAGAAAAAATTTTAATAATCTGCGTTACGTTACTTTTACGATACGTTATTTTTATTTTTCGCAAAAAAAAAAAAAAAAAAAAAAGCAATCTTGCTCTAATTTTATTTTTTTAATTTTAATAAGGAGAAGGAGCACTGCACTTAAACTAGATAAAATTAGTGATATTTCAATTTTAAAAATCCGATTTCAATTTAAAAAAATTATTTTATTTTAATAACCAAATAATTAATTAAACATAAAACAAAAATGACATCTTCAGTGTTCCGCTAATGTATTTTAATTTCAAGTTGATAGACGAAGCCACTATTTCAATTAACTGCTCTACCTTTCTGTACCGATCACTCCCTCCTACCTTTCCCCACCTGCTAAAAAATGGAATGATCCTTCTTCATAGAGAGGGAGTTTGTCATTGAAGGGCTAGTTACATCACATAACTTCACGCAGAAAAAAACATACACATATCTCAAGAACATAGAATAGAAGAATAATAAAAAGCATCATGGGAGTAAAGCATGGGAGTGAAAGTTGTAGTCCTTTTTTCACGATCTCTAACGGTTTGGTAAATACATAACACTCCTTCCCCCTAGGAATACAGGACATAATCTTCTAAATGTTTTGGTGAGGTTCGGGAGCGTTCAGAGCGTCGTAGAGTAGGAAGATCTGGTTTCTTAGTTTCAGGCTGACACACAGGATCGGACTCTGTTGGTGAATCGGGTGGCAAATTCGCAAACACTCAACGTCCCAGCGCGCTTGACGCCAACTCCTCTAGCCAAGGGCTTTGGCGAAAAACTGAACTTCGACGTGCATACTTGAATACTGCTAGTATCGCAATTTGAAATTTGCACTGCAAATATTTATATCCACTTTATATGAATGTTTTAGATACGCTTACAGAATTCAAAGATATCTTTTTTTTCTGTAGCAGATTAATTCAGTTTACACAAGTTGTGCTATTGATTACACTAGTTGAATACTGATGCTGTTACAATAGGATTACTGTTAAAAAGCTAGGATGACGCTGGAAAATTTAAAATGCATGTTTTTAGCGTTATGAAGGTATAATAGTTGAAACAATAAGCCGCATAGTTAATCAAGATAGATCAACGTAATTCAAAAATATTTACAAACTTGGTTTGTCTTTTTTTTTCTTTTTTTTTTTTTTTTCCAGACTTACTTTAGAACTTCAGACTTGCACGCACATTTTCATTTTCTCCCGAAAGCGCTTGGCTATAGAGGTTGGCGTGAAGCGCGCTGGGATGTTGAGTGTTTGCGAATTAGCAATCGGGTGTAACTGGATCATTTTCTGGAGTTGGCGAAGGTGGAATAACAGCAGGCTCTGTAGACGTTTCAGCATCTTGTACACGGCTTCGAACCTGATCAACATGACGATTGTGAAGAATACCGTCTACTAAATCTTGAACTTTATAGGATAATGGCCCTGTAGTTTCTGTAATTTTTGCTGGAACCCAAGTTGGCCCTGAACTGTAGTTGCGAATGTACACGGGATCGTTCTCTTGAAATTGTCGTAGTCGTTTGTTTTTGTCTGCCTCAGCTAATTTCTCTTTTTTGATCTTCATATCTTTATTGAGATCAGGGTGTAATCTGTCCAACAATGATGTTAAACGACGATTCATTAGAATTTCAGCCGGTGATTTACCAGTAGTGGTACATGGTAAGGTATGCTGAGCAAACAGAAATCTTGCTAGGCGAGTCTTCCAATTACCTTGAATGATCCGTTTCAAAGCGTGCTTTGTAGTAGCCACCATTCTTTCTGCCTGGCCATTGGAGGATGGATGATAGGGAGCTACAAAAATAGGTCGAATCTGGTTTCGTCTTAAGAAGTGTTGAAATTCAGCGGATCTAAACGTTTTACCATTATCAGATGCGACTGAATCTGGAAGTCCATGCGTGGCAAAAATAGATCTTAGGTTGTCAATGGCAGCCGATGACGACATGGAGGAAACTGGTACAACCTCTAGCCACTTGGAGTGAGAATCAACTAAAATGAAAAAAGTTTTCCCTTGAAAAGGACCGGCGAAATCTATATGAAGGCGAGACCATGGCTTTTCTGTCCATTCCCAAGGATGTATAGGAGCTTTGTCAGGAGCTTTCTGATTTTCTTGGCACATATTGCAAGTCTTAACGGTATTCTCAATGGCACTATCTATGTTAGGCCACCACACGTAACTACGCGCCAGACCTTTCATTCTGACTATACCAGGATGTCCATTATGAAGGAGCACGAGAACTTGATTCTGGAGTGCAGTAGGTACGACAACTCTACTACCCCATAAGACACAACCTTGATGAACACTTAGTTCATTGCGACGATTAAAGAAGGGTTTGAATTTTATATCGGTCATTTTGGCAGGCCAACCATTTAAAACCATCAAGGAAATTCTGGATAGTATCGGATCTTTTTTAGTAGCCGAAGATAACAACTTTGCATCTAACTGCGTTACAGGACATGACTCTAGCAATAGAACTTCAGTCGGGGCAGGAATATCAAGTTCAGGAGTATGTAGAGGTAATCGGCTTAGAGCATCGGCATTAGCTATTTCTTTACCTTTCCTATATTCTATTTCATAGTCATATGCAGCTAAAATTAAACTCCATCTAAGTACCCGGGGTGAAACCATTTGTGACACCGGTTTATTTGGATTTAAAAGCCCTAAAAGTGGTTTATGGTCAGTTATAATTTTGAATCTACGCCCCTGAAGATACTGATTAAATTTTTTGACAGCAGAAATTATGGCAAGAGCTTCCCTATCTGTCTGACTGTAATTCCTTTCTGGTTTTGACAAAGTACGAGAATGGTAAGCAATAGGGGATTCTTTACCATTAGGTAAAACATGACTTAAGACGGCCCCTACTCCCTTAGACGAAGCATCGCATGTTACAGTTACCGGAAGTGTTTCATCAAAATGTGTTAACACGACATCTTTTTTTAATAACTCTTTTGCTGCTTTATAAGCCTTATCATGCTTAGGCGTCCAACGCCAAACTCTGTCATTTCGGAGTAACTCATGCAATGGTTCTAAGCAATCCGATCTATTTTTTAGGAAACAGCCATAAAAATTTAACATTCCTAAAAAGGCTTGCAATTCAGTTTTATCTTTTCGAGTTGGTGCCTCATGAATAGCCTTCACTTTATCAAAACTCGGTTGAATTCCCTTCCGATTTACACGAAATCCCAATAATTCAATTTCGGGAAATGCGAATTTACACTTTTCACGTTTAAGATGAATTCCAGAATCTCGCAAGCGTTCTAGAACTTGCTTTACCTTTAAATTATGGTCTTCAACATTTTTTCCTTGAATAAAAATGTCATCTAGGTATGGCAGTACGCCATCAATACCTGCTAGTACTTCTTCCATTCTTTTTTGGAAAATCGCCACAGCGACAGAAACACCAAATGGAAGCCTATTAACTTTGAAAAGTCCCTTATGGGTATTTAATGTTAGTATTCTGGAAGTTTGATCATCAACCGGAAGTTGCAAATATGCTTCAGAAAGATCCAATTTTGAAAAAACTGTACCACCCGTCATAGTAGCCAGAACTTCATTTACCGTCGGAAGCGGATAAGTAAACGGTTTTACTGCTTGATTTACCGTGCTACGGTAATCGCCACACAGTCTGATACGACCATTTTTCTTTAGAACCGGAACTACGGGCGTTGCCCAATCAGAATATGAAACAGGTTCTAAAATTCCTTTTTTAACCATTTCATCTATTTCAATAGTTACTTTATTTCGAAGGGCAAAAGGCACATTTCTAGCTTTTAGAAATTTTGGTGAACACTTTTCATCAATTTTAATTGATACCGGAGGCCCCTTAAATTTCCCCAGCGATTCATTAAAAACATTACGGTATTCGTGTAATATAGAATCTAAAGAACAAATAGAAATTTTATTAACATTTTCATTAGAAATTAAATTTAAATTCAAGGCATTAAACCAACTCCTGCCTATTAATGATTTACCTTTCCCCTCAACGACTAAAAGAGGTAAATTAACATTACTAGACTTATAAGTAACATTAACATCAAAATATCCAGCAAGATTTAATTTTTCAGAACTCCATGTTTTAAGAGATTGATCCGAAACAGAATGTAAATATGGAGGTTTAACTGGCCATAATTTAACATAAGTATCATAACTTATAATAGAATGCAAGGACCCGGAATCAATTTCCATTTTATGTGGAATTCCATTTAATTTAACAAATATATCATAAGGGGGGTAATCAGTAACAGCACTTACAGAATTTAAATTATTGATGCAATTATATTCATCATGAATAATATTTGACTTACCTGCATCGAATTTTTGCACTTTAAATGTTTTGGCTCCCTGTTTATTACTTTTTTTAGCATTACAAACTTTCGCGATGTGGCCAACACGACGACAGTAATTGCACGTCGCTTTAATAAACTTACACTCACCATAGGGATGATGATCGCCACATCGGTAACAGGGATTTTTCTTATTTTGCTTACCTTTACACTCCTGAACTTTTTTACCCGACACTTTCGGTTTGACGTAATTTACGGTACTAAGTAGCGTACCTCGAATTTCTGTAGATTGTTTCACAGGAGCTTCTCCTGCCAGAGCTAAATCTAAAGCCGAAGTCAAAGTAAGTCTAGGGTCTGAAAGAAGTTTTCGTTGAATTTCTTCGTCAAGAACACCACATACTAACCTGTCACGAAGCATAGAATCCAGTTGAGTTCCAAAGTTGCAATTTTCGGAAAGTCTTCTCAATTCGGCCATAAATTCAGAAATAGTTTCATTTTTCTGCTGGTCTCTTTTGTTAAATTTAAATCTGCATAGGATTTCAGAAGGCTTAGGTGAGAAATGTTCATCTAATTTTACCAGCAAGTCGGCAAAAGTCACTGCATTTGGGCTGTTAGGAGTGCACAAAGAGCGTATAACTGAATATAGTGCTGGACCCGAAACACTAAGAAAAATTGCCCGTTTTTTTTCTGGTTCCGTTATACTGTTAGCGGTGAAAAAGAAATCTAAACGTTCTTTATATTCAATCCAGTTCGTTTTCCCTACTATAAATTCTTCGAGCTTGCCAAACGACATTTTGAAGAAATTAAAAAAAAGTACCAAGAGTAATTACCAGTTCAGGAAACGTTGAAAGGAACCAAAAGAAAATAAATTATCACAGTTTTATTGCTCGTCGCCAGTTTCATGTTTGTGTTCGGGTCCGCCGAATTATATTACGCTAATAATAATTAACATACATTTATTACGATACATCACATAACTTCACGCAGAAAAAAACATACACATATCTCAAGAACATAGAATAGAAGAATAATAAAAAGCATCATGGGTGTAAAGCATGGGAGTGAAAGTTGTAGTCCTTTTTTCACGATCTCTAACGGTTTGGTAAATACATAACAATAACACATAATACAAGTATTATAAATTTAAGATAAATTGAATTTTTGTAGTGGGAAGGACAATGTTGTCAATTTATCTTTAGATAAGTGTGTTTATTGCAATTTGAATGCGTTTTTTTAGTGAACACTAATGTAAATATTATTTCTTAACGTTAAATATTTGTAAAAGTGAAAAATTCAGGGGAAAGAGAGTGTCGTCCGAGGAGGGGCTATTTTCTAAATTTTGTTAAGTTTGGGAAAACTAAAGAATCAATTGCTTTAAACTTTGACACATAGTTTATAATACATAATAAGAATAAGGATAAAGTCTTTTGAAAGAGATATTAAACGAAACCCTCTGTGCGATCTGTGATCACGCTTACCCATTTGTTTACTTTATAGATTTAAATTTCTGAAAAAAAAAGTAATCAATTCACGAGTTTTGAGTTTGTTGTTGATGTACACAATTAATTTAAAAACCGTAGCATCGTATACAGTATTTTCATAGAGACGCATCCCAAATTTCAATGTATCATTCTTTATTCAGCGTCTAAATAAGTGATACTGGCAATAATCTTTTTTTTTTTTTTTTTTAATGAATGCAGATTGTAATTTTACATCGGGTTGAGTAATCGAATTTTAGGGAAACTCGAATCTACCAGTGGTATGGTCGCCTTTACTGTTGACTTCTTATGTAGTTTTCGGTTTCGAGTAGAATATGATCTAAACTGAGCAGGAGTCTTATAAGCATATATTAATTGAAAATTGCAAAGGTGGAAAACAATCTCTTGAAGTCGGTTTTACTTTTTTCTTAAAAAATCTGGTTCGTGAAGAAGAGAAAAAAAAATCGATCTTCCGAATAATTCTTGATTTGGAACATGTCTTTAAGGTAATATAGGGGGAATGTCTGCCCTTAGGTAGTGGTGTCTTCAGCAGTTTCTAATCAAAGTCTTTATCTGTACCGGACTGGTCGGATTTCTTTGTCTATCATATCATCAGCAATTAAGAATCGCTGAAACGTTTCTTGATATTTAAAGCAGAGGATCTCGAACGGTCAGGGGTTATTCGTAAAAAAGCTTTAATCTGCACAAGTGGTAGGATATATAAAACCGTTCTTTTGATTATTTCTATGCTTACTTTATTTATTAATGTTTATGTGTTAATCGACGGCGAGGGAGTTGGCAAAAGAGGGCCATTGTCTCTCTCTCTGAATTTTGCAATATAAATAAGAAGATTTTTTAATCTGATAATTTAAAAAATAAGCTTATTTAAAAATAATAATAATAATTAAACGCTGTTAGAAAGATACACTATTTGATATGCATAAATTTTAGATTTGTACAAGAAGTAAATATTTTCCTATGGCCAGAAATTGAAAGAAAAATTAATAACTGAATAAAAAATATTTTGAAGCAGAAACAATAATCTTCAAGATTTTACACAGACTTAGCACTGGAATTTAGTCATTTGTCATACTGTGGGATCAACTTCTGTATTCCTGCATCATAAAATTTGTGCTTTTCGTATAGAAATTAGAACCGGTTATACTGGGCTGCCACTGATGACTATTATTTTATTGTTTTGGTCGATCACAATTTCAAAACTATAATCTTCATCGTATACTTTTATTAATCTTCGAAGGTTACAATTGTATAGAAAAAGTGGTAGGGAAATAATTGAAAAAATAACCTCTTCCCGCCAAAGACAATTTAAGTTCCTTTTGCTTTTCTTTATACGTTCATCAATTTAAAAAATTTTTTAAATAGGTAATTGTGTGTGTGATCCTTGATGGAAAAAACGGAAAGTATTAATAGTAATTCACCAATTAATAAGAGTAATTCATAATTATTAAATATATTCTGAACTGTTTTTATCAATTCTCTCTTTAGAGCTTTACGCATTTATTCTGACTTTCATGCTCTGAATAACGAATTAAATGTCTGAAATCCCTTGCTTTTGCACATGGTTATAAACCGTCTTTGATTGATAAATCTCTGAATAAATTTAATAATATTAAACGCTTTCTGACTCAAAAAATGCTTCAATTTTTACTCGGTCGTTCTTCTATTTTATTCTCCTCTCTGTTTAAAAATTTCTAAAATACTTTCTTATTTCAATTTTAAAGTTATCTTCAAATCTATTGATAAAATAAAATTATCTTCTCTTAATGATTTTATTCCTATCCAGAAACAGAGGAGTGTTTGTTTTATTCCCTGGTCTTTTAATTTAGGTTATATTGATAAAACTAAGGGAGTATTTCAGATGAAGTGATCATTAGAAGTATAAATCAAATGGAAATTTTCCAAAATCTCCGATTGCCTCTCAATGTTAAGTTTCAAGTCACTGCTGCAATTTCTATATGGCCAGAACTATTTCTTTTCTGTTTCTTCCATTCACTTGAATTTTAACGAAGAATTTTTTTTTTTTTTTTTTTTTTTTTTTTTTTTTTTTTTTTTTTTTTTTTTAAATTCTGATAAACTTGTCAATGATATTTCATCATCTCCTTTTCTCTCTCGATGTTAGAAATTACTTTTGTAATTTTCTATCTTCTTTTCTCATCTAAAAAAATCTTATATTTTTCTAGCGCTTTCTGTTTTAGTTTTATATTTTAATCTAATTATTTTATTTTATTTATTTATTCTTTTTTATTCTAATTTATTTCTTTTTATTTCATTTATTACTTGTTCTCTGTTAATTTTTGTCAATTTGGCAACACTTTCCTCTACTACATGCACTTCTCTGTGATTGGTGTTTACCTTTCAGCTAGCGCCATACACCGCATTCTTTGTAAGCTCTCTTCTCTGGTCTTTCTGTTCCTTTGTGACCTTTTCCCCATACGGATACCTGTTTACACTGGCTGATGACGGGCTATTAAAATTTCCCAAAAGAAAAAAGTCCTATAAGAATTTGTTTTCTTTTTACGATGATTCAAAGTTTACCATTCAAAGTTTTATTATTTATTTATGTTATGAATATTCTTTGAACAACACTTTGTCATTGTACACTCGTATTTTGTTAAAGCACATTGCTTGATTAAAAAATAATAAAGAAATGTATCAACAAATAATCTCAAAGAATGCCGTGTGAAAGCTTCGCACGACTGCGCTAATTTATTGTTATTTTATTTTCATAGTGTACTGAAACCACATCGCGCATTTGAGATCGAAAATTACGACAGACTGTCATAAAAAAAAACACCGCCAGGCGATTTGTCCAATTTTTTTTTTCTTTATTTAAAGATGTTTTTGCATAATAAAGTACTGATATATTTCATTGATTACCTTTAGTATAATTAATTTCTAAATACACACATTAAATACTCCATTTATCAATTATTAGCTAAAATTAATCTGAAAGTAAAATGTTTTTGTTATTTTTCATATGGAATGTTTAAATTTCAGCTACTATTTCTGAACACTTTTTAATAAAAAAGGCGATGCTAAAAGAACGATTAGGATAATTAGGTTAGAAGAGTTCTTATATTTTTCTTTTCATAGATGAATGATAATGTTATAAAAATGAATGATTAATCGTCCATTGTTTCCGAAAACTGTTGTTACAGCTTCGATATGAAAGAAAAGTGTTGGATTGAATGATAAAAATAGAATTTTTTCGGTATTTATCGGTTATCTCTGGACCCATTTTCTTGTCGAGTTCTTTTAGCAAGTTCTTTGTCGAGTTCTTTCTTTCTGCGATCTTTTTTTTTTCTTTTTTTCATTTATAAAAGCATTTTTATTCAAATAAATTTTTAATTGTGAACTAATGCAATGCTAACTAACTTTATTGTCAAACAATAACTGAAATTCCATAAAAAAATTAAATTTAAATTACGCGTGTCAAAAGAAAAGAAGGGAATGTTCTTTCTTTCTGCGATCTTTTTTTTTTTCTTTTTTTCATTTATAAAAGCATTTTTATTCAAATAAATTTTTAATTGTGAACTAATGCAATGCTAACTAACTTTATTGTCAAACAATAACTGAAATTCCATAAAAAAATTAAATTTAAATTACGCGTGTCAAAAGAAAAGAAGGGAATCCAGTTAGTTCTTTAAATAATAAGAACGGTAAACTTTCTCTGTTAAAGTTTTTTTTATAAAAAAAAGAAGAAAAATTCTAATTTTTTTCTAGACACCAAATTTTAAATCATTTGAATGATAAGTTTTTGAATTATAAACATTCAAAATTTAGTACTTCTAATGTTAAATTATATTTTCATATTTTTATCAATATCTATCGAAATTATACTTCTAATGTGCTAATTTTTAATGTAGCAATAATACTAAAATGTCAAAACATAGATACATTGAATTTGCAATTTTTATAATTTTATGATATGAATTAGGAATTATGACTTTAATATTCTAAAACATACATAAATATAAACCTGCAATTTTTGGGGTGAATTTAGATTTATTAAGTCCTGCTTTAAAGAAATCCAAAATCAAATTTTTCTTCCAAGTAGTTTTCAAATTTTGCTTAAAAAACGGCAAAATGATTGGAAATAAAGCCTACTTTTAAATGATGTATATAAAATGTGATCAAAGAACCATCTACATATTAAAACAAACCTTAACTCTTTTTTTTAATAATTTTTTCGTTATCATTTTAAATAAGATTTCTTAAATTTCTTTATCCTTTTTCGCCTGTAGTAAAATGTATAAAACATTAAATTGCATTTGTAATCAAAAGGGAAAAAGAGAAAGTGTTACTATTATATGGGGAACTTCAACATTTAACGCTTTAGGCCGTTTTTCAATTCTTAAGCTTCCATGGACTATAGAAGACTATTAAAACAGTTAAAAGTTACATTTCAAGTGTAGACTTTAAATGTATAGTACTTTTACAGACTGCAAGAACAGGATCGTATTTTACATAAGAGCATGGAAAATATAGAATTATAGGCAAGAACGCGGGAAGAAATTTCATATCTCGGGGACGATCCATTCGTACGAAAACATTTTTGACCCAGCTCATTATGAAAAAATAAAAATATCGCCCAAATTCTCACTCGTACAAAACTTTATTGGTCCGGCCTTGTTCAATATAAAAGGTAAAAAATCCACCCGAGCCCGGACCGGCTCTAAAAGAAATAAGATGCAACCTGTTGAATTCCGACAAAAGAAGATATTTAAGAAGAAACTGTTTCATTGACTTATAACAAGTCTACAAAATTAGTTACAATAAAAAAATGCACCTTATATTGGTAAATCTAACTTTTAAACGAATGATATTTAAACTAAAGTTAACAAAATATTATTTTTATAAAACTCAGTTTTAGAAATTATTAAAATTAAACTTTAATTGTAATGTAAACAGTTAAATATAATAAAGATCTATTGTTATGGCTTATAGTTATCAATTAAGGCTCTTATGCTTGGTATTCCAAAACAAAAAACAGCAAAATTTATTCCACTTTGGCACAATCCTAAGAGTTTTTCCCCGTGAAATCTAAATCCAATATTATTTTCATCATCTCAAAATCTTCATATAGTGGCTCCCAAAAGTATTCCTACATTTAGGAATTTTGATGAAATAATACTCCATCCATTAATTAAAATTAATATTTCATAATGCGTATTTAAGAATAAGATCTATGACTTATTCTTAACAAAACTACATGAAATATTTTAAAAACATGGTAAAACTTTATTTTGATGAAAGCAATAATCAAAGAATAAGAAAAAGTTACAAAAGTCTTCGTAAATTAAAAAAAAATGGCTACAGATTAGTAAATATTGTGATATTTTGCAAGATTAATACTTAGAAGGAAGGTCTTCAGTGTGTAATAAAGGATCAGTCAAATTTAGCGGCGGAATTACGTTAGAAACTTTGTAAAGAATTTGTCTTTTTCAAGTATTTGACGCGAAAAGACATAAGCGTTACGCGATTTGGCGAGCAGCACTTTTCGTCGCAAAAAGCAAACGATTTCAATGCACTTGAAAATTGCTTGTCAATTAATTTTTAGATGTATGTAAATAGTATTCAATGAATTTAAATTTGAACAATGAGCGAGTTTGATACATATAGATATATTTTGCAATACATATTCCTGTTGCTTTCGCTGCAATTTTATCATGTTAAAAATGATTTCATATGTAAAAAATATTTTCATATTGAAAAATATTTTTTCATACATTTAAGCGCATGACAAAAAAAAAAAAAAAAAAAAAAAAAAAGACCAGATGAAGAATGCTGCAGTAATGCATTTCAATAACGGAGAATTTTTTGTTTCCATAGCAACAAAATTGAATCGGCAGAGCTCAATTGGATTGGAGTTAATTTTGATATTAATTTAAATTTAATTAATTAAAATTTTTTTTATTTATAAAAGTTCACAATTTTTATTCTAAATACATTAGGACAAAAATATAATTAAAACAATCTAAAGCTGACAAAAATAACGTGTAAATAAAATTTATTTAAACAAGTTCAACATGAAACGTTTTTACCTTAAAAAGTATTCGACATAAAAAAGGTACTTTTTGAAATTTTATTTGTCGCCAACCGATGATAAATCGCCAAATAAAAGAAATGTTCATTATTTTTTTACGAACGTTCTATCGGGGTTCTCCCAAATTTTTTTTTTACAAACATATATATCCACATGAGAAGAACATTCTGCAATTTTTTCAGAATTTTCTGAGTATGCCCGTATTATGGAGTTCCTTGGAGGACCGTGTGGAGGACTTTCCTTGTTAGTAGAATTAAATATTCTTATTACATATTAGTAAAATTGTTACATATTAGATTAATTATCCTTTAGCATCCACAACAGCTTTTCAATGCCTGGGAATAGATTTTAATAGTTTATTTATTTATTTATTTTGTAATTTCTGCATCAACCATTACTGTTTTTACATCGCTTTTTGTTTTAATGTCGTGTCTTCGTACTTTAACATCCAGTTCTCTTCAAATATATTCTTTTGAATTTTAATCCGGCAACTGAAATGGTGTTTTTAGAATTTGTGGACATGTCTAAAGACACCAGAGGTGACCATTGAGAGCCGTGTGCTTACAAGGATGGTCTCCATACTGGGCATGCTCAGAATATTTTGAAAAAAAATCAATTAAATTACTTATGTATGTTATAAGGAATCAGTCAAATTTAGCGGCGGAAATACAGTAGAAACTCTGAAAAAAAAAAAATACTTTCGAATGCTTGACGTAAAAAAACGAAAACGTCATTCGATTTAGCGAGCAGCACATTTCCTCGCCAAAAGCAAACGGTTTTAATGAAACTGAAAATTCTTTATCAATAGATTTTAAAATGCGTGTAAATGATATTTATGAATTTAAATTTAAACAATTAAGGAGTTTAATACATATATTTTCTTTTTATAGTCCATATTTATGTTCTTGTTGCTGCTTTTATTTAATTTTATCGCTGTAAAAATAATTTCATATATAAAAAATGTTTTTATATATTTAAGCGTATTCCAAAATAAAGACCAAATGGAGAATGCTACAGTAATACATTCCAATATCGGAAAAGTTTTTGTTTCCATAGTTTCAAAGTTGAATCTACAGTGATCATTTAGATTTCATTTTGAGATTCAAACTATTTTATTATATATATATATATATATATATATATATATATATATATATATATATATACAGGGTGATTCCAAAAAATTTTTACAATAAAAGAGGGGTGATAGTACGCATCAAGACAAACAATATTAAATAGGAGACCAAGGGTCCAAAACGTTTTCCAAAGGAGATAGCCGCAATTAAAGTTTAGGGACCAAAATTTCAAATAAACATAAAAAACGGAAAAATTGGTCGATTGATTTGCGGTTTTCAATAAAATTATTCTTAATGTCGGCATTTTCTTAAAATTAAATTATAAAGATAAATTTCAAAAAATACCGATAGAGGGCGCTTTAGACTTTGGAGTAACGAACAACTATTTTTTGCCAGTATTTTTTGCATCTCATTAAATGTTTTCGTAAGCTTAGACTCAAACTTAAATTTTGAGCTCAAAATCTGAAAGTGGGAGTGGTTAAGTAGAACAAACTGAACTGTGTTCAGAGGGTTTAAATTTCAAATGATTATTAAAAAACGGAAAAATTGGTTCATTGATTTGCGGTTTTCACTAAAACTATTCTTTATGTCGGTATTTTCATAAAAATAAATTATAAAGATAAATTTCAAAAAATGTCGATAGAGGGCGCTTTAGACTTTGGAGTAACGAACAACTATTTCTTGCCGTTATTTTTTGCATCTCATTAAATGTTTTCGAAAGCTTAGACTTAAACTTAAATTTTGAACTCAAAATCTGAATAGTCGGGAGTAGTTAAGTAGCACAAACTGAACTGTGTTTAAAGGGGAGGGGAGGGGCAAATTTAAAATAATTATAGAAGATGGAAAAATTTTTCGATTCGTTTGCGGTTTAAAATAAAACTATTCTTTAAGTCAATGTCTTCTTGAAAATAAATTTTAAAGATAAATTTCAAAAAGTTGCATTAGAGGGAGCCTTAAACTTCAGAGTAACCAACAATTAATTTTAAACATTATTTTTTTCTTCTAATTAAATGCTTGCAAAAATTATTAAATGTTTTCGGAAGCTTAGATTTAAACTTAAATTTTAAGCTCAAAATCTGAATAATTAGGAGTAGTTAAGTAGCGCAAATTGAAGTTCTTCAGGAGTTGAAATTTAACACTCCCCCTTCCTCGAACACAATTCAATTTTTCGCTACTTAAACACTCCCAACGATTCAGAATTTGAGCCTAAAATTTTAGTTTTTGCATTTGAAAGCATTTAATGAGATTTAAAAAATAACAGTTAAAAATAGTTGTACGCTACTCCAAAGCCTATGGCGCCCTCTATCGGCATTTTGTGAAATTTATCTTTAACATTTATTTTCAAGAAAATGCTCATTTTAAAATTAGTTTTAGCGAAAATTGCAAACAAATCGACAAATTTTTCCGTTTTTTATAATCATTTGAAATTTGAACCCTCTGAACACAGTTCAGTTTGTGCTACTTAACCACTCCCACTTTCAGATTTTGAGCTCAAAATTTAAGTTTGAGTCTAAGCTTACGAAAACATTTAATGAGATGCAAAAAATACCGGCAAAAAATAGTTGTTCGTTACTCCAAAGTCTAAAGCGCCCTCTATCGGCATTTTTTGAAATTTATCTTTATAATTTAATTTTAAGAAAATACCGACATTAAGAATAACTTTATTGAAAACCGCAAATCAATCGACCGATTTTTCCGTTTTTTATGTTTATTTGAAATTTTGGTCCCTAAACTTTAATGGCGGCTAACTCCTTTGGAAAACGTTTTGGACCCTTGGTCTCCTATTTAATATTGTTTGTCTTGATGTGTACTATCACCCCTCTTTTATTGTAAAAAAATTTGGAATCACCCTGTATATATATATGTACATATATATATAATAAAATAGTTTATTTACCTTTACTTACCTTATCTTCCATTCTATTTTCTTCTTTCCATGTTTTATCACATACTGCACAGTTAGAAGGGGATAAATTAGTAATAAAATCACTAATTTAGTAATATTTCGAACTGATCCGCCACTACTACGATGAAAAATAATCAGTTTTTGAATGCTGATAGTTCTTTCTTTACGATTACGAGCCATTAATTTAATAATAAAAAGAATATTACGGACCAATCATGCAAAATATATGAGGCTAAACGATTTTTTAGATGTCACCACAAAGCAAAAATAAAAATATAGTAACAGACGATAATTTTAATTATGAATTTATCCGAGACTATTTCAGTGTACGAAGACTTTAGTAGCGTGTTCTTTCTCTGCAACCTTTCATTTTGATAAAAAAAAAAGAAAAAAAAAGAAAAAGAAAAAAAGAAAAAGAAAAAAAAGAAAGAAAAGAAAGAAAGAAAATCTGTCATCAAAAAAATTTTGGTGTTTTCTAGAATAACTAGAGATAATATTAAAAAATATATTGAACTTCATATTCGAAATCAATTCCAGAAGAAAAAAAAAATTCACTACAAATTTTTAAAGTGTGTGATAGAGGTCAGCACGGGCCGGAATTTCCAGGCCCGAAGCTGGCTCGACACAATTTCTACTATTTCTAAAAAAATTAGATTTTTATCATGTAATTAGGATTTTTTTGAAAAATACTACATGCATATCTATGGAATGATTTTACAGTATATTTCACCGGAAATACACATTAGGAACATTAATGATTGCTTAGATTCTTAGACCTTCCAACATTCAAATAAAGATTCATTAAAAAATTAATATGATTTAAAATAAAAGAATAAAAGAAAGTTAAAAACATCGTAACTTTTGAAGCTGTAGGATAAAACCAGATTTATGAAAATATTTCTATAACATTTTATTAAAGATTCCAAATCTAAATTCAATCTCAAATCCAAAACAGCTACGATCGGAAACATTTCTCAATTCATTATTTTTTTCGTAAACACTAACATTAGAAGGTGTTTTTATTTAGAAGCTATGTAATCGAATAGCGTTATTCATTTTTTGATACAAGCAATTTAAGAAAATACTGTCAAAGTTAACGTTTTGAATAGAAGTTCCGGGAGCGACAGCATGGAAATGGAGAAAATTCTGTAACCATTTGACAAGTATCTCTTATACCTCAACAAGGTTATACATCTATCTTATTTACCTCGTATCTTATTTATCTCCCGTATCTCCATATTTGGTAAATATTACCAAAAATGAAAAATGCTATTCGATACCAAACCCTTTAAATAGTCAAGCTTGTAAATTCTATACATTTACAGCTAAAAATTAGTCAGAAAATGTGTCAAACTTTCGCGTTATTGAGAAGTGAATAGAGAATTTAAGAATCACCAAGAAGTATATATCCAAAGATTACGTTAACATTAGTTCTTTATGGCTATTAATAATTTTACAAATCATGTTGTCTAATTTACACATCTTGAGAATAGCTAAGTCTAGTTCCGGCCCGGCTCGTCTACATGTAGGAAACAATTCAAGCCTGATGTCGGTACGGCACGTGTCTGCTAAAAAACTTTTATGCCTGGTTTACACACAACGTAACGGTCCGATGCCGATCTCTATGCAGTATAAGTTACATTTCTGCATTGATGTTGCTAAAATAGTATCGGCTCGTGACGCACATTTATACTTATTCTTGTTGAAGCCATATTCGTTGAAAATAGCTCATATTTTATCGTTTTTGCTGAAAACTTTATAACGGCGGGACGGTAGGCCCGCTAAATATTTTTTTATCGGCTCGGCTCGTATGGCCCGTTCAATTTTTTTTGCTGGCCCGGCCTGAATCATTTATTTTGTTTGTCGGTCCGGACCGTACAAAAAATTATTTTAATTTTGCCGGCCCGGCTCGGCCCGTTAGAAAATTTGGAACTATTCCGCCGGATCCGGGGCCATGCAGATCTCTAGTACACGAACACTTTTCTGAGCCACTATATGCACCTCTCATATCAGTATACACAATTTTTAGAGTTTCGTTAAACTGACAAAATCCTATTCGCCTCTGTCTGTCTGTCACAGAGTCCGTATATCAAAAACTATATAAATCGGAGAGTTCAAATTTTGCATACTTACAGCTGTTGTTGCGCAACAAATCATAAGATTTTGAAAAAGACTATTATTTTAAATAAAATATTTTTTTTAATGTCATCTGTTCATTTTGTTGTTGCTTTTTTTTTCTTCTAATTGTTGCACGCAAGCTTAAATAGATACAAAAATTATTATATATGTAACATAAATTATTGGATTAATAACTCAAGTGAAAAACGCGTTTATTTACTTTTATTTCATTATATTTCATCTTATTTATCATCTATTTTGACACGCAAAATAAAATATATGTTTATTTATTTATTTATTTATCTTGCACTTAAAAAATTAAAATTTTGGATTTTATTTAAGTGGTTTGATTTGAACATTTTTAATTTGATTAAAATAAATACCTTCATTTTATATTTATTTTTAAATTAAATTTATTGGTGCTACCATCTATGTAATAATTTAACAACTATAAATGAACAATTTGAATTTATTAATTAAAGGATAAATTGTTTTGAAAGAAATATTAAACGAATCCTTTTGTGCGATCTGCGATCACATTGATATTTTTAAATGGTATTCTAATTTGATCATTTTAAAATCATTTAAATTTAAAACTTGAGGTCTATATGGCTATTAGCTGGAAGCAGATACTAAACTGTTTATGTTATTTTAAGTGCAAATGAAAATTTCCGAAATAATGTGCATCCAATAAATACGATTGAAAATATTCCTATGACGTCACATAATGTAACATGACAATTTTTATAGTCTCGAATTCGAATTATTTCAACGAACCTATTTATTTACTTGTGAACACTGTTAAAAATCTGCAATTTTTGCTGCAGAGTCACTGTACTACTTCGATAGAATATCTTTATTCTGACCAATGAGAATATTTCACAAAGTAGTCAAGTAGGCGTTTTCTATAAAAACAATGGTGTGTGTATGCAACAAAAGCTACACTTTTTTAACAGTATAACTCGGCTGAGTAAATTCATCCAGTTCAGAAACATAAAGTTCTGTAACATAAATCGTTATTTTTTGGACAAAGACTTTCGACCACACCATGCACACTGTATGTCACGATTCTTCTATAAAGGCACTCAAAATTTCTGTAAAGCATTGCGTTTAATCAATGCATTATTTTGGTTTCGTTGCTTTCAAAAACGAAGTATTTTCATCTGAGAAGTTAATCAAAGCAGCTGGGGTTATATATATATATACAGGGGTCGATCCAGACAAAATTTGGAGCCTATTTAGGGCCCCTTCACAAAAATAAATTTATTAAAATGGGTCCCTTCACAAAAATAAATTTATTAAAATGGGCCCCTTCACAAAAATAAATTTATTAAAATAGGCCCTTTCACATAACTCTTTTCCACAAAAACTTATTTCTATTACTTTGTTAGATTTTAAAATGTGTAATTTGTACATAAAACCAGTTCTTAAGAAACAAAAACTTTAGTAAAGGGTTTAAAGAAGTTAGTTTTTGTTAATAAATACTTGGTTCGAGCTTGAGTCACTAGATTTCAGCTGTCGTCCCAAAATGTTGTTTTTCACAAAAATTTAATAAAATTCACAAAAATGTATTGAAATTCACAAAAATAACTGCTACTTTTCACAAAATGGGCCCCAAGAAAAAAAAACCTGCATCGACCCCTGATATATATATATATATATATATATACAGGGTGTCCGAAAAGTCTGGAAACAGTCGAATAACTCGAAAAATACATATGAGATTGAAAAACGTAAATATACGTGTTAAATATTTTTAAATAAGCTACTTAGTGATACCAAATTTGACCTTCGTAACCGACCCCCTGGGGGTCAGAGGGGGTCCAACTTTGAAATCTTAAAATATAACCCCCATTTTTTATTGCAGATTCGGATTCTACGGACAAAAATACGTAACTTTTGTATTTGATGTTTATTTCGAATCCTCGTTTATCACGGTGTAATTGAGCATATTAAATCGATACATATTTCGGTTTTTCCAACGGGATTTTCCCTAATCGAAACTAATTGGGGAGAATTTATGACATCAAATTCCTCGTCTTTTGCAATAATAGCGTTTCCTGAAAATCACCCGTGCCGATTATTTCGGTAGTGCTACACAGTTAAAAATTTGATCCATTTGCTGTAGCGTCACTCCACAGCTTTTACAGAATATCTCTTTCATGACCAATGAGAATGTTCCATAACACAGTAAAGTACACTGTAAAAAAATTGACCCTTTTGCTGCATCGTCACTCCACCGCTTTTATAGAAAACGATTACTTTACTGTGTTATGGAGCATTCTCATTGGTCACAAAAGAGATATTCTATAATAGCTGTGGAGTGACGCTGCAGCAAATGGGTCAAATTTTTAACAGTGCAGCACTATTGAAATAATCGCCACGGGTGATTTTCAGGAAACGCTATTTCTACAAAAGACGAGGAATTTGACGTCAAAAATTCTGCCCAATCAGTTTCGATTAGGGAAAATCCCGTTGGAAAAGCGGGAATATGTATCGATTTAATATGCTCGATTACACCGTGATAAACGAAGATTTGAAATGAACATCAAATACAAAAGTTACGTATTTTTGTCCGTAGAATCCGAATCTGCAATAAAAAATGGGGGTTATAATTTAAGATTTCAAAGTTGGACCCCCTCTGACCCCCAGGGGGTCGGTTTCGAAGGTCAAATTTGGTACCACAGAGTAGCTTATTTAAAAATATTTAACACGTATATTTACGTTTTTCAATCTGATATGTATTTCTCGAGTTATTCGGCCGTTTCCAGACTTTTCGGACACCCTGTATATATATATATTTTTTTTGCATAGTATAGCTGAGGACGATCTAGAACCGGGCTAGTTTTTACCTTTTCGATTTTGATTATATTTTTTTAATATTATAATAGTTTCAATTTCAGAACCGGTTAAAACCGGTTCTGAAAATTGAAGTAATTAAAAAAAATCCGAAAGCAAAATAGAAAAAGTAAAAACTAGCCGGTTGTAGATCGTCCTCAGCTATCCTATCAAAAAAGAAAAAAAAATCGTGTGAAAATATTAAAATTTGAGCATTATGTTTTAAAATAACGCCCCCTAGACTTAACATTATCATCTGGGCCTTTTTGATCGAGTCGAGTGGCCTCTTAAGAATTAAAATACATGCTTAAAGAAAAAAAAAAAAAAAAAAAGGACGTCATCTTCATCACCTAAAGCATTCCTGTTTTACGATCTATTTTTTAACAGCATCTATAGAAAATAATACAAATGACATCATTATCACTGAATAATACACAAACCCAGTAAAAAAAAACAATGTCGTCATTCAAGAAGCAAATTGAGTATTTAATGATTCATATGCCTTCATTTGTTTGTTTTTAATAGCTCCATGTTTTATCGGAAATCATTCATTGATATATCTTGAAATTCCAGAAAAAGATTTTACTCATTGGTTAATAAGTTTGCATTCTTTCAACTATTTGATACGAATTAAGTAAAAGCGAAGAAAATAACTTTCACAACTATTCTTTAAAATACATTTTTGTAAAAAGAAACTTTTGTATCGAAAGTTAAATAAGTTTGTTATAAACAAAAAATCCATTTAATTGATAAATAAAAACGAGATAAAACCAAAATTCACCGGGTTTTATAACAGACGATATGTTTGACATAGCATGCGTATAAATTTTAATTTTTTTAAATAAAAATGGCAACAAAAAGATACAGTAATTTGCTTTTTTTCCTCAATTTTAAAAGAAATGAAGTGCTTTTGTTGCCACGATTGCAAAAGCGGTATTAAAAATTACAAATAATAATAATAATAATAATAATAATAATAATGTCTCAAAAATAAATAAAGATATAGTTTTCAAATAAATTGCTTTAAAAGCATATTTTTTCCTTAAACGATGATGCAAAAATTGAAAATGTGGAATGTTTAGAAGTTTAAAAAATTGCAGTAGGAAGGAAGAAATTCTAGGAAGGGATTCTAGGAAGTTGAATATTACCCAAAGTGTGTTTAAAAAAATATGTGCAAAGCTGACGTTGAGGCTCCTGATCTGCAGATTTACTATTTATTATTATTTTAGCATGATATACCCATATATGCTCCTAATAAGTACATCCGCATCCAGAACTATTTATTTGCCAAAAACAATTTCTCTTTAAATTATTCAAATAATCAGGAGCCCATATTTGCTTCCCCTATGCTAGCTTCGGTGGGATTGGCAAAAATGTGTACTGTACCGATACATTGTTGCTGTTACCAGATATAACCTGTTAAATACTCAAAATTTTCAAAATTTGCAACAATTAAGGTAATTTTATTTCAAACAAGCACAAGAGTAAAATCAAACAAAATAAGTCACGCAGTAGGTGAATATATGTACAAAAACATGGAAAAGAAAAGGGCGGCCTCGTGATATTTTTATTTAAAAAAATGACAAAATCGTTCCTCTTGCTGTGTTTTTCCCTATGAGAAAATGAAATATCCCTTTTTTGTTGCCCCTTCCGAAAAAGAATGTGGATGTTTCCTTTTCTCTTAGGGGAAAAATGTGATAATGAACATTGCTTTTCTTCTATATTTTGTCATTTTTTTTATTAAATAAAAATATCACGAGGCCCCACTTCTTTTGCTTTTCCATGTTTTTGTACATATATTCACCTACTGCATGACATATTTTGTTTTATTTTACTGTTGCGCTTATTTGAAATAACATTACTTTAAAAGTTACAGATTTTGACAATTTTGAGTATTTAACAGGTTATATCTGCTAAGAGCAAGAATATCTCGGTACAGTACTATATAATTTTGCTTGTCCTAGTAGTACACCTTAGAGGTCTGCACGGGCCGAAATCTCCAGGCCCGGGCCCGGCCCGGCCCGAACGAAAGAAATATTGGCCCGACCCGGCCCGGCCCGGCCCGAACGAAAAAAATAATGGGCCGACCCGGCCCGGCTCGAGTGAATTTCTACAGAACATTGATCTTTAATCTTATGGATGAGTTCTGACCAAAAAAAAAAATTATATTAGTCTTTTTTTTTCTATGTTTATAATCTCCATTTATGCAGAAGTGCCGTAGGCTGCGATATTTATGCTTTTAAATCTTTAAATGAATCTTTGTTTGTTGTATGTAAATGTTTCAGTTATCACTAGTATTATTAATCCATATTCCCTGTAATGGAGACAAAAAATCGAAAAAGCGGTATATGGTAAAATTTCTAAAGACGAAATCGCTGTGGAACGAAAAAAAATTCATTCCCCTCTTAACAGATGTAAATGTTTAATATATTTTTTCTCCCGTATTTTTGAAATCATTTTGCATGGATGAACATTTTAAAAGAAACTTTCAGTTTTCAGTTTTAAAAAAAATTCCGTCAAAATCATATTTTTTTTTGTGTGTGTGTGTTTAATTCTATTTTAAAACCTCTAGTAATCCACGATTCTTTAAAAGGAATAGATTCTAATGTTTAATTGTAGAATAATGACGGCTTAAAAGTATATGCTTTTTTTGCAGAAATTTTTGGACAAAGCCAAATATTACTGATTTATAAAAAGTCGAGAAAAGGATTTTCATGTAGGAAGATTCAATAGGAACTGATTATTTTGGTCCATGAAAACTAGGAAGAATGGAATCAGTCTCGGATTCGTACGGAAAAAAAGTTAGGCCCGTCCCGATATTCCAGCAAAAAAATTAAGGCCCGAGCCCAGCCCGGCTCGAAAATATTAGTGACTAGGCCCGGCCTGGCCCGAAAGGATCAGTGACTAGGCCCGACCCGGCCCGGCCCGAAAGGATTAGTAACTAGGCCCGACCCGGCCCGGCCCGAGTCTTCAGAAGTAAGGCCCGAGCCCGGCCCGAATGCCATTATCGGAAATCGGCCCGAGCCCGGCCCGTGCAGACCTCTAGTACACCTTCATATTCTATAAGAAAAAATTTGGGGTACTATTGCTTAAATAAGATATTAAGTGCGGAAAATGGACAAAAACGTCATTTTGACTGTACTTTGTGACAACATAACAAAGTAAATTAACAATTCCCCACGGAAACAAATAAATTTTAATAATTAGGTTTAGTTACACTAACAGTATATGCCGAAAGAATTTTGGGATGTTGTTTCTTGCAAGAGATATAGTGCTCTAAATATACCAGCTTTTCACTTTTCACGAAAATGATAATGATATATGTGTTATTGTATTGTTTTTATGAATAACATTTTGGCAACATGGCTATATGCTTTTCAAATTCCTTAGATTGCCGGAATTTGTATGTGTTGTTTAATGTTGATTAAAGCCTATGTTTTCGTTATAAAGGTTATAATTGTTTCGCATACTTTTATTACATTACAATATAATCATCATTAAAATTTACTATTCCTAAATTACGTATGATGGATCAACTTTTAAAACCTGAAAAGTTTGACGTCAATCCCGCTTGTATTGGTGAGAAGGCTAAATGGAAACATTAGAAACAAACCTTTTCTAATTTTTTAAGTGAGGTCAATAATCTAACTGAAACAAACAAATTCCCGCTTCTTTGCAATTATGTTTCTACTAGTCTGTTCCTTCATATTAATGATGCCGAAAACTATGATACTGCTATTGCTGTTTTGGACTCCATCTATGTTACCAAACGAAATAAAATTTTTGCCAGACATTGTCTAGCCTCTAGAATACAAGAAAGTGTCGCGTCTGTAACAGACTTCTTTCAAACACTTAAGCAACTCAGCAAGGACTGTAATTTTAAAGCGGTGATGGCCGAGCAATACAAGTGTGAATACATCCGAGATTCGTTCATTCGAGGTTTAAGGAATGCACGCACCAGAGAGCGTTTGTTAGAAAACTCCACCATTACTTTAGAAAATGCTTTTGATCTAGCTAGGGCTGATCTAGCTGAATCTCACTCAGCTTCGTACATGAATACTTCACATCACATGCCTGTGGCTGCAACGGAACTTTCGGATAACGTTACTAAAGATAATTTTTCTGCTGCAGTTAAGCGACATCAATCTGGAAAATGTTTTTTTTGTGGAAATGACCGGCATTTACGAAAGCTATGCCCTGCAAAAGAGGTACTATGTAGAAAATGTGGAAAAAAGGGGCACTTCTTTCAACCACTTAAGCAACTCAGCAAGGACTGTAACTTTAAAGCGGTGACGGCCGGGCAATACAAGTGTGAATACATCCGAGCAAGGCCCCCTTATCATAATATCATACTATGATACTATGATAAGTTAGCCTTGCATCCGAGATTCGTTCATCAGAGGGCACAGATGTCATAGACGCACCACATTTGCACGTGTTTTTTTCTCTCGCCAATTTGGTGAAAATTTTATTTTTGAATATAAGTTACAAATTGCATGCAATAGCAGCACATGATGTTTTATTGAAAGATAAAAATAAAATAACGTGAAAAATGAAAGATTTGAGTATTTTTAAAAAGTTAATAAAAATAAATAAATGATAGTTTGATATAAATAATTATTCATATATTATGTAATACAAATAATCTAAAGAATTAAAATAAAAAATAACAGTAAATAAAAATGAATATAATAAAGAAGGAAACCATAAATAAACTGTTACAAATAATAAACTTTTTAAGTAACAAAACAGTAAATATAATTTTCACAATAAATTGTAAATATTAATACTTATAGCCATATTGAATGCTTGCAGTTGTATCATTTAATCAGTACATTTCAATGAAATATTTTTATTTTTCCCATTTTATTTTCCTAACAATTGTTATGGACCTATAAAACGGATTTTTACTTGACACAGATGTGCAATGCCAAATTAGCGAGAGAAAAAAACACGTGCAAATGTGGTGCGTATATGACATCTGTGCCCATCCGAGATTTAATGAATACACGCATCAAAGAGCGTTTGTTAGAAAACTCCTCCATTACCTTAGAAAATGCTTTTAATCAAGCTAGGGCTTTGGAACTAGCTGAATCATACTCAGCTTCGTACATAAATACTTCTATCATATGCATGTGACTTCAACGGATCCTTCGGATAGCGTTAATAAAGATAATTTTTCTGCTGCAGTTAAGCGACATCAATCTGGAAAATGTTTCTTTTGTGGAAATGACCGGCATTTGCGAAATATATGCCCTGCAAAAGATGTACTGTGCAGAAAATGTGGAAAAAAGGGGAACTATCAAAGAGTATGCCAATCAAAACCACCGCGCGTCTCCCATAACACTGTTGCATCAATTCACACCTTAGTTTCAGTGCCAATCTCACCTAGTTGTCTTCAAAATTCTATTACTAAAGTGCAAATTAATGGGATAGAATTGAACGCGCTTATTGACACTGGTAGCGCACTTAGTTTTATAAATGAATTCTACACTAGAAAATGTAAAATAAAAATTAAACCTTACTTAAGCAAAATAACGATGGCTAATTCCTCTCTAAGCTCAGATGTTACGGGTTGTGGTGAAGTTAATATGAAATTAAATGAACATGTGTACAATAATGTAAGAGTACTAATCATGAGAAATCTGTGTGCGGACGTTCTTATTGGTCATGATATTCTTAAGGACCATTCTCTTATTGAAATCCAGTTTAATGGTGAGGGACCTCCTTTCAAAATCTGCTCCCTTGCTGTTGCTCAAGTGCCACCAGTCTCACTGTTTGCTAATTTAACACCCGATTGTAAACCAGTGGCTACAAAATCTAGACGTCAATCTTTGGAAGATCAAAAATTTATCGCTGCAGAAGTAAAGAAGTTGCTGGAAGAGGAAGTTATTGAACCCAGTAACTCTCCTTGGAGCGTTTGTGGTGAAAAGAGAGCATCACAAACCTCGTATGGTAATTGATTATTCTCAAACGATTAATCGCTTCACGATGCTTGATGCTTATCCTCTTCCGAAAATTGAGGAGTTAATCTCAAAAATATCAAGATATGAAATATTCAGCACTATTGATTTGAGAAGTGCATACTATCAACTACCTATTAAAGATGCTGAAAAGCATTATACTGCCTTTGAAGCTGGTGGTAAATTGTATAATTTCCTCCGCGTACCTTTTGGACTCATTGATGGTGTTGCATGCTTCCAGAGATCCATTGACAAGATCATTCAAGATGAAGAACTGGAAGGTACTTATCCTTATCTGGATAACGTAAGTATCTGCGGAAAAATCCTGATGAACACGATCGAAATTTAAAAAGATTCTTAGCGGTTACTAAAAAATACAACTTAACACTAAATGGAAAGAAGTGCAAGTTTTCTACGAAGCCTGTAAATCTATTAGGTTACACTATCCAGAACAAGACTATCAAGCCTGACCCAGATAGGCTTGCTCCCTTGATGAACCTCCCTGTACCTGACAATGCAGCATCTCTCCGGAGAGCATTGGGTATGTTTGCCCATTATTGTCACTGGATACCAACATTCTCAAAGAAAATACGTCCATTACTATCAAACAATGCATTTCCTCTTCCAGAAGAAGCTATAAATGCATTTAACAGTTTAAAGTTAGGTATAGCGAAAGCCTCATTAGCCGCAATCGATGACAATATTCCATTCAGAGTAACTACTGATGCATCAAGTTTGCCATAGCAGCAACTCTTAGCTAAGCAGGACGACAAATAGCATTCTTCTGTAGAACACTAAACAAATTCGAATTTAATCATTCAGCTGTTGAAAAAGAAGCATATGCCATCGTGGAATCTCTACGTTATTGGCGACATTACCTGATTGGTAGACCTTTTGAAGTATTTACTGATCAAAGGTTTGTCTCATTTATGTTTGATAAACATCATTCTAGTAAAATCAAAAATGAAAAGATCTTGCGTTGGAGGCTAGAATTTTCGTGTTTCAAGTTTGATATAATTTATCGCCCTGGTAGTAAAAATGCTAATTCAGATGCATTTTCAAGGAAAACTGCTGCAATTAACCCAGAAGTGAATTTAAAACAGCTGCATGAAGACTTGTGTCATCCTGGAATTGTTCGAATGCATCACTGGATTAGATCTAAAAACTTTCCCTTTTCCCTAGAAGATGTGAAAAGTCTCATAAATTCCTGCCCTGTCTGCTGTGAAGTAAAACCTAAATTCATTAAAAATCAAGGTAAATTAATAAAAACAACATCTGCATTCGAAAGACTGAACATAGATTTTAAGGGCCCTTTACCATCAAATTCAAGAAATCGCTTCCTCCTTACTGTGATTGATGAGTACTCAAGGTTCCCATGGGTTACTCAAGGTTTTGCCGTTTCCTGCACTGATGTCTCCTCAGCTACAGTGACTAAGCATTTGAGTAACATTTTTTCAATATTTGGTATGCCAGCATACAGACAGGGGGCCATCTCTCATGTCTAGAAAATTAAAAATGTTTCTCACTGCACTTGGTATAGCAACTAGTCGTACAACTGCCTATAATCCACGAGGTAACAAAAAGGCCGAACTTTACAATGGTATCATTTGGAAAACAATTCAGTTGGCATTGAAAACTCAGAACAAGAAAATTGAACTGTGTGAAGTACAATCAGCACTCCATTCTATTTGTTCACTATTATGCACTGCAACTAATGAAACACCACACGAACGCATGTTCTCTCACCCTAGAAGCTCACATAATGGAAGTTCAATACCTACTTGGCTTACTGAGGCAGGACCAGTGTTGATGAAAAATCATTCACGTACAAATAAGTATGAGCCCATTGTACAAGAAGTTGAACTTCTGGAGGCAAATCCAGATTATGCTTATGTAAAGTTACCAGATGGACGTGAGACTACTATGTCTATCAGACATTTAGCTCCAAGAGGGGAAATCATTGAAAATACCTATGAGAGTAACGGAAAATGGAGCTATCCGTTAACCAGAACGAAAGCTCAGAGCTTGATGGCCATTCGAAACAATCAACAGAGATTTTGGAAGGGACCGAAAGGAATACGAAAGAAGGTGCAATGCCTGATGAAAATGTTTTACATGAGCAACCTGAACAGAAAACTGATAATGAACGATTGCGTCCCAGTAGACTGAGACGTAAACCTGCATATCTGTCGGATTATGTTGTAAACTAACTTTTTGGCTGGGGTGAATGATATATGTGTTATTGTATAGTTTTTATGAATAACTTTTGGCAACATGGCTATATGCTTTTCAAATTCCTTAGATTGCCGGAATGTGTATGTGTTGTTTAATGTTGATTAAAGCCTATGTTTTCGTCCTAATTGTTTTGCATACTTTTATTACATTACAATGGCATTCACAACCTTGAACTTTGACATTTTCCATAGAAAAGAGGAAATTTTTTCAGAGCTTCAAAACTGCATATTATTCATCAAATATGATCTACTTCAACATGTAAAAAAAATCAAGCAAATCAAAAAATACAACTATTTCACTTTGTCTGATTTTCAAAATAAGGGCTCTTAAATGAAATGAGTGAATGGCTATATCGAAAATGAAATGAATGGTCCCCATAAGAACAATATTTGGTAATTTATCGCCTGCACCCGGCTAACAAAAAATTATCAAGAAATATATTTGTTTTCAAATAAATTCAACATTTTATAAACAGATTTATTTTGTATCTATTTTGTATCTTAGTAATTTAGATAACTTAATGTTGTGATGCATCAAAAATTTCTGAGAAATAAACGTTTATTTTTTTAGTCTAGTATCATAAACAATAAAGTTCGAGGCTTTTGAATACGTCTTTTGAATAATAAATGTGCCAACTAGACTGTTGCCATCAACTTTTCATAAACACTAATGTTTCCAAAGATCAACAAAACATGATCAAATACATGAAATAAATAAATAAAGATCTATATTTTTCGCAATGTGCATCTGTAAAAAAAGAAGAAGAAATGAAATCTAATAGAATAGATCTAAACATAATAAGCGGCAAAAAGAAAATTTAGTTACCTTCGTCGATCCCCAGCTGCAGAAAGAAAATTTTATATCACGAAAATGTATGAACTGCTTCGCATTATCATGAAATGGAAATACTCCGTTTATTTTAGGCTCAAAAACGAAAATAAATTTTAAGTTGAAAATAAGACTGTTAGTTAAGAAAGCAGTTAACAGATGGTACTCCAGTTTTTTCCCCCATATTTTTCTCGTGAGATATAAATATATTTTACGAAATTCCCGCAGAATGTTTTATGTAAAATATTTAATCAATAACAAAGTTTACTTTGGATGATCGTTTGTATACGTAAAAATTCTAAATTTAACTTTACTATATTTTCTTTGCATGTAATATCTGTTTATTGTTAGTAATATAAATAATAGAGCCGAAAGACAAAACATGTTTGTATTTTACGCATGTAAATGCGAAAACTTTTTGTCCTAATGTAAAAATATTAGAGTAGGTAGTAAATATTTTAGGTTTTCCTAAAAATATCACAACCATGAAATTTTAAGTGTTATACATTGAACCGATTTTGTTCTATTTTTAGCAATAAATAGTTGAATTCAAAACTTGTTTTTTTGTTTTGTGTTACAGATGTCATATATCGCGCTGGCGCAATTTTTTCCCCCGCCAATTTAACAGAAACTATTTTTTTTTAATATTGTTTTAATATTTACGATTTATTGTGTTATTTATATTTATTGTCAAATTCCTTATTATGCTTATTATTTATATTTATTTATTTATTGCTTCAACTGTTGATGTTTTTTTTAATAAATTGTTGAAACGAAATAACCAGATTACTATGTGAGGCATTAAATCGCCCTTTTGTTCAATCGCGTCAACTTGTTATTTCTTTAACATCTGTGCCTCTCTTGATTTTTCAAGTTATAAAAGTATAGTGGTATTTCAATTTAATGAATTAAGTTATGGCACCGATGTCATATACGCACCACATTGGCGCGATTGCGACAAAATGACGATTTTATGTCTCACATGGTAACCTGGCTATTTACTATTATTATTATTATTATTATTATTATTATTATTATTATTATTATTATTATTATTATTATTATTATTAAACTGTTTATTTGTTTTTACTTTCTTTTTCAAAATGATATAAATGCTTTTGTTCTGTAGTTGTTAATTAAACTTTATTTGTTTAATATTATTTCCTTTTTAAAATAATAAAAAATAATTAAATAATATATATGTAACTGGCATTTGAAAACGAAGTTTTCATCAAATTAGCTCCAGAAAAATATCTCTCCAATATGGTGCATATATGACATCTGTGCCAAAGTTATCTGTACAGGACGATTGGTTGATTCTTAGAATACTTGTGATTTGTGACATGAAACAGTTTAATTTATCCAATGTAGTTTAGAATAAATAGTTCCCCCCTCCTCGAAAAAAAAAATCTTGTACCTATTATTATAATTCTGTTTGTGCAACAGGTCATACTGCATATACATTGTTCCTGTATGATAGATTCAAGAGTACGCCACCGCAACAGAAGTTGGGCTAATGCGCCGATAAAGAGCAACTACCTTTTGGATTCCTTGTAACGTGATTGTTTGCTGAATTTGAACGCCATTTTTAATGCTTTTTTTTTTCTCTCATTTTTTGACGCTTTTTTTTATTATTTATTTGCGCATGCAAACAATAAGATTGCTCTTTATTTACGCATTGGCGCAACTTCTACTGCGGTGGCGTTAATGGGTAAGTACCAATTTAAGGCTCACCCCCAGCATTATAATATATTATAATAGAAGCGGAAGGGGGGGGGGTGTTCTTCGACTTTGAAAGTTCCGTAATCTTTCAACAGGAAGATTGGTTTATCGCAAAATTAAACATATTGTTGAAACCAGTTTTTTATTTAATTTCCGCTCATTTTTGTATACCAGTCTTGGATGTGGACACTATTAGAATTCATATAACTGAAAAAAAATAATGTAAAATTTTACTGAGCATATTTAGCAAATTATAAAATGAAATCAAATAAAAAAAAATTATGTAAGTAAAATATAAAGTTTTTTTTTTTTTTTTTTTGGGGGGGGGGGGGTAACTAGGTTTATTAATAATCGGCGTATGTTTCCAAGCTTGGTTAGAGTAAAATTAATTTCAAAACTTGTAACAATCGTAATCATCCTGAAACGAAATTATCAGCATAGAAAAGACAACTTTGTCTAAAATAGTTAGCAGCTATCTTATTAATTAGAATAGAAGCCTTCACCCTCTATGCTGGTCTGTTTTTCTAACAGAATCTTGAATCAAACGAAATATATCTGGCAGGGATGAAAAAAAAATAGTGTCTAATCAAACATCCATAATTGTTATCTTATTCGTATAATCTTACATAATCCAGTTCAAAGTGGATGTTAACAACATAACAGACAAAATAGCTCTAAAATCACTAAAGTACTTATGTTTAATTATTTTATATTATACTTGATTATCCCATTTACGAAAAAACTATCGCCAAACTATAAGATTAAATGCCAATAATAGATCCTCGCAAATATTATATTCACTTGATATTAAATATGATACACTTGTCTGTTACGTCATCAAATGATTTTTAATACATTTTTATTTGTATTTTCATTAATGTTTTCTAATTTTTTCGTTATTTAAAATAAATATTACGTTAATTTATAGAATTCGGTGAATATTTTTGTATATTTGTATAATTTGGCGAAACTGGTGTCGGCGAGATAATCAAGTAGTACCAATGTTTTTTTAGTAGATATGTTGTCTTGAATTTCCCGCATCTACCTAAAACTACTGCAAAAATATGACGAAAGGTCCTAAACGTGGGACCAACCCTTTTAGGTGGAAAATTCTACCGAAATACATGTTTAACTATTTTTACCTCTTTAAAACTGGACAAATTCGCATATTTTTAGAATCTGTGGGGTCCGCAGGGGGTTGGCAAGCATGGTTCCAAGCAGCACCAAGTTTCCTAATTCACATACTTTGAAAACAGAAATTTGTATTAATTTTTATTAAACAATTATTTTCAGCCAATTATTATTATTACTAGCTGACTCGACCGGCGTTGCACGGTTTCGTGCTAATAATACTGAAGGAACCTGAAATTTGTGATTTTATCTCTAACTCGAAATATGTGGAATTAGGGTTGCCTGAAATACGCTGCCACTGACTGTGTGAAAAATTGAACAAATAATATTTAGCGGTAAAAATGGACGGTTCAAAAGGACTGCAATGGGAAACGGTAGAGGAATTACTCAAGTAATAATTAGAATTTTAAAAATCTGAATGTCAAGTACATCAAGAGAGACTTTAGGCTGCTCTCAAGAAAATTTTGAGCCTCGTAAGTGCCGTATAGATTTTGCTAGCCATCTCATAAAAACACACACGCACACAGACAGAGCGTATTTTGTTATTTTATTTGTGTAAGTAACTATGGATAATCAAAATAATTCCTTTACTGCTAATTCATTAATTTTATGGTGTTAGCCTTTTTTACATGCAATTTAAAAATAGATAAGTCCATGATGCGCACAAAAATCTATAACATTGACAAAAAATCGATGCTAAACGCACAAAAAATCAAAAAATCGTTAAAAATCACATCGAAAATCGTACTGAAAATAGCATTGAAAATCACCGAAATTGAAAAATCATACCAGACAAAAAATTAGTTAATTAGGCTAAAAGTTTGAAACAATTTTATTTCATGATTCTCAAAAAATAGCCCCAAAATGTGAAGAAATATTAAAAATCGCAATAAAAAATTCAAACATCACCGTTCGAATTCCGAGTCAACGTTACTAAAAGGATTACAAAATTTGCTATATTGAGTGAAAAGAATGAAACAGTATCCCTTTCACTAATATGGAAAAATCGCCTCGAAACATAAAAAGAACGCTAAAAATCGCCTAAAAAATTAAATTAAAAAAATCTAATCAAATAATCAAAAATCGGGCTTCACTGTGCAAAACTACATGTACAGAGGTACATTCCCTCCAAATTTTGTAATTCTACATGCAGTGGTCTCTTCAGAACAGCGCTGACACACACACAAACTTGTCTCTTTATTATTATAGATTACTAGCTGCACCCGTCGAAACTCGACGGAAAAGAATATATATTAAGTATGATATATATCAATCTTATATAGACAGTAAAATACTGAGGAAATAAACAATTGCTACCTCTTAAAATAGGGATAAGATAGCTTTTCATGATGAAGATGTTCAAACTTCAGAAAATAACAAAAAATAAGGAAAACAACTCATAAATTACTATGTTGGACTTAACTTCAGCTACAATTCTTTTTTTAATGCGGTTTCTAAACCTTAAATATTATTTAAATGCCAAATTATTTAGGAAGTTAATAGTATACCCCAGAAAACGAATTCAAAAATATCTGCTTAGTTTATTTTTTCTTCGTTTAAATATCGCTTGATAACTGTACAATAATTATAATATCAATGAAACATTTAAATTATAATAGAAACAGGGACTTACTAAACTGCCTAATCAACCCACTACATATTTACAGCACTTGCAATAAATTTAATTTATTTATTGGTTTGTATCCTCCATGAACTTGCAAAAAATAATTTTATTGTTATGGCAACGAAAAAAAAAAAAAAAAAAAAAAAAGATATCTCTGTTATTAAAAAGAATAGAATTTTTGTATTAAGGATCAAGATGGTATAAATGGCGCTACGCGCCATACACACCACAATGCTATCTCATGAGAAGACATGAGATGAGAGAGAGAGAGAGATTTTTGTATTTGTTGCTGAAATGCAGATTTTTTTTATTTTAAACAATAACTTAATACAATGAAATGATTTTAATTATTTTTTGATATTATATAAGATAGAAATATAGTAATACCGGCATGTCACAGGTTTTATTCTTTTTTTTTTTTTTTTTTTTTTTTTTTTTTTTTTTTTGTAATATGACTTCATTTACACCTTCAGAAATACTCATCTTTTCTTAAATAAAAGTGTGATTTATGCAGTTATTTAAGAATTCTTTAGTTTTTCATAAAATATTCATTATAATTAAATAGAAATGGCGCAGTTTATAGAAATATTTTCATTTGAGCACACCATGGACATTCACATTAATAGAAGTTCACTTTATATAGATGCAGGAATTAAAGTCAGTG
Organism: Maratus speculifer; assembly: GCA_964019185.1. NCBI lineage: Eukaryota > Metazoa > Arthropoda > Arachnida > Araneae > Salticidae > Maratus > Maratus speculifer. The sequence goes on along the minus strand of OZ025290.1, from coordinate 248,375,095 downwards.
AATATGACATCATCACTGACACAGCTATAACAATGTATATTATATTCATGGAACAAATTTATCTGGTTTCTGTATGACGACATTTTCTCCATTGACAAAATTTCGCTTTAGATAGTATATTTTATTAAAGTTTATCTTCTGTTATTTTACTTACATAATACTTAATAATACTACTCAGTAAATAATCTGTGTATTGCAGGGAATAACTATGAGCAATCATTTTATTATGATTAAATTTAACAAAAACCTTTATTTATTTTATTTTATTTTTATTTTTATATTTAATGCGATTATACATTCACCGATGAGATCAATCTCCTGATTGGTAGAAAATAATGAAACAAAATAAATTTTGAGAAAAGCTTAACCTGTTGCCACTGTTTTGAAGAAATGTCATGAAAAAGCTTTTAAAATTAAAAATAAAATATAAAAATTGAAATAAATTAAAAATTAGCCAGAATGGGCACATCTACACATAAACAGCTTTCATTTAAAAAAATAATTATCAAAATCGGGACAGTAGAAAGCTCAGGCTGATGTCCAAAAAAACAGCCAGGTGTTTTAAATATATAGATTTTCATTTTCAGTTAACCTCGATGCGACAAAGCCGGAGATTAGTATTCCATGGTACCAAAGATTTATCTGTAAGTAGTTACATCTAAAAAGAAGAAATCAAAGAGCACATTAAAATATACATACTAATTCTCTAGTCATCAGCCAATGCTTTTCCGATGCTTCGTCTTTTTATCAAAATAATGGACTATTATATTTAATGTGTCAGTTATATATATATATATATATATAAATGTGTGTGTGTGTACAGAGTGTCCAGTAAATGACTGACCCATTTTGAATGTAAATAACTAAAAAACGGCTTGAGATTTTTAAAAAAAATATGCTGTTTG